>JADDOH010000566.1:0-545652 GCA_016648135.1 Agrypnia vestita
CGCGGGCGCGCTGCGCGCGCGACCCTTGTTGAAATGAGCGCGATCGCGCTCCGCTTCGCGGAGCTATTCGCGAAAAACGAAAAAAACCAAATGCTTCATACATATAAACAGACACCACTTATTACCCCTTGCTACTTTAATTAGTATTTGATTGTGTGTGTATTACAAAGTAAAGTAAAATGTATTTTAAACGAAATTATAATATTAAACTAGCCATAATACACCCGTAAAAATCACGGTTATTTGGCGGGCATGTCACGGTCGCGTGTTGCCCGAACCATTGCGTATCACACTCTAATTATCTTATGTTTTAATTCAAGCAAGTTACGAATTCACGGACCAACAGACAGAAATCTATGAACAATCAAAAAGATTGTTTTGCTATGCAATGCATCTTATTTTATTTTGTTTCTTGCATGTTACACATTAGAAGTAATATTACAATATACTTGTGATTGTTTTCTTGTTCCTGTACAAAATATTTAACTTCAATAGAAACAATGGAAAAAATTAACTTACTTTTTAATGTATAATATATTTGTAAAAATATTGTTAAAAAAATAGTATATTAAATAATAAAATTGTTTGAAGCCTTGTGTATATTCATGATTTTTGAACATGCAAACTGTAGCTCAAACAGACAGATTTTTGAACATGCAACTTGTACATCAAACAGACAGATTTTTGGACAAGCAACCTGTACCTCAAACTGACAGATTTTTGAAAATGAAACCTATGCCTCGAATAGACAGATTTATGAACATACAACCTGTGTCTCGAATAGACAGATTTATGAACACGCACCTTGTATCTCAAATCCACAGATTTTTGAACGTATAACCTGTACCTCTAACAGACAGATTTTTGAACATGTATTTTTGAAGAGACACCTGTACCTTGAACAAATCTCAATGATTTGTTTTACGCCAAAAGTGCAATTCCACTGAATTTAAAACAACCTTATGTTTTAGTTACCTATCGTATTTTCTATACGACAATACGTTTTACGTCATAGCAGAGTTCACTTCATTCAATCATATATGAGGGTATGGAAGAGGAACTGGTAAAGATTATGGCCCAATCAGACTTCGACAAATCATCCAGGTTTGGGAAGTTGCCCACATAAGTGACTCTGAGAACCAGCTTGTTCTAAATCGTATAATTGACATCATTCATGTTCGGATACTGGGTGTGCATCATGATTCCCTAATTAATCCACACGATCTGTACCATAGCGTACCAGTGAAACAAATTTTTCAAACCACCTATATAACATTACAGTCTACAGAACACTTATTGTATATTTTTACATTGAAACATGAAACAAATATGTCCTTAAGATTTTTAACTAATTTCAAAATACCAAAATGCAACACCAAACAATATCGGAAAAATTAAAGGTACCTATCTATATATATTTAGAAAAAAAGAATTTCAATACCCTTCCTACAGAATTTAAAAAGATAAGTAATGAGGTAATACAAATAAAAAATAACTTAAATGAACGCTACAAAAAATACAATTAAAAATAAATATTTTTTATAATACATGTATACAAAATATGTTATTATATAAATGTATAAGTCACTCTCCAAGAACAAAATTTACTCTCTTTTTGGAGAGGTACAGATAACAAAATGTATGTATTAATCTATTTTCAATAGACTAGAATAAAATAAAATGTAATTAACTGAATGTAATATTCAATCAATAAAAAATGTATTACTGCGGTATGGTACAATAACCTTATTTAGCTAAAATATTTAAAATTGATTTTGGTATGTTTTCCACATAATATAATAAACTTATTCATAAAATAAATAAGTAAGGATCAAGATTATCATCATCTTCATCTTCACTCCTAAATAGTCGACGGCCCGAAGACTCTTTTACGGGTGAAGATGATTAAATATTCCTGTATTGTTCTTTATCCGTACGTATTAACTAGTTGAGACGTCCTAAATAACGATCATATTAGAAAATTACACGATACAGATACCATAAAATTTCATACAGACACTAGATTATTTTGTATACATAATGTATATGAAAGAGGCTAAGACACATCCTAAATAACGATCATATTATTATTAGAAAATTACATGAAATAGACACATCAAATTTCATAGATACACACTGGGTTATTTTGTATATATATAATGTATATAGAGTAGACTAAGACACATCCAAAATAATAATCATATTATTATTAGAAAATTACACGATGACGTAGACACATAAAATTTCATATGTACATAAAAAGAGTAGCCTGTTGATCTTGTTAGGACTCTCGGTTAAGACTCTCGCCTCGAGATCCAAAGGTCGCAGGTTCGAATTGCACTCCAGACACAGTTCTATAGTTTCACAGACTACAGTTCACATCTCTATTTTTCTTTAAAAAAAATTAATAAAATATATATTGGGTTATTTTGTGTATATAATGTATGTATATAGAATAGGCTAATAATAAATAAAAATAACAATGAATTTCTGTTTTTGGGTCATTATAAAGAAAAATTTTTTGCGCGTGAATTTGAAAGGAAACTGAATGTGTCGAATTCCTTTTTAATACGAAACATATGAGTGGACACTTAACCTTTTTTGTTTTGAAAGTACATTTTTCAAATAGAAAAAAGCTTCTTCTTCAAATATAGCAAAATTATTCTGTGGTGACATAATTATAATTTATATAAAATAACTTTGTAAAAACCACTTTTTTATTGAAGACAATTCAACATGTTTCAAAGCCAATGGCTTCTTTGCCAGGATAACAAAAATAAAATTTAAAAATCGAAGTACAGATAATCAAAATACTAAAAAAGTTATATATGGAAAATGAATAGTATAAAGTACCTACTTTAATGTTAAGTAGTCTGAGAAGATAGAACGCCATATTTCTCTATCCTGGAACACCACTTTTACTTCGGCTACATTCATACATCTTCTCATGCATGCTCTAAGGTTGTTGGCGCTTTTAACAGGCCCATTAACTAATACTCATAGTATCTGATCATGACAAGTCTTTCGTGGACGCTCTTATTCCTGTTGCCTTCTTGCCCATATATTTTTTTAACCATTCTTTCCTCACTCATACTTTGTTTATTCTATCTACTACACTACCGCCAGCATTACATTCACTTTTAATTTATTCATTCCTCACGATAGCGCCCAAAGATTTTCTACACAAACGCTTTAGTGACCGCATTTCCACCGCATTCAGTCTACTTTTATTCTTTTTCTGCTAATTCCAGCCTTCACTTCCATAAATCAGAATATTTTTAATTTTAAATTTAAGAATATTTTTCCTTAAAGTATTCGTATTCACTAAGAAAAATCACTTATTTACTTAATACTTGTCCTTAAAATATTCATATTCACTAAGAAAAATCACTAACTTACCTAACACAAATCACAATTAAAGATTTTGTACAAAAAAACTCTACAAAGACTAATTTTTATTTACTCAGAGACTCAAACTTATCATTTTATCTTGTCGAGAGATTTCATTACCATCGCCTTTTGATAGAGATTTAATTTAAAGGCGTGATTTTTTCGGACATTAGTATTAATTTGATTTAATATACATACTAATATAATGATTTACGTAATATGGGTATAAACCAACACTATGCAGTTGTTGATAATGTAAGGTGACGTGTTTGAAAATAAATATCTTCTCTTGAAAAAATTTTTTTGCACATAACTAGCATTTGATCAAAAGCGTATCAAATAAAATATTCTAACTGTAACCCGTCAAAAATGACGGTACTTTAAAATGTCAGTTCAAAAAAAGAATGAAAAAAGAAAGAAAAAGAAGAAAACGAAAAAAAATATATACTTTAAATAAGCAAAGTACTTAACGTGAAATAACGATGAATAGACAAACAGACGGACGGACAGACGACGAAATTATAATAATTAGGATGATGCGACAACAAAACCAGTTGCAAAACATTCATCTCTCTTAACTTCATGAACTGTTTTTTCATAATTTATATCCTTAGTACAGAAACAGTGTGGTTCGAAATATCCTTAAAGCTGTTAAAGTATGGAAAATATGTAAAATAATATGTGGAAAGAAATTGCGAATAGAAGCCATACGGGGCGGAGCCTATGAATATTTACAGTGGCGTTAAATGATTTACACTCCATAAAATCATTACGTCAAGTACGCTTATAAATCTCTCCATCAAAAAATAAACCCTAATTTGTCATTTCCGCTGCCTTGTGGCTCCTTTGTTAAATCATTACACGCTTTGTATTCCAGAAATGTCGCCAATCCACTTTGTAATGAATCGACTATGGAGTCTCCATAAACTCAAATATGCCATTAAAAAGTGTTCCAGACCGCTCCATATACTTTTTATGTTCCATAAATTTCGCCATTTTATTCGTCGTTATGCGACATGATGTTTGCAAAAGGGACGGTTAATGGCAAAACTTTCGAATCTGTAGATTCGAATTATTCGGGAAGCTCACGTAGAATACTGGAGCACGAATCACGAGGTAATAAATCATGGTTGCGTCGTGGAGCGTGTACACTATTCTAATTTTACTTCAAAACGCATAATTATGTTTGCTTTCCTGGATTGTAGTTGTCCGAGAATCCCACTAAGCTTATATTTCATCAGCAAATAACAGCTGTAATATTTTTGAAAAATAATTTTTTTCAATTTTTGCAAGGTTTTTATCATTTTATTCGATTTGTATAAAAGCGAATGAATTTTTCATAATTGACATAAGTTACTGTAATGATAGTTTAACTTTTTGCAAAAAATAAGTAAGAAATATTGAAAAAAATGCAAACTTTAATATTGCATATCTCCATAACTATTGATTTTAGGCCATAGTTGCTTGAACATTTTTGACTCATAACATAGTCAGGAATCTACCTGCCATGTTTCTGCTGCTAGCTCTGGTACACCTTGTATATTATATAAGTCTCACAGAGACTAAGCTTTTTATATGGGAAAGTAAGTATTTTTTTGTGTTTATATGATATTATCTTAAATTTTTTCAAATTCTCTTTCTGACACCATTTTATAAATGAAATAATTAACTTTGTTTTAACCACACTCAAATTTTGTTATAAAAATTCAACATGTTTCGGGAGTGATGCTTCCTTCTTCTGAATAGTTAATATACTGAATATATTAGTACAGTATATTCATTGTCATGAAAAAGAGAGTATCCCTCCCGAAACATATTGAATTTTTACAACAAATTTTAAGTGTGTTTTAAAGTGCTAATTATTTTGTTTATATGACAGGTCGTTAGTCCTTTAAACACCCAAAAACTCTTCCATACCTACATTCCGATATAAATAGATTCCTCTTTGTGAAACATACAATATATTTTGATACATTGCTTTTGAGGGCTACAAAGAGGCTAAAAAAAAATTACGCACTTCTATCAAATGACAGTTGTTTTAAGTTGGCAAAAAAATTATCGTAGGATCTAGAATTACCTACAGCTTTCGAGAGACGTCTGCAACTTTCCAGAAATATCTAGAAGTCACGAGAACTTTCGAGTAAACACTAGAAAAGTTTAGTAAATACTATAAAACTCTCGAGGGTTCGAAAATCCAACGTGATCGGGTATAAATAAACGGATCCAGGCCGCGGAGGGCCATGGTTATTCTGACATTTCTTGCGACGCGGCTCTAGCGGCGAATCACGAAGCGAAAACAGTGATCAGGCGTGCAAACTAAGCGACAGTTAATTAAGTGAGGTGCTTCCTCTTGTGCGATATTCGAGCGGAGACTTCTCGAAAGTGTTACCCAGTGAAATTGACGATTTAAACAGTTTAATTTAAATCATAGCGTTAAGTCAAATAGTGTTAAGTGACTTTGTACGATTGATTAATCAATTAGTTAGTAAATAATAAATCCGTTATTAAATTCCAGCGTTTCATTCATTCCTTCCGCAGCCACGACACGTGACAATATCTTCAAGACAATTGAGTGCCCTAATTTATAAAGTGGAATCAATTGGTTGAGATTCAAGTATAAAAAAAGTTATTACACATTAAACTAACAAGAGTCTCATGACGGATATAGTTTATTTGCATACATTTTCGGGATTGTATTATGAATTTGATAAAATGCGTTCCCAATCGGTCCAGCAGAATTTTGGCTGACTCAAATTGACATAAGGCTATTTATTCTCTCCACATTGATACTTAGTACCAGGCGGACCCACATGATAGAGAGGAGCGTCAAAGCAGCTCAGTAACCTCACAATCAATTTTATGAAATTAAAAATCACAAATATATTTTCACAAAAAAATCAGCTGATTTACGATTTATAAATTTATGGTGACTTATTTAATAACTTAATCTACTAACAACTTATTATGCAATCTACAAGCCCTTCATTTTAATGAAAAATTATTTTTAATGCTGTAAGAATATTGACATTATATGATTCGTGTATGTCTCTCTTCTTTTTTTAAAACAATTAGCTCAGAAATAAATTTCTTTTTTAAAAAAACTAATAAATTCTGGTAACAAATGCTATGTGAAGCCCTTAAAACATAAGCTAAAATATACCAATTTAATATAAAACTGTGAAATCCTCGAAATGAAAATACTCCAAATCTTTTTCCTTTTACGACATAAAACAACCTCGAAAAAACAGTTTTATTTCTCAACGTAAAATGAAATTCAAAATTTTAATAATTTTATTTCCTTTATTTCTACAGCATCAAAGTTTATTCAATATGAAAAAAATAAACAAATATTTGTTGATATTTAATCATTTTACGACACATTTTATTTTAATATTTTTATGCTTAGAATTTTATGGACAAAATTGTTTAGGAAGAAAAATATTTTCTTAATAAAACGTGTTTCGCAAATTGGTTATTTGTTTTGGCTGATATCCGTTTATTTGGCGGCATAAACTGTGTATTATTATGATTGATGAAGAACGATAGGTGGTCAAATTTTCGATATAATTCATTAATTTTCATAATAATTGTTTGCTATTAAGTTCTTGTCTTTGAAATCTTTAGTCATTACAATTCTCATATTTATAATGAATTTTTCTTACGAAAAAGTCACAGAAAATGAGTTTCTCGAATAAAAGCTCTTACATATGTGATAATTATTTAAGATAAATGTTTGTTCTATAATACATAAATCTGCTTTAAAACGATTGTTATTTAACACTAGCTGTAATCCGTCAAAAATTATTGTACTTTTACACGCCGGTTCCTAAAGTGTAAGTTACTTATTTATAGGCGACACCCATGAAATAGTAATGATGACTTTCATAAAAATATTTGAAAACTTTTTTATAATTCCCCGTAGTTCATGGCATCTATTATTTTAAACCCTAGCAATTATGGCGATTGTGCTTGCGTAAAATTAACGCGACAACATAATTAATATTATAAATAAAATAAATCTCATCCACCGCGGAGAAAATGTTTATAAGCACTTAGTGTACCTAAAGAAAATATATTGTGCTGTGTAGATATGTAGTATATTTTGGAAGGGTCACATATACGATGATGCCAACATCCGTAGCTCTCCGCATTCTAGTTTTCTTGTCTCGGGTTCAAGCCCCATCTACGGCCGTTTAATTTGTTTTTTTAGCCGTGAGTTTTACACGAAATTCGTCTGTCCCCGTAAATTCGTTACACGTTTTTACGAAGTTACGGAGACTGACGTACGAACAGACAGACAGACAATGAAATTATTATAATTGGGACTTGTCCCAATAATAATAATAATAATTAAACTAACTGTAAACGGTATTTTTGCATGTCGGTTCCTAAGGAATAACTTTTATTTTATTCAAAATAAAAGTCCTTTTTTTAATTAACTAGTAGAAAAAAGAGATTGGATACCCAATATTGCAAACCGAAATCGCAAGTGTCAAACCAGACGTCCAGTAATTATCGCAATAGCCACTTAATTTTTTTGAGATTTGTACTCAAAACAAAACAACAGTCAATCAGTAGATCTAACTGGTGGAGAAGAAGTACCAGAAATAATTCTTGCAGAAGTAGACAAGGCTGTGAAAACGCAGAAGAAATACAAAGCTCTCGGTTCTGATGGCGTCTGTAATGAGTTCCTAATCGAAAAGAAGGACCTCTTTGTACCAATATTTACAAAACTATTCAATGAGGTGCTGCAGAGCGAACTAATACCACACCAATGGACAACATCAACCATAATACTGTTACATAAGAAGGGAGACAAGAACATTATTAACAATTACAGACCTATCAGTCTGATGTCAAACATCTATAAAATCTTTGCCAAAATAATCCTCAATCGAATAACTCAAATGCTCGTTTAGAATCAACCGACAGAACAAGCTGGATTCAGAAATGGTTATTCAACTCTAGACCACATATATATTGTGAAATAACTATTTGAAGAGGGCAAAGAATTCAATATAACTTTCTATTTCTACTTTGTAGACAACTGTAAGGCCTTCGATTCACTTGAACATGAGAAGATCTGGCAAGTACTTAAAAACCAAGGTGTTACATCAAATTAATACATCAGAATACTGATAAATACATACAAAAGCAGCAAAGCTAAAATTAAACTATAGGAGGAAGGAGTGGAAATAAAAATAGAAAGAGGTGTGCGCCAGGGCGATCCAGAGTCACCCAAACTTTTCACAGCCGTTCTGGAAAAGGTCTTTCGTAAATTTAACTGGGAACACTGTGGATTGTCAATCAACGGAGAGAATCTGTCATACTTAAGATTCGTTGACGACCTGACAATCTTCTCGCAATAGAAAAACGAGCTGCAGGCGATGCTCAGTGACTTGAATAAAGCAAGTTGTAAAGTAGGATTAATTATGAACACACAAAATACAAAAGTCATGACGAATGGTAAGCATGAAGCGATCTGCGTCAATAACAACATCATTGACTATGTAAACGAATAATAATAATTTCACCAAACGACATAAGTACAAAGGAAATAATTAGACAAATAGAAAATGCGTGGAAGCAATATTGGAGTCTAAGGGAAATCATGAAGAACAGAGATATGAGCATAGACATCAAAAGGAAACTATTCGATACCTGCATTCTGCCTGTAACTTACGGCTTTTAAACCTGGGCGATCACTAAAGCCCACGAAAGAAAGCTAGAATCATGCCAAAATGCTATGGAGAGAAGTATGTTGGGAAAAAAATCAGATTGAATAGAAATTCAACAATAAAAGAACAAACAAAAACGAAGAATGTTAAAGTATCCATCAGAACGCTTAAATGAAAATGGACTGGACATATAATCAGGAAAAGAAGAAAAATAGTCAAAAACAATAATGTATTGGTTCACAAGATACAAGAAAAGGAAACGAGACAGACCTTCTAGAAGATCGGTGGATGAGATCAAGACTACAGCAGGTGGTGCATGGACCAGAATAGCAAAAGATAGGGAGGAATGGAGGCAATTGGAGGAGGCCTTTGCCAAAAGACATACAGACGGAACTGCCATGGTTTATCAATCTAACTTGTCACAATCAAATCTTAAATAATAATGTCTGAATTAAGGCTATTATTATTATTATATTTTTTATTATAAACATAACAATATTCATAAACCGTAACTCTTAAACACTATTCATACCGAAAGGTTTATCATCTCTGTGGGTAGTAAAATATTGGTTCTAAGGCTTATAATTTATTATTAATCGTTTTGGTTCATTAATGAAACGAAATTCCGCTTACAGAGGTTAGGGGCTGTGGGCAAGGTGACAAATTCAAAACCATGGACCATTGGGCTACTGGCTATAAATTACACTATATACCTATTTATATAAATGTCATGTGCCCATACCATTTTAACTGTCATTCCTCCAGCTTACTTTTTATCCATTTTTTCAAATGTGTGAAGTTTTAATTCTACATTTTAGTGTTACTCCTGCTGATCATCTAAGCATTCAAATTTCTACTATTTTGAGTTGCCTAGAGTAGGATTTGTACATAGTCCAGCATTCGGCATCATACATTTTCGCGGGTCTAATAATAGTCTGGTATACCTTTATTTTAAGCATTTTATTTAAGCATTTTAGGGTCACAAAAGATTTCTGATATGGATCTAAAGTTCATCCGTCCCACACCTAATCTATTCAACATCAACATCCGCTGATGTTGAATAGAGTCGTCAACATCCGCTGCACATTATTTATATTTGTGAATGAGTGAGCCCGGATACTTAAATGCGTCACAGTTGGCTTATATTTCCCCATTGAGTTGCATTGAAAGAGTAACAGTATTTGTGACTTCAAATGGCAAGTACAAATATTCTTTTTCCTGCTGATTTTAAACCCGTTTTCCTCTTTCTCCACTTTTTCATGCTATGCTGCAAGTCAGGATGATTATCACTACTACATTATCTGCAGAAAAAATAATCTTGAGAATACTGGTCATTTTTTGAATTGTTAGATAATTCGTGACCATTATGAATAGCAGACCTATATTTTACATATTAGTTAACTTTCATAACAAGTGTCAAACTGAAATTATTTCTTATTAAGAATCAGCTTGAGTTTCAAAACATACCTATATCGAAGTTCGCTACAATAAAATCTTCATTGTTTAATAAAATTTCTGAAACATTTAATAATATTTGACACTCTTAAATTACTGAGTACTTTATTTCAATACACCCCTCACAATTCAATGAATATATATTTATTTCATTGAACTTCAAATTCAAACTTAAATCATTGTCTGGTTTCAAAATGCACGTAAGTCCATTTTAAATGTTAAAATAATTCACAAAATTTACAAATTTCTTAAATTAAATGTCTTATGCTATCTGGATGTGTTATTTTTAATTCCTTATTCCATTATTTTTTATTTCATCTTATTCAAGTTATAAACAAGATTAAAAAAGTTTTCTTTGATTTGTCAAATAAATAGTTTATGGCGTTGTAGGCTTGATATTCAAGTACTCATAATTCATGTTAATGTTTTTTAATTTTTTTAATTCGTTGGCTGCCATAAATCTTCACTTAATAAATAAAAATACTAAGCCACAAATCAACTGCGGCCACAAACCAGTAAGTTCTCATTTAAGAAAATGAAAAATATGAATAAGATATCTCACAAAATTAATGAAAATTTGGAAAATAATATGGTCTTCTGTATTACTCATAAAACAGCCCCGGGCATGTGTGGGTCCCTCTTTACGTCACCATCTTGTGTAAGTATTCGAATGTTACCACATACTAAATTCCAGTCCTAAATCGTTACAGTATTACACCCGTTTCAAGAAATTTGCTAGTGTTAATAATTTGTACATTAGACAATAACTCACAGATAGCATATTATGCGTACTGTAATAATTCACAGTGAACGTGATAAATAATTCGTACTGTAATACTTGATGGTTAAAGTACCCAGCAATAATAATAGTCGTACTCCAGGAAATATGCGAGGTATGTCATAATTCACAGTTACACAGGTATGGGAATTATTTATACAGAAATACATAATTCATGTCGGTATATACGATCATGGGCCTTCACGGCCCACAAATGATTGAATAATTTCTTTTTATTGTTCTCTGGGCCTTCTGCAATATTCATCGAAACGTCGCATTGGCTACCGCAATAGTGATTCACCACAAAATAACTCAATAGGAGTTCTCTCTGAAATATTATAGATAAAATAATTACCTGTAATTAATATTCAATTACTACTAAGAACAAATGCAAACAAAATCAATTAATAATTATGTAAAATAACTTTGAAAATAATCAGAAGAAAACGAAATACCTACATATAAATACGATCAGTGTGATTTATTTGTCAAGATAAATTATAGAAATCTCGCAGAGACGAAGCTATTTATATGAAAAACGTGTATATAAGTTTTTTATACGATTGCCTAGGGCTTACAATCCGTTCGAGCTGGTTTCCATCGTAAGAACATCCATACATTATCAATTTTTTTGAGTTTCTATATGCACAGGGTTATTTGGAATACATTAATAACCTCGCAGGACAAAGGTCTCACCTTGATGAATGTATGAAGTCGAAAATATTCAATATGCAATATCGAGTTTTTTTTTTTTTATATTTCTGACTTTTTTTACAAAACTTTGAGTTATCATTGCAGTAACTTATATCAATTAAGAAAAATTCAATGGTTTCAATATAAGTTAGATTATATGGTAAAAACTCCGCAAAAATTCCAATTGGAATATTTTCCAATTGGAATCGGAAGGTTTTTATTATTTTATTTGACTTGTAGTAAAGGGAATGAATTTTTCATATTTGATATGAGTTACTGTAATCATTGTACAACGATTGAAAAAAAAATAAGTCAGAAATACTTAAGTATTGATATGATGATAAGTATTGACATTAGTTCAAAGCTGCATATTTTCGACTCATAATCAAAGCAGTCCTGCGAGGTTATTAATGTTTTCCAAATAATATATTTGTATATATATTCCAAAATGAAACTCTCCATATATTTGAAATGACTATGCTAAAAAGATCTATAGTCCTTCTCATGAAATAGTATTCATAGATTTCGCAGCTGGTAATGATACCTATATATTTTTCATTGGGCAATATTTATTTTTGATTTATTTGTGTTAGTGAAACTGAAGGAGTTAACGCCGTTAACGGCGTGCGACAACAGTTGCGATGACGCTGCCCGACGTGCGACAACAGTTGCGATGACGCTGCGGCGCTCAAGCAGATAAAGCAAAACCAGAGACAAGAATGGTCGCGGTGATTCGGTGTGACCAAGCGACAATAAATTTAGAACTAAGACTAGTGATAAATGCGAAATTATTTCGATTGACATACAATTTGCGCCAATATAATTCATATAAAGTGACTTTGGTGATTAAATATAACTTCAATTAATTTCAAATGTTCATTGCTCATGTCTATTTGTCTCCTACCGCCATAATCCCATGACAATATTAATGAAAAGGAAACATTTTGTATAAAACTACTATTCTTTGAACTACTCGTAGTTATTAATATACAAATATATTTTTAAATGTACCTGAGGTATCTCTTAAGTTTATGTGTATACATATGTATGTTTATGTGTGTATGTATACACACAAATGTGTGTGAATATATATATATCAATAATTATACTCCACAAAAAAAGAATGTAATTAAAATTAACTAATAAATTGTTTTGAAACCACTTTTAATGCCTCTGAACTGTACTATAAATCTGACATGTCGAAGATTTTCGATTTAATACCAGAAAGTACAATGAAGGAGAAAAACTGTTTTATTATAGATCGGTTTTAGATTATATGTAGGTTTAAAAAATGTTTTAGTTTACTACTCTTTTTTCTTTCATTAGCGGCTACGCGGGATTCGAAAATCTATAACCCCAGTCACAATAGAACTTCATCACTCCCTTGACATTGCTTTTGTGATACAGTCATCTGTGGGCTCCCCTACTTCTTTCAGGTCTGTCTAGACATTTTCTGCCCATCTCCGTCTTGATTTTCATAACGGTTTCGATCCTATTTTTTTAATAGCGATGCGAAAACGGAATACGCATCGCATCAAATTTTTTACTATTTTCAAACTAACCTAAAAACCAGTGGCGGTCGCGAACCTAGCACAAGTCTAGCAGCACGCATTTGACTTATGTCTGCCAATCAGGGCTGGATGCGACTAACCCGGTCCTGATCATCACAAGTACCCTCCACTCTGTTGCTGGCCGCCGTAGCAAACGTAAGTGATGTTCCTGTACGCAACAACATATGCAGATTATTACAACAACTCATTTATTCTTCTAGTGCTTGTCCAGTTATTCGACATTAGCGATCATATTGGCTATCTGTATCATGTTTCTCTTGATCTCATTTACTCTGGCTTCAAGTCCCACCTACTTTAGCTTCCTTGATTTCACTTTCATCGGTATGGCTTGGGGCGGTATCTTATTTGGGTTCTTATTTTATGAAAACTTTTTATTACTTTTTTACAACAAATTATTTTTAGGGGAATTTGCGTCAAACAGTCATGAAAGGGACTTTTAAATTCCCGACGTTTCGAATAAATATGTTTTTTCATTCTGAAGAGTCTTTTATTTTGAATCATCAACCAAGCGCCAAAATTAAAGTGATCTTAATTGGCCAAAAACTCAGTAGGTACTTAGTATTATTGACGTCACGATAAACCGTACCTAATTTATTTATTTATTTTATAGCCAGTTTTATGCACGCGTAATTACTACATATTATATATTTTACGTTTCCTGGTTGTATCCTGCAATTTATTTATTTTTGTATACATATCATTATTTCTCGATACATTTTTTTGAGTATTCAAACATTTCTCTCGAATAATATGTTAAATAATAATGCGAACTATCCTGAGTTGATGTCAATTACTTTCACGTACCAACCAGTCGTTCACGACATACAACTTGTGATGACTCCTCTTCTTCGCCTTTCAGCTCGATCCTACTCCTAACTGAGTTTACGCCTTGTTAGAGGCAAACAAGCTATCTATCTACGTCGGGTGAAGGCTCTACGGTTTTTAACGTAGTATTTCCAAACACCCTCGCTTTATTCAAGACCTCCCCAGTTCACGTTGTGTAATTTTTTGTTTCGAACTATAGGGGATGAATTGGTTTTGTGGTAACCCTGACGCAAGCTAAACTTAAATTAAATACTGGGGTATGAAGTTCGTGAATGTTCATGGAAACGCAAACAAAACTACCTAGCACGTCAATTAAGCCCTACGGTGCAATTGCTAAACATACTATGTTCCGTGGCCCTATATTATTTACCTATCATTCCTACGGACTGAAACCACTGCATCTGGTGTAGCTGCGCTTCCAGAGTGCGCGATCCTCTGCTTCCATGCCCTCTCCGCTCGATCCCCCATTGTCCTACCTGTATGGGATCGACCGCCATCCACTGGAAAGGTTAGTGACGTGCCGTTATCACATGCGCATGCACATATAGAGTACATAGATCCCCTGAAAGCCCTCGAGTCCTTCGTAGCCGCTCCTATGGATGATTCCGTCTTCGACGCCCTCGCTGATTAATAATTTTATCTTCCGCCGTTATCTCGCTGTGCTTATTCCTTACGATCTTTTATATTTACTCTGCATTATCTTTATATCAATTACATTGTTACGTTTATTTACTAGCCGGCCTAAGTTCCGTCACCTGTATCTGGCCCTATGTCTCATTCTAGTGGTACGTTGGGTTCTAATGGATAAGGGGTTTGTAGAAGGTATGTATAAATGTATGTGTACGCGGAAAATGTGGTTGCTTTAAATTCGGCCCCTCCATACCCAAAGGCTCATCGGTGACTGATCCCATCTTCCTTCTCCCGACACGAGTTCCGGATACGTTGACCTGAGCCTGGATGCGCCTTTTCATGTTGGGCCTCTTCTGTGCAAAGTACCGCACCATCCCTCGCGTCAGTGTCTGGCGTCCGGGCTCAGAGCCAGTTTGCCCCCCGAATTCCAACTCCTCCAGGTTAAACTAAGTTAAACTACGGTATATATACTGAAGCTACTGTAAAGATGGTCCCGGGCCACCTGTCAAGTCAAAAATATGCGAGTGGGGAAGGGGAGTTTCCTAGGCTCCCCAACCCTCGCCTGTGAGCAACTGCAGCCCATTGGCCATTCGCGACACTACAGTGACTGCAACCACCCTCCCAGGTAGTACTTATTATAATCTGATATGCATCAATACGTTCAATCCATTCCAGACGAGGGAAGACATCCGCACGGGTGTTGTGCCACCCGTGAAGAGCCCCCTCATACACTACGTACGAATAGATACATACTAATAAAATATAATATACATACATATACTTACATATACAATACATAAATAAATACTTGTAATGGTTGGTTGCCATGTGGTTTCACGAGGCCATGACCCCTCGTATTAGTAGATGGAAAGGTGGATCTGGACAGTAGGGATATGCCTAGCCCCTGGCCAGGGATGTCGGTGTATTTTCTCCAAATGGTGTACAGCTAGAATCCTGCCATCGATGATGATGGGATCTGCCTAATTATCTCCGACTGATGTGTAACTGGAACCCTGCCATCACTGATGAAGATGATGTTGTCACTATCGAAACGTCACCTGATGATATTTAGCTGAACCGCCGCTAGTGATGATGATGATGATGATGATACTATCGTAACGTTTCCTGACGATATATATATCGGAGACACCGCTAATGATGATGATGATACTATCGGAACGCCTCCTGACTATATATGACTGGGACACCGCTAATGATGATGATGATGATGATACTATTGGAACGTCTCCTGACGATATATAACTGGGACACTGCTAATGATGATGATGTTGATGATACTATCGAAACGCCTCCTGACGATATATAGCTGAACCACCACTAGTGATGATGATGATGATGATGATACTATCGTAACGTCTCCTGACTATATATAGCCGAAACACCGCTAATGATGATGATGATACTATCGTAACGACTCCTGACGATATACAGCTGAAACACCGCTAATGATGATGATGATGATGATGATGCTATCGAAACGCCCCCTGACTATATATAACTGGGACACTGCTAATGATGATGATGATGATGATACTATTGAAACACCTCCTGACGATATACGACTGGGACACTGCTATGATGATGATGTTGATGATACTACCGAAACGTCTCCTGACGATATATAACTGGGACACCGCTAATGATGATGTTGATGATGATACTATCGAAACGCCTCCTGACTATATGTAACTGGGACACTGCTAATGATGATGTTGATGATGATACTATCGAAACGCCTCCTGACTACATACAACTGGGACGCTGCTAATGATGGTGATGATGATGATGCTATTGAAACGTCTCCTGACAATATATAACTGGGACACTGCTAATGATGATGATGTTGATGATACTATCGAAACGCCTCCTGACGATATAAAGCTGAACCACCGCTAGTGATGACGATGATGATGATGATACTATCGCAACGCCTCCCGACGATATATATCTGGAACACCGCTAGTGATGATGATGATACTATCAGAACGCCTCCTGACTATATGTGACTGGAACACCGCTAATGAAGATGATGATGATGATACTATTGAAACGTCTCCTGACGATATACGACTGGGACACTGCTAATGATGGTGATGATAATGATGCTATTGAAACGTCTCCTGTCAATATATAACTGGGACACTGCTAATGATAATGATGTTGATGATACTATCGAAACGCCTCCTGACGATATAAAGCTGAACCACCGCTAGTGATGACGATGATGATGATGATACTATCGCAACGCCTCCCGACGATATATATCTGGAACACCGCTAGTGATGATGATGATACTATCAGAACGCCTCCTGACTATATATGACTGGAACACCGCTAATGATGATGATGATGATGATACTATTGAAACACCTCCTGACGATATACGACTGGGACGCTGCTAATGATGGTGATGATGATGATGCTATTGAAACGTCTCCTGACAATATATAACTGGGACACTGCTAATGATGGTGATGATACTATCGGAACGCCTCCTGACTATATATGACTGGGACACCGCTAATGAAGATGATGATGATGGTACTATTGAAACGCCTCCTGACTACATACAACTGGGACGCTGCTAATGATAGTGATGATGATGATGCTATTGAAACGTCTCCTGACTATATATAACTGGGACTCTGCTAATGATGATGATGATGATGATGCTGATCTGACTATCCCCCCCCCCCCGACGATGCACAGACGTATGCGTACGTAAATAAATAAATATATAAATAAATAAATTGATAAATAAATAAATAAATTAATTAATTAATCAATTAATAAATTAATAAGTAATTAAACAAATGAATAAATAAATAAATATATTATTAATTAATTAATAAATCAGTCAATCAAACAAATAAATGAATAAATAAATATATAATTAACTAAATCGATCAATTAAATAAATAAATAGTTAAATAAATAATTTATAAATAGACGAATAAACAAATGGCTGAATGAGAAATAAATAAATAAACAAATAAATAAATATATATATATGATTAGACAAATAAATACCTAATTAATTAATGAATCATCAATTAAATAAATAAATAGAAATGAATAATTAAGTTTGGCGTCGAGCACACGGGCCGCGCGATCCCTGGAAGTTCACACACATGCAGAGAAGGTTTATTTGGCAAATTAATTCGCCCCTATTATGGTCAGTACGGATGCAACATGCAAACAACACCTGTGGAAAACATATGTAAAGTTTACGGTACAGGGGTTAGCTTTCACTGTCGGCGCTTCTTCCGTCTCTGTCTGGGGTGTCGAACCCGAGACCATTCTTCTTAATCGTGCGCCACCTTTATATATCGTTATAATCTCAAAACGGAAAGAGGATGACATGACTTACCCATCTGCCGCCGATTATATCCATTCCAGTGCATCGTAGTTTCACTTTATGTACCTCACTTTATACCTAAGGATTGCGGACACTTGCCTTGCACGCGCATACGATTCACAGGCCCCTAATTAACTATAGTTCGCGACCTAACCTTTGATCCTGCCATTACGCGCTTATAAGTTTCCGTAGCTGGGGCTTAGTATCCAGCCTCGGCAACTATACGGTGTATATACCTTAATCAAACCGAAACTAGACATTATTTTCTTTTCCTTGAATTTATATTCCTCGAGATACCGGAATTAGACTCTAGCTCGACAATTGTAAGTATTTATATATCTTAATAATACTGCAACATAGTCCTTATTTCCGTCTTACGTATCCGTACTTCCCGGGTCATCGAGACTAGACTCCAATTCTAATGATCATACTCTAATGATTATACGCACCGATATTTTTCATAAAACCCGTTACCCGTTATTTTCTGATGTTACATATTCTTATATTTATCCGAAATACCGGGATTAAGCTTTGAATCTAGGATTCCATCCATTTATAAGTTTTAACAAACCCATGAAGCAACCACTTGTCCACTTGTTGTTGTTAAAGAATTGATTGCTTCTATAATAAAACCCCACTAGTCTACATCTTTATAAGGTCAATACATATTACTTTTAGGGTCCGCCGATTTAGTTTTATTCTTAATATTATTATTATTATTATTATTATTATTATTATTATTATTATTATTATTATTATTATTATTATTATTATTAATTAATTACACGGCTTAATAGCCTTTTACAACAGGTTTATACATAATTAAAATACAACAAACGATTAAATGTAAAAGAAAAATAAAGGGTATAAATGTAAAAAAGTATATATACATAGTTTAAAATAATGAGGTTAGACATGTATGTAAAAAAGTATATATGCAAAAAGGTGTAAAGTAGCAGGTTTATACATAATTAAAATACAACAAACGATTAAATGTAAAAGAAAAATAAAGGGTATAAATGTAAAAGGTATATATACATAGTTTAAAAATAATGAGGTTAGACATATATGTAAAAAAAGTATATATGCAAAAAGTGTAAAGTAGTGATCTCAGAAATTTTTACTCACCGATAATATAGCAATATTAAATTTGAATAGCCAGCTATACGTATAAAAAGATTTAAGACATTATATAAAAATTTAATATTTTGAAAAGAAATGATCATATAATGATTTTTTAAATTTTGAGAGAGATAGATTTAAAATGTCGACATATGTAGGTAGTTCATTGCCAAGTTTGTGCATTGATAATAAAATTATATTATTCTTAATATAATGTAATGAATATGGTTGCATAATTGACACCTTCGTCGACAGTCTGGAGAAAGTAAAGTTTACACTTAAAGAGGCAATACTGCTTCGTTACTGACTTCAGCTGTTAATATGTAATGGTGGGTAATATATATTTTTCGTACACATTGCCGCTTTGTACTTTATATTTTTAATTTCTGTACTCATGTTTTGGTGCTATTCCGGTACTTTTAATAATTTGCTACTTGTAATTTATATTGTTTAATGTATGTTCTTTTAATTTTATGATATATTTTTTCATGTAAAAGCCTATACGCATTGCTGCTCGTTACCTACTCTACATTTTTAATTTTTATACTCATGATTTGGTGCTATTCCTGAAACTTTTAATGTATGTGCTTTTGAAATTTATTTTATACTCTTTATGTAAAAGCCTAATGGGCGTAAACAAATAAATAAAAAAAATAAATAATTTTATTATCATCTCGAATATTTGATATCCACTCTCCGGCAAATTTTAATATAGTTTAAATCATTTTAATATAATTTATCATTTTAATATAGTTTAGGAATAACGGGATTCTGTAATTTCTACAAGTATAAACAACCCCAATCTTACCAAATCCATTTTATGTAGTGAAAGACGCGGGACTTATATTCTTCCTAAAATGTAAAATGAACCCGGTCTAGATGAAACATCCTTATTTAGTTTCAGGACAACGAGGTTTACGCGTTCCACGAGGAATATGATATAACCCGATCTAAACGAAGGTAATTTTATATAATTTTAGGACAACGGAACTTACAAATTTCATAAAGTATATCGCGAAGCCAATCTAGGCGGAGGCACTACGTATATTTTAAACAGAGTAAGAGTTTAAATTTCACCATCAAGTCTAATACACCGCAAGAATGTCCTAGGCATAGTAAACAAAATAGCGGTCAAAACTGTAGTGTTTCTATGTTCACACGTTTTAGCCCAAAACGAATACTATAATTTTCACATTTATAATACAAAACGCGAATTTCTAAACGATTCTAAACGTTTTAAAATAGTTCTAACCGAAACCTATGTTTCATATTTATTAAATGAAGGCGCGAATTCTAAACGAAACACTAACATTGTTTAAAACGGGACTCTATATTTATATATGCTTAAAATGAAACGCGAATTCCCGAACGATAGCATTTTATATAACTAGATGTAACGAAATCTTATATAGTTTATAAATAAGGAGACCCGGCCCCAGGCGGTTTATATATATTTTCAATATAACGAGGCCCTATAACATCTTTATAAGTATAATACAACCCCGGTCTATCGAAACAATGTACTAGAAGTTTTTATATGTTTGAATACATGGTATACGTTTTTTTTTTATACGCGTTTTTATACGCGAGATTTACGTTTTCGTACAATACGAAGTACCCCAAATTATACAACCGCGAAGTTTACATCACTCCTAAAGTATGACCAGAACTAATCGAAACATTTTTTCATAGTTTAAGTCCGCGAGGCAAATATCTTTCATAAAATATAAAATAACCCGAATCAAAATAAACATATTTTTACCTTATGGACTTTCCCCAACGCGCGTAATAATCCCGGCCACATGAAACGTTTTTATATGTTTTAATAGCGCGGGACCTATGTTTTCCTATATAATATAAGATAACCCGGGCCGAACGGAAGCAATTTTATATACTTTATAAAATAGTGAAACTTGTACTTCTGTATACCGTAAATAAACCCCGGCCCCCACGAGACTATTTTATATAATTTTTTAGAATAATGAAATTTCTTACATCTGTAAAATTGTAAATAAACCCCGATTCTCACGGAATTACTCTATATAATTTTAAACGAAATGAAAATCTAGATTATTATGGGCTGAACCTGATACCCCGCGAGATCAGCTATATATTTTTCACTAAACGTATTTTAATCCCAGAATTTATTCGCTATAATTTTAACGGACTCTTACTATTAAACATAAACAAGAGAAATTATTAAAATAAACTAAATATCCTTTCAATAACTAAAATAAATCCGGTCTAATCGAAACATTTCATATAACGAAATATTATATGCCTTACAAATGTAAAAATTAAAATGTGACCAATTAAATTAATTAAATTTTAGCAAAAAATAGGTAATTTTATAAGACTTATTTAAAATCGAATCTGTTAGTAACAACCCTTTTATCTTTTAACAATTTCCCGCGTGTTTAGCATAAAATAGGTATCTTTATAACGCACAGCTAGTTTCCGGAGATCTGCAAATATCAGTTCTATATATGCCGGACTAATCAACTTAATAAAGCGCAGTAATTTCCGAAGTTCTAATATGCCAAATTAATTACCCTTTATAAAATAAAATCAAACCCGTACCCCCCTTTTCTTTTATCGTGAGCAATGTCGAAGAGTATAATTACCCGTACACAACTTTCACTTGAAGTTAAACTATAATTTTCACACTGGGACACTATCACTCGGTGACGATAACAATCACTCACGGTTCTATCACTCAAAAAACAACCGACGCGGATTTTGCGCTCTCGTAGACGTTCACCAACTCCCCGATTTCTGCTGTGTCTTGACATTTTAAACCCCCCCTAGCAGCCAAAGGTCCTAAGTCGTGTGTTTCCAGGATTTTCAATATCCTACTTTCCTTGAAACCAAATTCTTTGTTCCTAAGATTCAATTTGGCAAAAAAAAAAACATATCTCCACTCGGATATGTCAGTTGATCCCACCTCCTATTGCCGTCTCTATCTCCATCCCTGTGCCCGTTTGGGACGGACTTGGTGGCTTCAGACGGTTTGAACTCGCTTCACAAGCGCGATAATTAATTTTTAATATTTAATTTCTAAGTTCAGTCCATATTGTCGTTTGATCAACCGTAACCACAATCTATCGGGTACTCCCCTAATCATAGTTGATGTTTCTTCATTATCTACCATTATCATGTCCCGTTCTCCCGTATTTTCACTCGGCTTTATCGGAAATTTAACGTTTCTTGGCCGCTATATCATGGGATCAATTTCCATATATTCACCACGTGCACACTGCATACCTAGATATAACAATCATCCAAAGGTACTATACCTAATTTTAAATTAATTTTGGGCGATCTTTTCTCGTGAACCATCCAATGAATCCTGTCTTTTGGCCGCGACTCTCCGCGCACAGGGACGTATTAGCTCCCTCCGTTGCGGAATTTAAACATAATTTGTAACCATTTATTATTATTTTTATTGGCAGTAAGATTGATCCACAAAATAACTATGTTACATAGACAGTGAATATTCTCGAACAATATAATACTGGAAGAGTACTATTCGCTATAACACAATAAACTATTAATGTAAGTTAAATTAAATTTTTAAATTCAGTGGAAGATTTTTAAGATCGTTTTGCTTTTAATTTTTTTCCCAAAACAAAATAAATAAACAAATAAATAAACACACAGATACACACTCACACAACCCACTATTGGACATGTTTTTATTATTCTTTTATCGATTGTATGTATGTGTTTTCGCGTAATTGGCCCAAAACTCTGTGCATCAATTATTGTCTTTTCTTCAAAGATTGATTAATTATATGGCTGTAAGAAACCCAATAAATGAAAACAAATAAAACAAATAAGTAAATAAACCTCCAGTGCCGCAGGCAAGGCGTCGGATTAATTCAGTGCTCATTTATTGCCAAGGCACTGGACGCCTCCGCTGATAACTATATACCGCTCACCATGTTCTTAGAGGTGTGTTGAAAGATTGCTAGTATCTGTCGAATCGGTCTCAAGTAGTTGTCTGTATTTGTACGTTTATCATTATTACATGCTCTTGCTATATCCGTTCCACTTCACATTATTGTTCCTCCCGTCTTCGAATTTCTATCACACTATGTTCTCCTATGTTTTTGGTACTTATATGCTTGCTTTTTACTTGCATTTACTCCTATATATATTTGTTTCATTTATCCATCCATCTATAAGATCCCCATACGCTTTATCCTTTTATTTCATGTGTATATGGGCCGCAAATTCATATTATTTTATTTACAATATTCTTATCTAGATACACTTGTTCCAATTATGTTTGTGGTTATTACTACCAAACCCGGCGAAATCTGAGCTAGAATAGCCAATCGTATACACGTTACCCGTCCTGTTGAAACTACGCTAACGTCGGACAGGTTTGTAGTGATTACATAGTTAATATATTGTATCTATATTCGAGTATATTATTTTCTTGTCGTGCCATTAATATGCTTACACGTTATCGTTATCTCTTTCCTAACCGTATATACCGTCATTGCACAATTACCTATCTGTTGTAAAAGCCTGAAGAGCGTTAGTCTACAGATAAATATAATAGAATTATAGTTAACTTTCCTATCTGCCTACGTTATCCGATTCCCGCGAAACGAAAATAAATCATTATCCGCTCAGTTAAGGTCACCCCTCTGGTACATAGTGTACGTTTTATCCGTGCTTCACGGCCAATTCTTATAAATTATTTATGGGCGTTTTCCTCGCGCGATCCCCCGATTAGAACCTGCCTTCCTTGCCTTTGCTCATATTCTGCTATCTCTCTCGCGCGGCAATCCACTTAAGAAGGCGATTAATGACGTTTAAGCGGTTTCAAAACCACAGCAAAAAAGTCTATAATTCAGAAACCTCGTGGAACTGTCAATATCATCGTCACCTTAGAGTAGACGTTAATCGGTTTTTTAACGGCTCTAAACGCAATAATCGCGCCCCAAATCTCTGAAAACCATGTTCAGCATTTTTTTTGGGAAGCACTTGCGGACCGCTCGGACCGCATCGATCGTCAACCATTTGTACCAAACGCGGCTTTACCACAAGATTAATATGTTTTATAAGAATTGAATATTAACTGCTCGTAACCTATATCCGATCAATCGCTACTAACTCCGTCCCAATACTAGCGTTTCATCATCCCCAAATTTTTGTAGCGCCAATACTCCGCCAGGTGGGTTTAGCTCAATTTTTCCCCGCGTAGCATTTAAATCATCTTAGAGTTCAAAATAAAATAATAAAATAAAATAATAAAAAAAAAATCTATAGAAACAGGTGATTCATCACAAGTTTCTTATTCGATCTCATTTCGTTACCCCTACCACTCCTCTCAAGTACTTCGTTTCGTCAGCTTGGACTCTAGAGCATGTTCGTTCATTTTGTATCCATGTATGGGGACGGTACGTAAGGTCGGGCGATAATATATGCTTAGTAAAATATATAGCAAAAAAGCTGCTCATCGAATTTATTAATATATTTTCAACTAAAGTTGTAAACTATACCTGACGACGAGAGGAACAAATTTTAAATAAAACATATTGTAACGTGACAATAGATTTCGAATAAATTTACTCACGATTGGATTACAATCGTTATATTATTACGCCTCGTAAGTACAGACCAATAAGGGAGTACTTATCTATTAGTTAGTAGATATGCACTATATTATTACCCGATTTCGGTGCTTCATTTTATTACAGTCTAATAGACCATTGATAAAATTTTTGTCAACGTTCGGTCTATTAAGACAAACCTAAAATCTGGTTCGCGTATTTGTTTCTATGTGCGAGGATTGAGAACATGTGTGCGGACAAATAATTACAAATGTGCGGACGCACACCTACATACCTTAGATGAAAAAATTGTTGATAACTATGTCTACCCAGGATGACAAATTTCTATACCAGGCATATCAGAAGAAATTATTCACAGAATTTAAACTACACACCTAAATGTATTTTAAAATAATCTGTAACATATGATTTGATTTATTTTTTTATTAAGTTAGAAATGAAAAAAAACGCATTAGATACTGGATACGTATTCAGCGAAATCATATCATATTATTATTAATTAATTTAACGCATTCATTAAATCATTTTTCAATTGGAAGGGGTTTGGCATTAAAACACCACGCTTGCCAGACAGGTTGGTGAGTTTTAAATCAGCCGCCCTTAACATAGGGAACAGACGCTGTTTGTAACCGCCCATTATGGGTCAGACGCTACTCACCTAGCGTAAGACCTCAAAAGAGATGGGCCGACGATATAGCCACTGTGGGGGGAAAGAAATGGCTACAATTAGCAAACAACAAGGTAGGATGGAAGGGTATGAAAGAGGCCTATATCCAGCAGTGGAGAGATGAAGGCTGATGAAGAAGAAGAAGAAGAAGATTCATTAAATCAACATAAAAATTGAATTATAAAAATTTGTTTGAATAGGAGTAAAATAGATCAATAGCATAGGAAGTAATCCGTTATGTATGCTTTAAAGTGGAAAACAAATATGTAAATTATTTGGCAAAGTGTGGCTTTCAACTAAGCTTTCAACTTTCAACAAGTTAAAGGTTCAAAAACTTGGAGTAAAACAATGGGGCATGGAAAGATGGATGAGCCCATCTACTCGTATAAGAGGTCTGGCAATATTGGACAGCGTAGTCATCGTAGAACTTAGGTACCCGTGGGGAATCAAAGGCCGATACTTTTTTTATTAAACTTTGCGGAAATATTTGCGGGAGGCGTATGGTATGGTGTTTTTAAAAATATTTTTTATTTATTTGTTCTTTTTATATAAATTGATATAATTTAACATTTAAATTACGGAAAAATAATTGTCTATGAGAGTCAGAGACTCGTGTGTAGAGGAGTACAGGTATTACAGGTATAAAGTATAAATATGCATTTATATTAGTAGTACAAAATAGAATGATTATATACAAATTAATATTATATTAGTAAGAAGTAGAAGTAACTTAAAATTCTGTTTTTATTTGTTGATAATATTGGAGTGGAAGGTGCAATTTGTTATGAACTGACATTTTCACGATTATATTATGTGTCTAGTAGGTGTTGGTGTATATTTTATTTTGGTTTTAATTTTAAATTTATTCTGATTTCTTATTTTTATGATTGTTAGGGGGAATTGTTTAAACATTTCTTTTAGTTGGTGATAAAGCTGGGGATATTTTAAGCGTTATTCCCTTTTTATTTATTTATTTATTTATTTATTTATTTAATGTTTATGGAAGACCAACAGCACAAAAAAAAAGCATAGAAAACAATGATACAATATAGATGGCCAATTACAGGTCTCCACATTTAGAAATATTTCAGTAATGATAAATATTTATTTTTATTATCTTCTTTCTTTTGAACTGACTTCGTATATGTGATTTTTTATCTTGTATCTTTCTTTAATTAACTTTTTTTTTTTGCCCAGACCTCGTATATATATATATATATATAAATATGCAGATGTATTGATCAGATATCTTTATGCTATACATATATCTTTTGCACTTCTTTTTATTCTTATCTCTTGTCCTTTTTACTAAGTAGATTTATCCTTTCCTATCCATTCCTTATTCTCCTTTTACCTAATTTAATTCTTTGACTCCCATAGTTTGTCCATAACTTAAAACTTTCACTTTTTTTGTTCTTTATTCTATAACTCAAGTTATTGTTGATTTATGTTAAAACACAACAGGTTAATTCTGTGGAAACTTGTAAGATGGTCTCTTTACTGTTCAATAATCATGTATAATCTCTTTATATGTACTGTTAGTTTCCCATAAATAAATAAATAAATAAATAAATAAGTATATGAACGAAAAAGAAATGCAACAAATATTAATACTACATTAGAAAGCAAGATATTTTATGTTATTTTATTTTAATTTAAAACAAACAAGAGACATTGATAATACTTAAATACAATACAAGCAACAAAATGGTTATGTGTCAACTCTAAGAATGTCTGCAGCACGCACTTATATTAAAATATACACTTTAGGAAATATGAAATAGAAAAAAAAAAACTCTCAAAACAGACATTAAAAGAGGCGTTGAAAGTAATTTTAACTAACTAACCATCACGCCGTTTCCCCGCAGGGGTAGGCAGAGAGGATTGAACGCCACACTCTTCTATCCTGGCACACCACTTTTGCTTTGGCCACATTCATACATCTTCTCATACAAGTTCTACGGTTGTTGCCGCTTTTAACGGGGCCATCCTCAAACACTTGTTGTATCTGATCATGCCAGGTCTTTCGAGGGCGCCCTCTATTTCTGTTGCCTTCAAGTGTTGAAGGCAACAGGAATAATTTTACGGCAGGTACACAAAAATGGATCAATTGGCAGAAATCGGAAGTTTCAGAATATCGTCGCTGTATATATAATTAATCCTAGTAAATTCTGAGATAAACGATTGAAACAGTTTTAAAAAATAATTGCACAGACTATATTCATAAAAAAATATTTAAAATAATTACTAGTTAGACTTTTTAAATGAAAGCGATGTTTTTTTTTAGTATATTTCCAATATTTATATGAAAAATTCCAAATTGATTCGTTCATCTCAGAATGTACTGAACGGCACATTGGCTTTATTATAGGTATACACAGCGATGACATATTAAGAGTGGCTAAAAGAAGATGTGTATATTGGTGCTCAGATATTTTCTTAAAGTTGTTTAAAGAAGCGTTAACTCTTAAAAGACTGTGCTAAAAAAAAACTTTGGGGACGGTGGAGTAACATAGCGTTACCTGATTAAAAATCGGCATAGTTTTTAATATGTGATAAAATATACATAAATACGATACAGATAAGACTTTTTAAAGGTCCCTTTATATAATTATGTAAAGTAAATGTACATATTTGCATTATTTTAGTAAATTATTATAAAATCATGGCAAATCGAATTTGCGTGCGCTTCCGCCGACGTTTCAATAGCAACTGAATACAACGACGTGGTCGCCTGCTCGCTTCAGTCGCATGCACTCCGTCTTTATCTAGCACGTGTTACCCGACTCTATCGTACTCTTTCTACATTGTTTTTTCTTTCGCCGAAACCCAAGCAACCGCCATCTCTGTCCTACATGAAATGTATGGTATTGTCGTGCTCTTTTTTGCTCGATTTAACTGCGATGCACAATATACTGCTCTCTCTTACACACTGGCCGAAAATACGAGAGTAATGAATAAATATTTTTTAATTAAAAAATCCGTACATTCCTAACAGTTTAATTTAGTAATTTTGGTGTGAAAATGTCTATTCGATGATTACAAAAAATGTGACGTTTTAGTTTTCGTAAATAAGGTAGATATTTCATATTTTGTATGACAGGTAGACCTACGTTACATCACCGACACACAGGAGTTAAACACATCCACCCTATCCACGTCCAGTATCGTTGGAATTAATTTAATAATTTGATTCGTTAATTAATCAACCCTTCGCTTTGAATTATTTTAAATTGAATTGAATGAAACAACTTTTTAAGACAGGTTGAGATCTTAAGTCGGTAATAATTATTCTACCTTTCTTTCGAGCGCGCAACTTTGATAACAAGGTCCAAGTTGTGCCCAGAACTTACTCCGTTGTTGCTGCCGGATCTTGTGTGCTCCATCCGGGTTTTGTATGCATAAAGCGGATTAAAGAAATCCGAACTCACTTCAGGAAAACCAACAGAATGGCGGAGAAGTTTAGATTGAAGCAGAATCGCTGGAAGGAAAGTCTCGTAATCAGAGTTTGATGTTAGATTACGTGATGGTATAAGACTAATCAATACAGATAAAATACAATGGAGATGGGGAATCGAAACTATCTCGTATAATAGAAATGCTTAAAAGACTTTGTTGCAGGGACGTGCGGGGAGATAATTGAAGCATTACATTAACGTAAGTACATATTAAAAAAAAATATCATACAAGCTGTAACCCGTCGAAAATGACGTACTTTAATTATATATTTCGTCCGCCAACTTAGAGTAGCGTAGCATCTTGATGAGGTTAGTGATGGACATTATTATTACTATGCTTTTTTGCTTCTTACACCTTATTATTATTTGAGCCATCTGGTAGCGTTAGTGCCGGACATTGCTACGAAGATAATTATACTTTTTTGTACCTCATTTTATGCGTCTCATCATTATTTGTGCCATCTGGTAACGTTAGAGACGAACAATATTACATAGATTATATATTTTGATTAATGATCAAAAGCAATATGTGATGCAGTATCATGTATGCACTTATTTGTTTTAATTTTCATTAAACTGATATATTTAAAAAAATATAATTTTTTTTTCACACTCGACAGGAAGATTTCGACTGTGTGAGCTTGCTTCATCACCATAAAATATACAAAGTTCTTTAAAAGACTTATTCACTAGAACGCTTTCTACAGGAAGGTGGCTCGTAGAATTACTCGTAGACGTACTGGCTTCTCCTTTCTGTTTTTTTTTATAACAAAATGCCAGATTTTCGTGTCTATTCTTTGCAGTAGCTACTACATATGAATTATCACAATGCTTATTTTATTTTTTCTTCCATTACAGAAATATAACCATCTAAATTTAATGGCCTCCGATAAACTAAAGCTAATCTTGTTACGGCATTGTGTTATGATATCATGTTTGAGATCTGCAGGGATTCAACCCTTTGGCGCTAATTGGTAATCGTAATAATGTAAAGGTGAAATTTAAACATGTCAAATAAAAGATGACTAGCTGTAACTCGTCAAAAATCACGGTACTTTTACATGCCGGTTCCTAAAGAAAAAGTATCTACTTATTTATATCCAACACCTATGAAATAATTTTAACGAATTTTATCAAAATATTTTAACATTTTTATTTATTTCCCCTTCTTCTCCTTCTTTTGGTGTCATGTCAGGTCCCCCCAACATTGAATATCACCCGAGAGAAAGCTTCCCTGTCCTGGGCAGCACGAAACAGCTCTCCAACACTTCTTATGCCCATCCAGTCGCGTATATTGCGGAGCCAGGAAATTTGTCTCCTTCCAACACCTCTACGACCCTCTATCTTGCCCATAAGAATTATTTCTCCTGCCGGTAGTTAAATCAACATGAAATGGTTCGCGTCTTCGCTAAGTCCTATATGTATTTTTGACGGGTAATGCAAACTAGGCGATAGAAACATCGCTATCGTTGCCGCCTTCGGGTTTACTGGCCCGGAAGCCCCCTTCTCTCGCCGTTTAATTTTGATTTTTTTAGCCTTGAATTCGAACGAAGTTACGAACGTTACTCGAGGTTAGGGAGATGTACAGATAGACAGACGGATGGACGGATAGACAACGATATTATTATTTTTGATAAAGAATCAAATTATTTTTGCAAACTGGTGTTTACGAGTACTGAATAAAATATGTAGTCACTATCGTAACGCGTCTGACTTTTTGATTACTTTTGTGTGAGATAACTCTACTTCGTTTTTTTCACGTTTTCAATTTCACGCATAAAGATGAATCGGAATTGAAAGAAGGTCCTTAATAGTAAAAGTTCCAATGTGACTATTGATTTCTTTACAAGATGCCACAACAACATACAATAACAACATTGTCAAATGAAATTCGGTAAAATATATTACATACGTATAAGTATGTACACAATACGTGGTTGTCTGTATTATTTCAATAGGTAAATAAGAAACTTTATATGATTACACGATAATAGCCAGTGGTTTACAAACTGTGCGTTGCGTGTGGCCGAAAATAGTTGATTCAGAACACAATTGTGGGTAATTATTTCTCCTCTCATACGTTCCCAAAGACAGTGAGGTGGTTTCGCTGTGAAGCTAGAAGATTGTTTAGCATTAAATAAATGCCGATTTGCTTTTGCTTATTTTATTATTATTTATTTTATTTTATTAGGTCATCCAACAGGAAGACATAATTACTTTGAATAAAATAATACACAAAAAATTGTTATATATCGGGAAAGGAAAAGGTAAGTAAGTAAGTACAAAATAATATATAACAAAATAGTTATATATAGGAAAAAGAAAACCAAAACAGCAGAACAACCAAGAAGAATAGGTCTGGGCTGGGCAGCATTTAGTAAATTGAAACACTTGTTTGAAAATAAAGAAATCCCAGTATGCCTGAAAAGAAAAATGTTCGATACATGTATCCTACTGATTGATGTTGACATATGGCCTAGAAACAGCAACACTAACAGAAAAAAGCATACACAAGTTAAAGAGTGTGCAATAATAAATATAAGTGGTGTTTAACCAAGTTATTTTTATTTATTTAATTATCATGTCACACCACTTAGTGTTTGCTTCCTTCGAAAATATATAAATCTTTAAAATTTTGAAAAATCCAAAATTATACTATAATTATTAAATTTTTTTAACGAAAATTTTTTAGGTCATTTTATCGACGCTACGAGTCTGCCTGCAAAGTTTCAGCTCGATTGGATCACGGGAAAAGGGTTAAAAATCGATCAAAACTTTTTTCGGCAGACAAATAGACAAGCCGAAAAGAAGACAAGCAGACGCTACGAGTTAAAAGAAAGGGAGTAATAAAAGGTATTTACGAGGCGAATTTGTTTTTGGTAATAACTTCGAGTCGATCGAAATTGAGTAAAATGCTCCGCCCTGGGAGGCTCTAAAATTGCAACTGGGCACAAATACGCGTCACGCCAATATGACGGCATACGGTCCGTCCGTAGGCATGTATTTTAGATGGGAAAGATTGGAATGTAAATTGGATATATTGGGATGGGAATAGAAGTGGTCAAGAGTAGAATAGGATATTTGATACCCTTCTGGGGAACCTGAAACAAAACTAACCTAAACAGACTCCAACGACAACAAAACAAAATATTAAAAATGGTCTATGATCTGAAATACCAGACACCAACTGAAACTGTATACCGTATAACACAACAAGTAAACATCGAAAGCATTACAAAAATCGAAACACTAAAAATCGTTCACAAACTAGCAATTGGCGAAATACAAGACGAAGACATAAAATTAGACAAAATACACGAAGAACACCAACATAACACTAGAATGGCTCAAAACTATCACATAACACACGCCAAAACAAAAACAGGACAATCCCGACTAATTTGCAACGGACTAAAACTGTACAATGACCTGCCACAACAGACCAAACAACTGACCACTGACAAATTCAAAACAGATGTGACAAAAATATTAAAACTATAAGTATAAAAAATGCCTTTGTATCTAAATTATATTAATATATTTTCTTATATTGAATCATGTAAAAATGTTACCCATAAACCTCTTAGGTTTCCATTACTTTTTAAATAAAAAAAATATAAAAAAAAGATAAGTAAATAGAAAATGGAAAAAAATGACATGGGCCGACAATTCGGTTCAACGAATTCATGCAATGGTTAAGAAAAAATATTGAATAACACTGACGTATACATGTACCTGCATGACCTAATACTGAAACTCGCAGGAAAACCCTCAGATGTACTTGGATAGGACAATCAATAACCCGCGTGCGTTTGTATAACTGGTTATATCATCATTTCTGATAGTTTAATCTAAATAATTCACGGTGATTGTTCTACAGCAAGAGCCGAACGTGAAACGAATGAAGAACGGTGCCAATCATACCGACCCCTTCATTTTTATCTGAATAATTCAATTATTCGTACGACTCAATCTACCATTTGACATTTTTGAACAAACGACTTTTTAATTTTATCAGATTAAATGCACGAATTTGTTTTATCGTCAGCGTAATGGAGAAAAACGTCGAGTAGAATATCATCCTTTGAATAATTAAAATAATATTTTTTTTAAACAAATTTTTATTAATCAATTAAAAAAATATAGAAAAATCAAATAAACGAAAAAATATACCGGGATTCGAACCAATGGACCTCTATTCTATCCGAGATTATTCAATTTTCCCACGGCAGCCTATGTAGTACATTAACGACCTTATATTTAGTCCCTTTTTAATTGATTAACATACATATTATTAAAAAAATTTAGCAATACACTTTTTATGATGCGATAGTCACATATTACTTTGAGCATGTACCGCTAGAAGACGCCAAAATAAAATCTTAATTAATTTTAATTTTGAAAACATTTGATGAATTGAAATTTAATTCTGGCGTGCTCTAGTTCTCGTTGGTTCGAATCCCGGTAACAGAAAAAATATTTTTTCGTTAATTTGATATTTCTGTATCTTTTGTCTTTTCTAATTGATTAATAAATTTGTTTAAGAATTTACAGAACTTTGTTCTGAAACTGGAACTACACAATATTATGTGTTTTCTTTAATACAATTAAAAGTTTTACTTGTCTCGCTCAAGTCACTGTACGGAAATTTTATCGTAGCGCCATTCTTAATTCACTCTAATCGTCACTAAAATATTACACACAGATTTGCGCTAATTTATGCCGGTTGTATATTCTTCTTAATTATTTTTCGCTTTATCTGTTATTTCTATGTCACGCTGTCAAGCAACAATAACTCCCCGCGCGCACGCTCGCTCATTTTTTACACAAAACGTTGATTTCGCGATGCCTCGAAAAGGTTCTATTAGTTTCTCCATGCTTCAAATAGTTTCTCCATATTTCTAGTGATTATGAAAAGAGCCAAGTTGATTCTAGATTCATGTGGACCGTTCGAGAGACTTCGATAAAGACTCTCGTGAAAATATTTATTTATTGGATAAAATAATTACAATATGTAAGTACCTATATTTAGAACGCAAAAAAATGTTTTTTCGGAGAATCTGGTGTTATTTTGTCGATAATGCATGTATTGTAGGAGAGTTGTGGAGGAGCGCAGTGTATGGTGCGCAGTACGTAGTGCGCAAAGCGCACGGCGCCAGGTTACTGATCTACTCTGTAGTAGCAGGGCGTATGCTGGCCTAGTTCGGCGCGTTTTTGTGCCGTTTTTCGTGATGATCAATATTTGTTTTCTCATTTTTTTCACTTTAGATAAATTTCAACTATTATAATTAATGATTAATATAAGAAATAAATGTAAAATATGCATATTTATTCAACTTAAATGTCGCAAAAGTCTACATGTACACTGAGTTTATAGCACCGAAACGCGCTTTTTTATTTTAGCACTGAATTGTGATGGTTAAAAAGGATATCGCGATTCACTAATGCCTCAATACTATTATGAGGGTAATGTCCGCATAGCGTCAGCTGCCAGCACGGGGATTGCATCCGCAGTACCAAGGAGCATTGGCCAGAGGATCGCCCAATATCCATTGTACAATTTTTTCCATTATCTAGATTTGCTGACATAAGTACTTCCAGTCGTGAACCAGATGTTCATATTCCACCAGTCAGCGATAAGGTTTCCAGCGACTGGAAAAGGAATGAATAATAGGTGCAAAACAGGGGGCTATATATAAACGGTAACCTCTCAAATTTTCAGCATTCGGACAGTCGGTCAGTCAGTCATTTTTATTACTCTAATTTTTCTGCTTTATATGTACACTTTCACTGGCTTCTGGATCATAACTCCTGGAGGAATAAACATCAATCATACCGATTGCTCTTTCATTCTACAACCAACGAACTTACTCTAAACTATTATTTACTTATATTACACAACAAGCTATTGTTGTAATGTATACGACCTAAGCATGAATTATCTAAAACTTCTTAGCCGTAGTCTACCTTTTGGTGACACTAATAAACACTAAACTTGATCAAACAAGTTGAAAAATAAACTCAGGCACCGCAAGGGATTACTAAGCTAAACCAAAACAACAAACGAACTTCCAAAAGAGGCTTTACAAGGTTCGGGATATGTTGTACAAGAACAAAACATCTGGGCACAGGACTCAAATGTCTTGTTAAAATAGTGAGATTTTTATTTTATTTTGTCGAACTTTCCGTCTGCAGGGTGTTCATAAAACGTATTCTATTTTTGCTGAACAAATATCACTTTTCTCCTCTTAACGACGCTAAAAAACCCCGTTCATGGATAAACGTCTCGAGAGAGGTTTATTACAGAGATAACTTTCCACTGTTGAATAATATTTATGTGTCTAGGAACATTCTTCCCAGCCACAATTTTTAGCTCCAACATTTCGCCCTTAATATTGAAAAATATATTTATGTTGAATTTTTAATTTCTTTTTCAGAAGTAAATTCTTTTATTACGTAAAATGAGTCGAAATTATTCTAACATTAATTTCCGAATATTAAAACCATGCATAAAAAAACTGGTTCAAATTTATGAAAGGTTTTAATCATTTCATTCGACTAGTATTAAAGCGAATGAAATTTTGATTATTCATACAAGTTAATTTCATGATTATACATAAAATAAGTCATAAATATTCCAAAAAATGTTTATTTGCACGCGTGATAAATAAAAAAAAAATTAAAACATCTAACATAATAATTTCGTTGCCTGTAATTTCGCTAAAATTCACGAATTTTATTAATAATTAAAAAAAAAACAAAATTACATGGCTGGAAGTAGGGCGCGAACCCCGGACGTGCAAATACTAGCACGGCACCCTAGCGACATTGCTTCCACCACCTCTCCGTAGACCGTCAAAAATATATAATATATACTAGGACTAGCAAAGACGCGAACCATTTCATGTTTCGTGATTTTTCACGATTTTTCACATATACTAACTAGCCTTGATTTTTCACGGCTAGTATATGTGCTTAAAATTCAGGCATATGAAATAAAAAAATTCGATTAAAAATATTTTTTTTACTAAAAGGAGGAAGTTTTGGAATACACTAGAAGTGGATTAATTGAAGGTATATACCCGCCCCATTCAAATCTTAATAAGGTATCTCGAATTTGCAAACCAATGCTGTTATGAATATTCACTTGGCATAACTGGTCCACATGCGAAAAAAGTCCTTCATATTTTGTACCTGATCGAATTTGTTAAAATTTGTTTGTTTAACCATCACCATATTATGATAGGAAACCCCCTTTAATAGACATCGTTAGGGAGAGGTTAAATGAAACATTTCTGTTATGAAAAATTTCCATCGTAATCGGGTGTAACAGAATTATTAAAGAAATATTCGCTTTGGGTCAAACAATATTATGTTGTGGTCGAAAATTACAAATAGTCATTATTTAAGTCAAGTTCATGTGTTAATGTATTTGCCATTTTATAATACTGGCTAATTTGAAGTTCGATATCTTGCATTTGCTTCAGAATTCCAATTTTAAATTAATGTATTAAAGCAATAACATTACTTTTCCAAAATAAGATATTCATTTGTTTTCCGCCGATTGTTTTTTCTTTGATATCACTATGTCTACGACCACGGTAATAAGGGCTTGCAGTGAGAACAAGAAGCGGGACGTTTACTTAAACGTATATATGGAGAAAATCTAAACTACATATTTATCTGGCAGAATATTATCAAATATTCTTCTTCTTGAATTGAAAACGGTGATGGAGAAGCTCGTTGTCAAACAAACGAGACTCGTCAATTGCTCTAGTCCAGTATTTTTCCACGAGAGCGCTCGTCCGCACACTGCACAATGGATGGTCTTAAAATTACAAAAACTTTGACGAAAAACTCACCGTCACCCGCTTTGCTCGCCACACCTTGCACCTACTAATTTCCATTTTTTTGGAATTTGGATAACTTTTTACGGGGAAAAATTTCAACACCGATGAGGGGGTGAAAAACTCTTTAAAAGAATTCATCGATTTCAATTTGCAGAATTTCCATAGCAAAGGTATCAATGAACTTCCATAAAATGACAAAACTGCTTCGACAACAATGGTCATTAATTAGGTAGATATGCGCTTTTTATAAAAAAAAATGTTTTACATTTTCTATATAAAATGGTATTCTGATATAATATATATGTAATAACATTATTATAGCAAGTGATCGGTGGATAAGTAATACTTATATACATACTTATTAAGTATGACAGAAATGTAATGATATATATTTCGCATTATGAGTGAAATTACATAAGTGGTTCCTTTTTACTCCCTTTATATTAACTCGTGGCGCCTGCTTGCTTGCCGTCAACAAAAACTTTGGATTTTTGACCCTTTTCCCGTGATCCAATCGAGCTGAAACTTGTCAAGCAGACTCGTGGCGACGATCAAGAAGATCTATAAAATTTTCGTTAAAAAAAATTAATGATTATACTATAATTTCGGATTTTTAGAAATTTTATTGGTTTTTTCAAATTGGAATCATTAGAAAAGTTTGATTAGCAACGGCGCTGCGTCCCGATAACGTCGCGGAATATTTTCTAAATTTGAATTACTCCGTCGGTATTCATAATAGGTACTTCACTACGAATGTCAAAAAGTAAGTTTAGTGTTATGTTATATGTTTTAATTCGTCTTTAATTGTTGTTGTATTTTACAAAGAAAGGGAGTAAAATAAAAACTTGGTTTTTATGGGTTACTTTTTTTATAATTAAAAGAGTGCGTGCTTGCGTGCTTGTGATTGGTCAGTTGACATTTATACATATCTAATGAGTATTTATATGCACTATTTTAATTTGATTTTTGAGGTATACCTTAAGACCGGTTTTAGTAAATGCATTTTGGGATTGACGCTACAGAAAAAGTTTTGTACTTTGTATAATAAGATGAGCATCTCAAGGTTTATTTAAATAGATAAGTAAATAAAAAAGTAAAGAAGAAGAAAGTTCACCGAAGTTATTAGTGAACACACGCAGAAGTTAGAGAGAGTGACAATATTCTCAGAGACATATCTGTCTGTATTCTTCTATTATACGAGTACATATACTGAATATAAAGAAACTATGTGTAACTGTTTTAAATCAATACGCCCTTTTCTTTAGTTCTGTAGTGATTCATAATACATGTGATTAAAAATTACATTATATAATCTTATATTAATAAACAAGTGTATTTTATAATATGTGATAGAGCATGACCACAATAACGGGCGTGCGGAAACTTTGGAACTAAAACCCGCCCCGCCCGCACCCGGCGGTAACCCCTCGCCCTGTCATTCAGTACAATTTCGGGAACTGTGTCATCTTGATTACCAATATACACTGAATTATTATGTCCAAAATATCCTAAACAGTCCGGGATAGTGCAAGAACAATTGCCAATGAAATATTAAAGCTTTGCGAAGCTGAAAAAGCAAATAATGGACCGATATTACCGTCTGACAGTTTGACAGATAGAACGGCCGCCATTATTGCTTGGTTTCTTTAGTGCTGCCCGACCAAATTTCTGTTAAAGACTACGACACCGGTCACCAGACATTCTGTATCGTGTAATAAATTTACATGTTGGCAACTTCTGTTAGGCACGCCAAGTTATAGTGGTGGCACTATAGTCAGACAAATGACATAGCTTTTGTCGTGTTTCCTTGAAACTAATGTTAAAACTTTATGTCTGAATATAAACTTTACACTACTTCGAAACTTTCAAAAGCTGTTCTTCCAAGTGAATTATGAAAAAGGGAGGAGGAATTTTATATTACATGACATCACATAAACATGGGAACGCGGTCGTCTTGCATCTGGTAGTTCATCGGATGAAATGGTATCAGGAAATGCATATTTGAATTGAGTTGGAGGAAGTTTCAATGCAGATTACTGTAAGATGGGTGATATAAAACGGTGTAGAAACTCGCAAAAAGAAGTAGCAGATGTTAAAAAGATATGAGCAAACTTATTTACAATGGGGGGTAAGGTTAATTCGTTCAAAAAAAGGCATGTTTTGTGAATTTTTGTGACAAAACAGTTAAAATTTCTTTATTAAAATTAATGGTATATTAAAGTGTGACATTTTAAGAATATTTTGTGAAATTTTCACTAAGAAATATTAAAAAATACGGCAATGGCAGCAATTATTCGGACGTATCTCGGAAAAAAGTAGAATTGCGATGCCCCTCATAACTAGGTGCTGGATCATTCGAAATCGAAAATCACAGTCCATTCGTTAGATAATCGTTTTTTACAGGTAACGCTGGGAGAATTTTTCGAAATTTCAATTTTTAAACTTTTTGGAACACTTTGAAAGGAAAAACGCGATTTATTGCGAGAAAAATAGTCTAATATAATTTGTTATTAAAAAATAAAAATTATCAACAAATTTGAAAAAAAATCTCCAGCTTTACCTTGTAAATTATGTACAAAAATAGTGTTCAAAATTTCATAAGGATCGATGCAGTAGTTTTGAAATTATGAGAGGCACTGACTTTGAAAACGTGAGTTGTGGGGAAAACGCTTTAAAGTTTTAAGCACTAAAAATCTGGTATAAAATGTTCATAAGCGAATTTTATCGGTTTGTTTCACACTGAATCATCAATGCCAGGTCCATAAAGGATAGGCCTGATGGCATCCAAAACATCCTCGGGAAGAGCACTGTACGTGTGTTTGAACGAATCCAATGCATTAGGGTCGGTTAGGTATAAAAATTCGACAGATATAAAAATATTCATAACTTCGTCAATTTTGTTCCAATCGACTTGAAATTTTGACACAATATTCTTGAGATATTATGCATCAAAATAAAAATAAATGCAAAAAAAATAAATAGTACCTTACTCCTCCCTTGTGGATGAATTTAGTATGAAGAACTTAAGAGTGAAGAAAGAATATAATTAAGATAGCCGATAAAGTGTTCAACGTTATATAAATATAAGAAGAGGATGTAAAAGACTTGGAAACATCAGGTAAACCAGGTTGGATTGGGTTGGAAGCTTCAAAATTCTATTTACTATTTCGTATTAGCGTATTAGCGAGGCGTAATTGGTAGATAAGTAGAGACAGAAGTATGGCAGGCAATATTTTCACGTGTCATCGTGGCAAGGAATTTTTCAAACCATAAAGTCACGACTTGCCAATCAAAAGTAAAGATGGCGCTTTATTATGAGTGGCGACATCGAGTAGTTTTTAAATGGTGTCATAAAGATGTTGCGAGCGCTGTTGCTGCATATTTTCTCCATGAAATTAATATTTAAATATTATTTTCAAGCCGTGTATTCACTAAGGAACAAATCGCGAAACATTCCGCGCGGCATGTCGCATCAACATCTACTCTCATGTTTCAGGGACAATGACGCAGTCATTTGACGTGTACACACCGGGACTCACGTATCACTTGTCGCGGAAATGTCGCCCGATGTGGTTATGATGACAGCTGTGTATCTATTTACACTTACCGCCCGATGAGGTTATGATGACAGCTGCGTATCTATTTATTTTAACGAGTTTATCGAAACGTAAGAGGAAAAAAAGGTGGTGGGTGTGAAATTATTTACTGCAAAGAGAAAGAAGGATGGATATTCTATGCGATTTTCGAATGTCTGACGACTCTTTTGTCAATTTCACTCGAATAACAACAACTGATTTTGACAATTTATTACAAAAAATCGGGCCTTCCATAGCCAAGCAAGACAATATAAGGGACGCTGTTGGCCCTCACATAATTAAATTTTTATATTAACGGTTTGAATTTTGAAAATTGTACTTTGGTAGAGCGCGATGATTTGGAGAAAAATTTCGTTTCCCCACGTTAATGTCATTGACGGATACGGCGCATGCGGATTCACTTGTAAATATACCACGTGGTACTGACGCGCAGCGTAATGTCGCAGTGGGCTCGCTCGGGTACCGTGAGCAACGTTGCCACGGCACGTAGAAATGCCGCGCTATGTTGTGCGCGACGTCGCGGAATAGTGCACGACGTTGCAACGTCACGTAGACTCTATGCCGCGCGTGCTGTTGAGGGACAATTTGTCCCCTAGTGAATACATGGCTTCATCATGTTATTACGATTACATTTGTGGTGGTACATTTTGTCTATTTTTGTACTACAATGTGCACGTAGATACTGTAACCTTTCCAAAAACTAATTTATATGTTCCAAAACAAATACTCAGGTAATTTCAAATGACTATTACGTCAAAGGTGACATGGTCAACTGCGCGATCACTCCAGGAATGAATTAATCACACTCTTTATCACTAGCAGAAAGTGATTGTTGTTACTTGACCGGCTGCTTCGAGTCCAATACTTGACGCTGCGCGACCACGGCTGATAGGTACACCCGTCAAAACTTACCGAGGCGATGCCGACTATTAGAGTTATATAATGCGATTTGTGCAGCATTATACGTTGGGACTTAACGGACGTCATAGTTGCTTACTATAATAAGGTATTCATAATATTCTTAAGAAAGTCATCAAAACCAATCGTCAAAATTTTACCGAAATAGCCGAAGCCGATTGATTTCGAGCGAAATATTTATGTTCGTGGTTTATTTATAAATTTATTGACTTATAAAATCATTTGCGTCATACGCGTTGTTTTCGACAGTAGATCTTATTTCGAAAGCGATACGTTTTAAAAATAATCATAAAATGATTATTTTGTTATGCACGTACGCCACCCAACATCCCTAAGGGACTATTTAGTATTAATGGCGCAACTTGGAACACAGTTCCTAATCAAGTCTGGATCATGAAACTTTCGACAACCAGCTCATCATATCCTGGTATCCGCGAAAATAATTGCATATTGATAAAACCTATGTTGTGAAGATGCATTTTTATGCAGATATACTTAGAATTTATGTTCTCCCCATACCACAAAGAATATTTTTATCCAGAAATATAAAAATGAAATTTTTTTTTATTAATTTATTATTACGTACTGTATTATTGATTTTTTCTCAAGTCTATTTTAACTGTAAGGATACATAAACTTCATTGCTGTACCTTTTAAAAAAGACTAACTTTTGTGCTTTTTGTAAGTTTTGTTCTTAAATAGATTTTGTCACCACAAAGTTCAAGCCTTCATACAGAAGAAAAAATATTCATCGAACAGTTAATTAAGATAAATCATAGAAGCTTTTTATATGGAAAATGTATAATGAAGTCTTAATAGAGTGGCCACAAAGATTATGACCTGCATGAGCTAGATTAAGTGTTCATTTTACAAAATGTTTCGCCATGAGAATATCCACATATATATTTTTTTAAGTTGTTTATAATATGTTCTATTAACTGTAATATTTCAAATATTTGAAGGGAATATGCTAAAGACATCTATGGTTTTTCCCATAATATAGTGTACGTAGATTTTGCTGCTGGTAATGATACCTTTATATTTCAAAATGGAATATTAAGCAATATTCTTTTTAATGTATTTATGATATTATTCTGAATTATTTTAAATAAACACAAGAATACACTTGAAAATTATTATTTTCAATTTTTTTAACTCCTTTTATAGACTAGTATATTTAAAAAAATATTATTCTAAGTATGTTCTGAGAACACGATTGCTGGATTTTGTCTACAGAGGGATAATTTTTAATTAAGATAAATTTTAGTAGTCTCACAGAGACTATAGAGTGCCATGACTAGCCTTTTACCGTTCATTCTCAGTTGGAATGGTAAGTAAAATAATAATAATCAAGCATAAAAAAAGAAATCATCTTCTCCCTTACTTTTAACTCTTAAAAGACTGTGCTAAAAAAAAACTTTGGGGACGGTGGAGTAACACAGCGTTACCTGCATAGTTATAGCATAGCATAAAATCGGCATAGTTTTCAATATGTGATAAAATATACATAAATACGATACAGATAAGACTTTTAAAAGGTCCCTTTATATAATTATGTAAGGTAAACATACATATTTGCATTATTTTAGTAAATTATTATAAAATTATGGCAAATCGAATTTGCGTGCGCCTCCGCCGATGTTTCATTGGCAACTGAATACAACGAAGCGGTCGCCAGCTCGCTTCAGTCGCCTGCATTCCGTCTTTGTCTAACACATGTTACCCGACTCTACCGTACTCTTTCTATATTCTTTTGCTTTCGCCGAAACCCAAGCAACCGCCATCTCTGTCCTACATGAAATGTATGGTATTGTCGTGCTCTTTCTTGCTCGATTTAACTGCGGTGTACAATATTCTGCTCTCTCTTGCACACTGGCCGAAAATACGAGAGTAATGAATAAATATTTTTTAATTAAAAAATCCGTACATTCTTAACAGTTTAATTTAGTAATTTTGGTGTGAAAATGTCTATTCGATGATTACAAAAAATGTGACGTTTTAGTTTTCGTAAATAAGGCAGATATTTCATATTTTGTATGACAGGTAGACCTACGTTACATCACCGACACACAGGAGTTAATATATTTGTTTCCGTTTACTTACTTTTATACTTTCTAAGCTTGAGTAATTAGCATTGTTAAATACTGGACTGCGATTGGACCAACACTGTTTAACTTACTAAGTTTTGAATCGTAGCATTTTGTCAACGACAAACTGGATTATTTAACTGTCAAACTAGAGCTTGATAAATATGAACAACTTCGAAATAACTTTATTGCTAGTAATAAAATTTATCTAGGCGTCAATGAAACATTAAATTTGTCAAATGTTCAAACTTAAGATATATGATCGAATAGGGCAATAAATTTCTCTCCTGTCTGGTAATTTGACATAACACTTGTAGAGGATGTTAAGTTATGTCACGTTTTAAAAAAACTTTATTTCAAAGAAAAATAAGTAATTGAATGTGTTGGCGTTAACATTGTAGAAATCCATTTTTAATAATTACGAATAAAACATTTAAAATTTTCTTTTTTTACATTTTTTTGAGTATAACACAACGTACTTCAAAACCTCAAAAAAATCCAAACAAACATAATAAAAAGTACATATAAAATTCACACACAATGACTGGCAAAAGATAGATACAATATGATACGAAATTACCAAAAAACTACCAAGTAAAATAAAAACAATCTTCTTCATCGGCAATTCAATTGAAAAACAATTAAAACATAATATGTGGAAAAATCTTAACAAATCATGCTGCTGTGGGGTTTATAAACTAGAATGTGGGTATTGTGATGATATATATATAGGTCGGATTGATTACTTTTCGGAATATACTAACTATATATATAGAAAACAATCACATAAATATACATAGGTACGGCCTAAAACAAAATAATTTAGAAACACTTGAAATTTATAAGAAAGTAACCCATAAAAACCAGGTTTTTATTATACTCCCTTTCTTTTTGAAATATAACAACAATTAAAGACGAATTGAAACATACAACATAACACTAAACTTACAGTAATTTAATATATTTCTAAAATGTAAGATGTTTTGAGCTTTGATAAGACACTTCATGCTTTGAAGATTAAATTCTAAAAACATTTGTCAGTCAATTTAGATTTTCGACATTCGTAGTGAAGTACCTATTATGCATAACGACTGAGTAATTCAAATTTAGAAAATATTCCGCGACGTTATCGGGCCGCTATGCTAGTAATCAAACTTTTCTAATGATTCCAATTTGAAAAAACCAATAACATTTTAAAAATCCGAAAGTATACTATGATTATTAAATTTTTTTAACGAAAATTTGATAGACCTTCTTGATTATCGCCACTAGTCTACTTGCCAAGTTTCAGCTCGATTGGATCACGGGAAAAGGGTTAAAAATCGATCCAAAGTTTTTTCACCCGGCAAGCCGGCAAGCAAGCAGACGCCACGAGTTAAAATAAGTAAAAACCTAAAACGACAAACAAATCATCAATTATCAAATAGAACCCGGTTCCATTTGAATAAAATTTTTCCTTCTAAAATTATGTAAATTCCATATTACATCACTTTCACTTGATCTGGAGTTTGAATTATACATAGATACATCTACATCACTATATACACACATTCGAGTTTTTATAAGCTAAGCCTTTTTACAAGTAAATATGAAATCTACTGAGCTCTCATATAATCAAACTAAACGTGCTTAAAAAACTTAAAAAGTTATATTTTCACGTACGACAAAAAACATTTATTTTCCCGTATTCGAAATAACAATGACAGGTTTTTCGATCAAGTTTTGCGGTTTACAAACTTAAACGATCGCGAAAAAATATTTCGTTTCGCCGAAATTGCCGTGGGTTTTCCGTTAAAAGAGAACATTGCGAAATTCTACTATTTCGCTGGAAGCAAAAACGTTTGCTGTTGACAAACTTTGGTACTTGGGCCCGCGGTTATGAATTCGCGCAAAAAACACTGAACGGAAAAACGAAAAAGCTCCACGGACGAAATGGAAATGAAAAAATGTATTTTCACCGTCTGGGAATCATTATTTAACAAAAGACAAACTTCCCGATGCCTGTTTGAAGGACTTTTACAAATTTTTAGCAGTTTTCCAGTAAGCTGGACGTATTTTTTGGTATTATTATAATAAATGACTACAAATTAAAAAATATACACGTAGATTTCGTGTATTTTCACTTAGCATAGCGTCAGAAAATATTTTCATAAAAAGTTTATGTCTGTTTTATTAGATTTCATGTAAAAAATAGCATATTCCGGTGCAAAGCGAATATGCTTAAGTTATAATGATAAAATAATAGATAAAATGCTAAAAAACAAAATAAAAAAGAACTTAACAAAGAAACACATATACTCAGCATGTAATAATAATGAAATTAAAAATAAATCTTGGCGAAAAATTCTATATACAGGGTCGCCAACCCAGAAAATCTCCCGCATCTTACCTTCCCATAAACAACCCGCATATTACACCAACAACAATTTAGGAAAAATTTTAGATAACTCAAAATCAAAAATAAACTTTTTAGAAAAAAGCGGAGTATATAAAATCACATGCGGTGACTGCAATATGAAATACATCGGTCAAACCGCGAGAAATCTTAAAATTAGAATAAAAGAACACCGTCGCGGTCTTGTTAGTAATTATTTTTCAGAATTTGCTAACCACATTATTAACACCAATCATTCTTTCCATTCCCATACACTTAAATTATTACACCCTGTTAAATATAAAGGCCAAATAATGAACAATCTCGAAAATTTATAAATACAAACAAATTTAAATTCTAATAAAACTCTAATCAATAACATAATATTTCAAAATTCTTCACCGCTCCTTACTTTATTCCCGTTAACCCAAACCCCACCCCCAGCTAACCCCCTCCCCCCAAACATAACTCCACCCACCTCTATCAGTACCTTAGATAATTAATTTTACTCTTATGCTTCAGTTTAAATCATCACCCGTTGATGACAACATCGGTAGTTGTCGAAACTAGTTGTGTAATCATCTTAAACTCATTAGTGGTCTTAGACAAGTAATCTATTTATTTATATATAATTATAATGTCATTCTACACAGTTAACGCCAATTCAATAAATAATATAAGTTCACTTCGCATTGAAACAACTAGCGGCAATCTTTTCTGGTATTATCTACGAAAATCTAAAATAAACATAAACCCCTTATGAAAATATTTTCTATGGTAACAATGGACGTGTCGCCTGACGGACTTCGGTAAGAGTTTTCAAGATTGTTATTTCAGTGTTATGCATGAACTAGAACTTCTAGTTCATGCATAATACATTCATGTAGAATTAGTCCCGCAAAGAAGCATCAAATGACTACATATGTCTGTATTGAGTGCAAAGCCTGTGTGCCTACAATGTTCTCATTGTATATCGACTGCCAATAATTTACCTTGTAAACGCAGTTTTTAGTATTAGTCACCTATACATAAAACGTTTTTTGGTTCCTCTGATATTATAGTTTCCGAAAAAATACTTGATACCTTGATAACAAGGTATAATTTTTTAATTGCCAAAAATATAGCCTTAAAAGTGCCATAATTATTATTTTCTTTAACTTTCTGGTTTTAAATAATAAAATTTATTATATATTTACATCTTTTTAGTATAAGTCACCTATAATTTGATAAAAAAAATATATTTGAAGTGAATAAAATAAATTTTTGTTAAAAACTTTAATGATATAATAAACTGTAGATACGTTACAAGCGTGAAATCTTGGCAACTCAAAAGTAAGGTAATTTTGCCTTACTTGCATTCGTTATCGAACGGAATGAAACAAAACGCTGACTTCGAAAAGCCGAAAAAAAAGTCCCGGGGAAAAAGGAACAGAGTATCGTACACTATTGTAAGAATGAGTATGTTATTTTAGTCACTGTGACTTCAAATTACCTGATTTTTACGTGATTACTTGATTATGTGATTGTTGTATCTTTGAATGCGATATTTGCTCCATATGAAAGCCAACTAGTATGGGAACAACGTATCTTTATTATAATACGTCAATGAAAAATGTCGCATTTCAAACAGGAGCCTGTCTTTGTCCAGGGTAGTGTTAATAAAAAATGACGTCCATACTTAATGGTAAAGCTATTAATGTAAGTGCTGTCTATGTGAATAAATATTAGGTCCTTACATATGAAATTGGCGTTTTGCCGTACTGGCAAATTTGATCTCAAATATCTTCTCTTTGGTTAGGAATTACAAATCCAAATTTATACAGCTATTTACTCATGTATTTGTGTTTTGAAAATTATAATTCATTTGTTTTTTCCTCAATTGTTTTTTTCTTTGCGTCACTCAGTTTACAAAATGAAAAACTTGAAATATCGCTTTATTTACGAGTACGAGTTCCAGCGTGGCACCAGTGCTGCAGAAACGGCTCGAAGGATTAATGATGTGTATGGCGACGGTGCCGCAAAAGAAAACACAGTGCGTTTTTGGTTCCAACGTTTTCGTTCTGGAAATTTCGACCTGCAGAACAAGCCCCGTGGACGGCCGGAGACCAAAGTTGATAATGAAGAATTGAAGGCTATTGTGGAAGCGGATCCATCGCAAACCACATCCGAGTTAGCTGCAGGCTGCGGTGTTAGTGATAAAACTGTTTTAATCCACTTGAAGCAAATTGGTAAGGTGAAAAAGCTTGAAAGGTGGGTACCTCACGAATTGAGTGAAGCAAATCAACAAACGCGCGTTGACTGCTGCGTTGCATTACTCAACCGGCACAATAATGAAGGGATTTTAAATCGAATCATTACCTGTGATGAAAAGTGGATCCTGTACGATAATCGGAAGCGCTCATCGCAATGGCTGAACCCTGCCGAACCAGCCAAACCATGCCCCAAGCGAAAATTGACTCCAAAAAAGTTACTTGTGAGCGTTTGGTGGACTAGTGCTGGTGTCGTTCACTACAGCTTTCTTAAATCTGGCCAGACGATTACGGCAGATGTCTATTGTCAGCAACTGCAAACCATGATGGAAAAGCTAGCTGCTAAACAACCGAGGCTGGTTAATCGCTCTAGGCCACTGCTGCTTCATGATAACGCTAGACCACACACTGCACAACAGACGGCTACCAAATTAGAGGAGCTTCAATTGGAATGTCTAAGACATCCACCGTACTCTCCGGACCTTGCCCCAACAGATTACCATTTTTTTCGAAATTTGGATAACTTCTTGCAAAGGAAAAAATTCAACTCCGATGGGGCAGTCCAAACCGCCTTCAAAGATTTTATTGATTCCCGTCCGAATGGTTTTTTTAGTAAAGGGATCGATGAACTACTTATGAGATGGCAAAAGTGCATAGATAGCAATGGTTCATACTTTGATTAAATAAATATATTATAATAAAAAAAATCGGCTTTATGTTCCTCACATACTAAACGCCAATTTCATATGTAAGGACCTAATATTTGCATTGTAACTCATAGCAAATTGATTGAGTGTAGTAATTAGCGTAACTTTTACTTTTAAAACGCATCGTGGAAGGGTATAAAAGGAACGCCGATCCCGCTTATCGTGTGCAGTACAGCTTCAGGCTTCCACAGGTCACTTCTCTGCAGCAGCTAGAGGGTTCTCCTGCTGAAGAAATCCGGCTCGCCTGTGCTGCATCCCATCTCTTGCCTTTTGACGGGGGCAAGCTTGATTATGTTAAAAGCAGTCAACATCTACCCCCAGGTGGCCATCGGGCCGCCTAGCCTAGACATGAGCTATCCGACTGCAGACCTCCGCTTCTGTCGGGTAAACTCTCCCCGTAACGTGGATCACGGATCCTAGTACTATCAAAGCATTGAAAAGTCGCATCACGTTTGTGTTAGTGTTAATGTTTATATGTGAATCGGCAGCAAAATTATGAAATAGTGCGTTGTTGAATATTTAACTATACGGAGACTTCCAAGGAAAGTTATGTTCAGTACAATGCGAAAGGCTTGCACATAGAAAAGAAATGCAAAAACTTGGCACTTTGTTGTGGACTGCATTAATGATGTATGCCTTCTTCACCATGGAGTTTAAATTCACTCTCAAGAATGAATTCGAGAAGCTGCGTGTCAATATCAAACGAGAAAAAGACAAGATACGGTTTGAACAGAATTGGGCGTAATGTGTTGTTTGAAAAAATAGATGCAAGCAGTCGAAATTTGAAATGGGACCGGATCTGGTCGGCCGACCCTACGGAGTAGGTACCGGGGAGAGAACTTCCCTATCTCTCATGAGCAGGCGTTCGAATATACTTATGAAATATATAGATACTGGCGGAACCATATATCGTCGCTGTATATATAATTAATCCTAGCGGCGCGGCGGTGGCAGTCGAAATTTAAAATGGGATTGTCTCTGGTCGGCCGACGCATCGGAGTAGGTACCGGGGAGAGAACTTGCCTATCTCTCATGAGCAGGCGTTCGAATATACTTATGAAATATATAGATACTGGCGGAACCATATATCGTCGCTGTATATATAATTAATCCTAGCGGCGCGGCGGTGGCAGTCGAAATTTAAAATGGGATTGTCTCTGGTCGGCCGACGCATCGGAGTAGGTACCGGGGAGAGAACTTGCCTATCTCTCATGAGCAGGCGTTCGAATATACTTATGAAATATATAGATACTGGCGAAACCATATATCTTCGCTGTATATATAATTCATCCTATGTGACGTTTTTGTACATTCTGAGATTAACGAATAAATCTGTTTTAAAAAATAATTGCACAGACTAGATTTATAAAAAATACTTATCCTAATTACTAGGCAGACTTTCCAGATGAACGGCAAGTTTTTTTTAGTATATCTCAATTATTTATACGAAAAATTGACAAAGTGATTCGTTCATGCACTAATGCACTAAACGGCACATAGGATTTATTAAATATACAGCGACGATATGCGAGTAATTTTCGCGTTTATGTTAATTGAATGCTACGTATTATATATGATATATTTATGTATGTATATGTATATATTTAATACTAACATCTCAGCTCTTAAAAATCGTATTTAAACCGCTTTTATTATATTATTTTTCTATATCTTCACCGGATTAACTGAAACCGACCATCATCATACACACACCACAGCCAAACTCTCATCACTCTTTGCACATACCCCCATATCTGTATACAACGTCACGCACAGAATACATACGCACTCCACTCAGCCACAATCCCATACACCTCACTCCACTTCCCCCTCTAACTCCCACTCCTATCCCTCTATTTAATATATGTTCTCTTTATTGCTTGACTTAACATTTTATGCCGTGGATCTCTATAATTGGTCAAGGAATTACCCAATACGTTATGTATTATTATAATAAATTGTATACTGTTGAGATTCCCAAAAAAAAAAAAAAAATAAAAAAAATTATGAAGCTCTTAGACGGGAGACTAATTGACTTGAGTGAGTTTCTTGGTGATCCTATTTTGAACTAAAGATTTATAAGAAACTACGTAAATTAAAGTTTGTTATTGATTTGTGAAATAAATGTGGAATTGTTTTTTAACGGTTGTAAATATATTGATTAATGGTGCTTGTCTCACGGGCTACGAGAAGGTTACGAGAATATGTCAGGTTTTAATAGATATTCACTTATCTGAAATAAAACGAAGCACTCATAGTTCTGGAAGTATAAACAAGAGACGACCATCATCACTCAGGATGTGGATCCCAGTGGAAATAAATAATTTCCATCATAATGGAGTCGCCCCGGATACTCCAGGAGCGCTCATGACAATATTAATATCATAACGCTGCAAAGAATCAGGTGGAATGAATAAATAATATCGCCAACCATTATTTTATCGCGTCGTTTGCCGATATGATAAATATTTATCGCTTCGGGCTGTCAAAGTCATCCCTCATCTGCCCGCACGGGAATTTCAGGGAACATGTTGTTATCCCGGACTGACGCTTCGTTAGCCGAAAGCTCCGGGGATGAGAAAGTGCTGAAAACAATTTGCACCAGGAAAATCCCGGATTAAATATTAAAAGGTTGCATTTTCCTGTGTTGAAGTTTGTTCTATACCGTATATCTAAAACTAAAAGTATCGAGAGATACAAGTCGATTTTTCGGTCACGGTTGGTACTTCAAGAATGTATTATATTATACTGTTATACGTCAATGTGTGCGTTCTCGCTATCTTTAGGAAGAAGAGTCACAGTTATACGACCCCTACATGCTAGAAAGTAATGCAATAATACACTAAACGCCGGCTGACGCATAGTATTAGTTATGTACACCGAGCGTAGTGTGTAATTTTTGTGAACCATATGCATTCTTATTTGCTTCTTGAGGTGGGTCCCATTTCTCGTTCACTCGTGCACCCAATTACTTCTAATGCATGTCTCTTTCTATTGGTTTATTTTTAACGATAATATTTCGTATAGGAAGCAATATTTTTTTTGTGTACTGTTAGCAATATCTTTTACGTTTTTTAAATCTTTCCCTAATACAAATCCTTCATATCAAATATATTGTCACGGAACGTGTGTATGGAAGACAAATGAAATACACAAAATTAATTAAAATTTAATAAATAAAAAATTTTTTAGACAAGTCACTGGACGCGACTTAAATCAGAGCACTTTTCTTAATACACTTATTTCCGAACGCCAGTTAGGTACCTTGCTTCATTTATTATCATACCGCACTCGCTGGCGACACTACTGTCGCTGGTTTTCCCTGTCGTACCTGTCAAAAACAATAAGGCAATGTCGTTTTCTCGATGTTTCCAGAGTTTATGAGAATAGTCAAGTCGATTCCAGATTCGTATGGACCATCCTAGAGCCATCTAGTATCTTTAAATGTTAGAATGTTTAAAGGTGTAAAATGCTATAACATCATCGATTACGTGTAATTCTTTCTGATTCTACCATCTTGTACTAGGTATATTGTAAAACTTGTATCATTAAGATACCGGACGATTATAACGGGACTTATCCATTATTGAAATTTGAAATGTATTTGTCATAACTTAGGCAGAGCGGTATTATATTTTACTTGACATATGAACGGATAGTATGCACAATTGAGTTTATGTGCTATATAAATGCCGCGTCAAGAGTTATTATTCTCTTATCTTCAAAGAACAAAGTTTGTTCATTTCCCTCCAAGGACTGAACTAATATTGTTTCAAGGACTCCTTGTATAAATGTGAGTACAACTTTAAATCAGGTTGTTTATACGAGCGAATAGATAGATTCTAAAATATTCCAGATATCTCTATTATTCAAATGATCAAATTTTTCTACGAGTTCTATTCAATCACTGAAATATTTGCGCATTTTGAACTTGATTTATTTCGTTGTTTATTATTTCAGAAAGAGGCAAACAAAGTGCTTCATATCGTATTTATAAACAACGTTCAAGAAAATACAAGAATTTTATCATTTTGTTTGTAATATTCATATTAAATTTCACTGAAATTTTATACGTAATAAAAAATATAAGTCATCAAAATTAAGTTAAATTTCCCTGAGCCCTTTTTCGCTATTCGCTTACAATAGGAAAATTTTATTTGTGTTTTTTGTTAAGTGAAAACTTCTTTAGGCGCATTTTGCGTTCTTTCTAAACAGTAAACTAAAGTGAATCGTCACGTTCGGGTCGGTGACGCTGAATCGGGTTTACTCGGCTCCAGTCGTCATCGACTCGAGTCGTATTTTTAAAGATTTTATAATGAAAATTATGAATAAATCATTATCTCATATTATCCGTACTGATTCACACAATTAATATTTATGAATCGTTTTCATATATTGTCGTCGGTATTTGTAATATGTGAACTTTCCCTATTCACACTATAACGCCGCTTTTTTTAGTATAGATATGTCTCTTGTAGGTATTATGTGGCCCTTTATATAGGAATGTTTGTGAAATTTCGAATATGATCGACTATCTTCTAAACCTTTCTAGTAATTGAAAAATCCTCGATAATGAGTTATTCTGTTTCTGTAGTCTTGTGGTCGCACAATAATGATTGAATTGAAAATTTATGTTGAATTACTCACCTAGCGTCTGTTGGTTTGTACGTGACGTCATACTTGTCAACGTTGTCCACTGCAGTGGCCCAGGAAACCTTCACCGATGTGGGGTTGAGGAAGGTCACGGTGATGTTTTCGGGGACTCCCAGCCCGCCGGGGATCGAACCTAGGACCGACAAGTAAATATACATCAATGTGCATTTACAATTAACAATGCATTAGCATTTGCAATGTACAGTCTAGCACAACAGAAAAAAGAAAAAACCTCGCATTTTGCGTACTTATATAAACAAAACTAAATAATTAACATGAGATTTTTGATTAGTTAGTATATATTATATACTGACGAAGGGACTATTGGCCATGAGACGTGTTGATATTTTCAATATATAAGTGGTGAAAACAAAGTACATTTTTATTAATAACTAGCTATTCATACCCGGCGTTGCACGGGTTAAGGATTATGTTGAAAATAAATTTGTGGGGGAAACAAAGGTTTGATTCGAAAGGTATAGATTTGCATCGAAAACATATCAGGGGGAGGAGAAGAGGTATGAGAATAGGAGGGAAATATTGCCTATGTTACTCACCGAGTCCTAAAGAATAAGTTTCCAAATTTTGAGTCCGATCGGTCAAACGGTATAGATTTGCATCGAAAATATGTCAGGGGGAAAAGAAGGGGTATGAGAATAGGGGGAAATATCGCCTATGTTACCCGCTGAGTTCTAAAGAATAAGTTTCCAATTTTTGAGTCCGATCGGTCAAACGGTACAAATTTGCATCTAAAATATGTCAGGAGGTGGAGAAGGGGTATGAGAATAGGGGGGAAATATCGCCTATGTTTACCCGCTGAGACCTAAAGAACATGTTTCCATTTTTTAAAGAACATGAGTCCAATCGGTCGAACGGTTCATTTTCGCATCGAAAATCAGGGGGAGAGAAGGGGTAAGAGAACAGGGGAAAAATGTTGCCTATGTTACCCGCCGGGTCCCAAAGCATAAGTATGCATGTTTTGAGTCCTATCGGTCAAACGGTTCAGATTCGCATCGAAAATAGGTCAGGGGAGGGCAAGAGGTAAGAGAATAGGGGGAAAATGTTGCCTATGTTACCCGCCGTGTCCCAAAGCATAAGTATGCAAAATTTGAATCGAATCGGACAAACGGTGTGGATTTTTATAGAGAACAGACAGACAGACAGACATTGAGTTTTATAGGTATAGATATTAAAAAAATGTTTAGGAACATCTCTTTTCAGACACGACGTATAGTCAATGTTTTTTATTTATTTATTTCTTCACGCCCATTACAGGCTTTTACTTTTTTTTAGTTTCCGTCGCTTCCAGGCTATTCCAGGCATCTCTCAAATGTTGTAGATAATCCTTTAGAGTGTACTCTAGGGTATTCTAGAACACTTTATAATGATGTTTCAAAGTGATATATTACGAAGGATTCGGTCAGTGCGTAATTCCTTATGTTTACCATTTCATAACAATATAATATAATCATCGACTATCGTACTTTTACATGTCTGTATTGTCTGTAAAAATATATTTTAACAATGCCCTAAAAAGTATGTACCCGCCTCCAACATTACGACGTTGAAGTCGAGGAAATAATCAGGAGGCGTCTTGCGCGAAACTGGGTCGTATGCTAAGAAATACTTTTATAAATTTCTGCAAGTTTTGAATTATTTTATTTGACTTACACTAAGGCGAATGAATTTTAATATTCGATACAAGTTACATTAAAAGAGAGTCCAAATTTTCACAGAGTCAAAATTAGAAGTCAATTAATGTATATTATGGATGTCTCACAAAGACGAAACTGTATTTTATTTTTATTATGGGAAAGTAGGTATATAGAAGTCATTTATGGTGTATATCGGACTTACGACCGATTGTATGGTAGGTGTATACCTACTTTCCCATAATAATAATAATAAAATACAGTTTCATCTCTGTGAGACATCCATAATATACATTAATTGATTACTGATGTCTCTGTGACAAGAAATCCAGTACTACCGTTCTGAAAGATTTGAACAAACTCAAAAATATTATATATAAGTGTTGAAAAAATGGGAACTTTGAGGTCGTTTATATAACTATCGATATTAGGACATTGAAGTTAATGTTATCGATTTTTAACCCGTAATTAAGGAAGAAAGGAATAAGCACCTGCTAAGTATTGTCACGTGCTGTGACTGCAGGAAAAATCAAAACAAATGAAAATTAACTAGATAACGATTTATTAATTAGTAATTAAGTATTTTAATAAATTGACAAGGTCGCTTAACACGAATTTAACTTAACACTAGTTTTGAAAATACATTGAAGGAATTTCTGTTCAAATATAATCATCTGTCGCTTGATTTTCAATGCATGACGATAATATGTTTTCGCCATGGTTCATCGCTAATATCGCGTCGGAAGAAACGTCAAAACATTGACGCACCGCGGTTCGTTATTTTCGAATCCTCTATTTCTTTCCTTTCTAGTGACCTGGAGAAGGTTGCCATTACTTATAGACTATTTCAGATGCATCGAATAGATAACACGAGATTGTGTTAGAAAGTGCTAGAGAAAATATGAAATATATAAAAATGATGAAAAAATGTTTGTCAGAAACATTGTGCAAGAATATAAAGATATTGTTATTGTGTGATATATCAATTCCAACAAATTTAAGAATGTATATGCATGTGCACGTGTCATGTTTTGGATTAACAATTAGACTTTCATCATCTGGTCTACCAACTGGTAGAAAAATATATCCTTCCCCATCGATTTAATAGAAATACTCATCTAATCTCAGCACTAGTATTTATTGTAAAAAAATATTGCGATTATTCCTTAGTATGATTTAAGTGTTATATTGTACGATTTAAGGTTAAATTGTGCATTTTTAATGGTTTTAATTTTACATTTATTTTTTTAAATATTTTTTTTTTGTTGAATTTATTTTACTAAATGGAAAACTTATAAATAAATGTACTTATGACATTTATTTTATTTTCTCACAAATCTCTATAAGGGGTGCGATTAAGACAGTCTTCCTTACTGACCACACGCCACTGCCTTCCTATATCTATTGGTTATTTTTACTCCCTTTATATTAACTTGTGGCGTCTGCTTGTCTTCTTGTCTTCTTGTCTGACGAAAAAACTTTGGATCCATTTTAAACCCCTTTCCCGTGATCCAATCGAGCTGAAACTTTGCAAGCAGACTCGTGGCGACGATCAAGAAGATTTATCAAATTTTCGTTAAAAAAAATTAATAAATTTTTGGATTTTTCAAATTTTGAATGCTTTTTTCATACAACTTATTAAGTTGTATGAAAAAAAAAGTTTCAACTAGTAAACGAGAAAGGGAGTATAATAAAAACTTGGTTTTTGTTAGTTATTTTTTTATTAACTCTCAATTTGTTAACTGGAAGTATACTGACTCTCACAGATGTACTTCGCAAGTACAGATTTTATATATTAGCAATTAAATAGAGTCGGTAATGTCTTCTTAAACTTTATAAAATTGGTAGTGGGGTTTATAAAATGCTCCATGAACTGAATGTGTCGTAAAGTTACTCTTACGACTTACTCTTTCCATTTTCCATACAATGTACGTTGGTAACCAATGACGTTAGTTTACTCTGAGCTCCGGGAAAAAATTCTGCGCTCATAAGTAGTAACACATTTAAAATAAATAAGATGAATCAAGTATCGAAAAATATTTGACTATCCAGGGAATTTTGTATAATATGTTTTTTATGTATCAGGCCAATATTATTATTATTTTTTTACTTTACTCCTAACACAGAGTATAAAATTATACAGGGTTGAAATAAACCCCTTCTTTATGTGAGGAATTGGGAGACAGGGAAAGTTAAGTCCCCCAGCGCGTATACAGGGTTATTTGTAAAACATTAATAACCTCGCAGGGCTATATTCCTGCCTTGATTACGAGTCGAAAATGTTCAAGCTATTATGACCTAATATCAATAGTTAAGGAGCTATGCGACATCAAAGTTTGCATTTTTTTTTTCAATATTTCTGACTTATTTTTTGTAAAACGTTGGACTATCATTACAGTAACTTATATCCAATATGAAAAATTTATTTGTTTCAATACAAGTAAAATGAAATGATAAAAACCCTGAAAAAATTCCAATTGGAAAACATTCCAATTGGAATTCGAAGGTTTTTATTTTTTTATTTGACTTGTAATAAAGAGAATAAATTTTTCATATTGGATATAAGTTACTGTAATGATAGTCCAACATTTTACAAAAAATAAGTCAGAAAAATTGAAAAAAAAAATGCAAACTTTGATGTCGCGTATCTCCATAACTGTTGATATAAGGTCATAATAGCTTGAACATTTTCGACTCGTAATCAAGGCAGGAATATAGTCCTATGAGGTTATTAGTGTTTTACAAATAACCCTGTATTTGAGATACATTTATAATGCAGTTAAAGTATTTATTCTGTTATATTTAAATCCCTTAGTTTATTAGGAGATTTTATTATTGGAGATACCAAAGGCAAAATAATTTTTGTTCAACACTAGTTTGAGATAATTTTACATATTTCTACAGTACTTCAGAGGCAAATGATCTACTCCTCGGTAGACACACCACTGCCGGTTATACTGCTCTGTGTAATGTTGGACTAACCATTACTTCTTTAATGGGGGACCATGACAATAATATCGTTAACTACTGTGAACCTGAAACGGCTTTAAGATCCTTTGACATTTATCTGTATTCCGTTGCAACGAATACAATGTCTGAAATGTACTTAGTTTAAAGTCGGTGATTATCACTTTACTGTTTAACACGTGTAACTCAAAGCCAAATGCAAATTGAAATTTAACAGGCAACTATGAACACTACTGTCTAATATAAAGTAAAACCATAAATGAGTAGCTTGTTGGCCTTGTAGTTAGGACACTCGCCTCGTAATCCAAATATCGCGGGTTCGAACCTCACTCCAGACTAGCAAATTAGTCCTATTTTCATAGCACAAGCGTTTAGCTTAGTTTGAAAATAGTAAGAATATTGATGTGACACGTATTCCGTGTTCGCATCACTATTTTATTTAAAAAAAATAATGACGCGTTAAGTCTCTCAGCCCTCCATTGCAGCGAATAGGTATATTGTAACGAGATGCTAAAAAAATTTACACTCTATCTAAATTCCTTGAAACATGTCATTACACTATATCGAAAGATCGAAACGGCCTTTAACGATCTAGGGTGATTTACAACCTTCGTGAAATGTCTAGAAACGCCTGGTTCAACTGAGAAGCAACAAGGACTAAAGTCTAGAATAATCTAGAAAGTACGAAATTACCAGCATTTTCAGATGGATTCAGTGCAGTGCGAAGTACGCGCTAGCTGCGAGATGACGCCCAGTGTTGCCAGTCGTGAATTGCAAGGCGATAAATAAAACAAATAATCGAGCGAGGTACCTAATTGGCGAAATAAATAAGCGATAAATAATACGTGCGATAAGTGTTTATTTGCGAATGATATATTTAAAAGAAAAGCGTTAAGTTTAATTCATTTGAAGCGACTTTATATATAATCATTAATCGCTAATTAATTTAGAGTGTTTTCATTCATAATACCCCGGCCACGACGTCTGACAATATTTTAAGTTCGTTAATATTCATAAATGTAGTTTAATATATAAAACTTAAATAAAAATCTACGTATTGGAGAACCCATCCTTGATCTTACAGTGTATTAACCAGGTCACTGCCGACGGATTCAAATTAGACGTTCTTAAGGCTCCTTATAAATTATATCTTTGATGATTTGATTCAAAGTTTACCAGGTGCTAGTAAATATAAATGAAGTGTCGTATATCAAAATAAAAATCAATGCATTTAACACCCGGAGTTCTTCAGAATAAGTCAGCACACTAATAATGTCGGTTACTTTTCTCCTATTACAAGGTTGTGTCGCACATATAATTTGTATTGTGCTGACCCTAACATTGATGCTGATATTCTTGCAGACACGTTATCTTCGTTCAAAAACTCACTCATACACAACATCCATTTTCTAAACGATGACACGATCCTATAGATCCATTAAATCAATCATTCATTAAATTACTAATCGCACTACACTCAAACACAAAATATATAATATAATTAATTGTAAAAATACATGTTACTAGAGCGTGCCGAAGACACTTGTAATTGGGATAATGGGCATAGTCTTCACTATAATGTTTATTATCTGAGTATCATGTACATATTATCGTGTTAGTGTCTCTAATAAATAAAAATAAATAAAAAATTTAAATTTTTTTTAAAAAAAAAACACAAAATATCAAAACTTTGTACATATTTATTTATACATGAACGACATTTTGATACCATATTCTTCTAAGAAAGTACCAAGATGAAAGAGCGTTCATTCGCACGTGGGAAGTTACGGGAACGATTTCGGAAAATCCAAAATATTTTTGATTTTCAAATTTTGGAGGCACCTGGTAACGATTCTGGTACTGGTGAAGATGAAAATACTATTAAAATAATAATCACTAAAGGTGAAAATGATAATGATTAAAAATTTTATGAAATTATCTTACGCGCAATTTCTAATGCAATTTATGTGACAATTTTTACTGGCGTACCCGATGAATAAGCATTTTATATAAATTTTTACTGCGACTACGTCAATGGTCAATTATTTCTGTAATCTGTTTCCTTTGATAGCTAAAATTTGCAAAAACAATACATCCTTGGCTCAACAAAACAACTTTCTGGTTTTTGTCATAGACACTAGACTGCCGTTCCAATCATTAATGCTCCAAGTATATATTATATATTCCACAGATTTTTACCCTCATTTTCTTAATTGTATAAATCAAATAATTCCTTGTTGTATAGGCACACATATTTCTCGTACTCTATACAGCATTCTTCGCCTGTGTTAAAAGGCATTATCACAACCCTTCTTAAATCCAGAATATTTTGACTATGTCCAAATTTTTCAGAACAGAACTGGATTTTTGTCACAGGGACATCATTAATCATTCAATGTATATTATAGATGTCTCACAGAGACAAAACTGTATTTTTATGGGAAAGTAGGTATATAATTATTAATCTATATAATTCTATAATTTGGACATATTCAAAATATTCTGGATGAAAATACTGGTAAAAAGGAGTTTAATAAAAATTTAAAAATTATTTCTGGCGTATCCTAGTTAAATACTAGTAATTCGGATGAATTTCATTACACAGATAATGTATATTGCTAAAAAAAAACTCCAAGGAATCAATATAGATGTCTCATTAGCGACATCTGTGGTCATTCAAGGGAAATGAAAAAGCTTTGGTGCCGACGGCGCTGAGGATCGTTACAACTCATATGTGAAACGTGGCGTGTAATTTAAATATATAAAACTTCTAAAAATTAGTAGACATGTTATTCTATCATGGGTGGAAATGGCGAACGTTACATTGTGTAAAGTGATCACTTAAGCCAGCCGTACGATAGGTCGTAAGCCCTATGTACGCCCGAAAGACTTCTATACCTACTTTCCCATAAAAACACAGTTTCGTTTCTGTGAAACATCTATAATATACATTAACTTCTTAAATCCACTTAAGTGTAGGTAATTTTTCTCTAAAAAGTTGTAAAAAGTTGACCAATAAACTACGGAGCCTTCATGAACAATAGACCAAGCTGAAATATATTTAAACTCATGTAAATGGTGAATTATTTTTGTAATTAAGATAAATTATAGAAGTCTCACAGAGATGAAGCTATTTATATGAAAAACGTGCATGGAAAATTTTTAATATAATGGCCCAGGGCAATTCATTAAGTTCACCAATTCCATCGTAAGAACATCCACATTATCAAATTTTTGAAGTTTTATGTGTATTTCAAATTTAAACCATTTATATATTTCAAAAGATTATACTAGAGACATCTGTAGTCATTTTCATGAAATAGCGAATAAATATATATTTCGCAGCTGGTAATGACACCTCTACATTTAATTAATTTTTCGTTCGATGCCAATACCTTTATGAAAACGTCTTTAATTTTTGAATGACTGCTCCAAATAATTTATTAAAAATAATATTATTGTTGTGTGAAGGTAACGTTGACCTTTAAGATATTATTTAATTCAACCATTTATAAATTCATAGCTCTATCGTTTCGTACCATCACAAATGGAAGCTATATTAAATGATACAATCAAAAACTTTGTACCGTCTGTCATTCCTTCCACAATTAACTACAAAAATGATTAAATACACCAAAAACAAATTCAAAATTTAATCAAGGCGCACATACAGTAAATGATTTAAAGGTCAAAACCATACATTTTGTCTGTATAAAGTAAATTATACAGTTTTGACAAAATTGACCAGACCAAAGTCGTCGAGTCACTTGTATTATCGCTCACATCAAAAGCGAAGCCTTGCATTAGTACACAAGTTAAACTAACAGCCCTAAACTTTTACCTGTGACCTTTGAGGTTGAGGTAAATTGTATTCTGTAACGACTCACATTCGTGACGCTTCCGTGCGTAATGAGTGTCAGTTTGATGTATCAATGCGAAAGGAAGTTATAACGCAATATACTTGGGATGCTCTCGTCGTTTTCACGTTGGAATGACAAAAAATGGGCATTTTATTATATTTGTAACACACGGGCTTGAGAAAATCTCAACCATGGATTTTTGGGATTTCACCAGTTATCAAAACTGTTACCCGTGTTTGAGAAGCTCTGCTGCAGAAATAAGAAATTCCATGAAACAAGAATCAATATTCATAGACAGGTAGGTACACATGGATCTTTTTACAAATACGTGTAAAGAGATGATTCTTGTACATGATTTTGGTGTTGTGCAAACTTGATCCAATTCAGTGTTGCAATTATATCTCGGGAGAACCTGCCGCCGCACGTTTTCTAAATTTCGGAAAAGAGTAAAGATGCTGAAATTATCCGAACGAGAAATAAACATTCATACGAATACGCAACGCCCTTTCATTCCACCATCCTATTATTATCCCTTCAATGGTATTAAGCTGAAATAAAAAGAAGGAATATCATGACCTAATAAGCGATGGATACGCTTACGAAAAACTTGGCAAGACAGTAACATCACAAGTTCTTCTAGGGTGAAGATTATCAGAACACTAGTTTTATTCAAATTTTTGTACGGTTCTGAGACACAGACGGCAAGAGCGCGGGAAGACAGAAGAAATAAAGCTGTTGTGAAATAAATGTTTAGCAAAATTCTCTACAATACGTGAGTGCATATCTAAATACTTTGGACATGGCTTTAGACTCGTGAATGCAGAGAAAAAATATGGATAAACAGATGGTATGAGGCAGAGTTGGGTAAAGTAGCCCCACGGAAGATGGCTAGCTTCAATGGCTCACTTCAAAAAGTCGTCAAAAATTCCGCATTGATTGTAAGATGACACCGAATAGTTTTGACCGTGGTGTCGCCACAACATGGGGTCCCAACCACTAGACGTTCACGGTCAAAAATAATAAAATATAGACATCTTTCGACGGCGGGGACTTGAATGGTTTTGTTCACGCGGCCGCGCCGCCTCGCAACGGTTAGTTGAAAAAAATGTCAACCTACAGACGATCGAGTAGGACTGATATTGTTTTCTTTGCTTTTAAAACGGTCCTTGGTACTTCGGTGGGTACCATTCACTGTGGTGTCGCCATTATCATTGCGAACACGATTGCCGTTCCCAAAGAAGTAGGAAAAATATTGTGTTTTCATATGTTTTCGTAAAGCACTTCGATGTGTCTTATAGATTTGTCAGTAACGTTCGAAAAGCACTGTTTGTGTAGTTATTCAAGGAAATCAGCCGTATCTTTTATCAAAAGGTTCTATAAAAAAAAAATTAATCATAACCCGGGGACCACGACCAATAGAAAATTAGGAACTGAAGAAATGAAAAAGAATCATTAAATAAATTGGTAGGTCACATCCCGGGGATTACGATCCACATAAATGATGATATCATTTAGAGAAGACACCTGATAGACTCATACAGCGAGCTAAACTAAACATTATGTTCATTATATCTCTAGAAACAAGAGATGAAATTCGTCCAAAGATAGCGCCATAAGTCAATTTTGGCTCCTAGATACCGTAGTCACCTATCCTTAAAATTAACTAAAAAAAGACAATATGAGTTGAGTTCTTTGGTGATATTGAGTTCTAGTCATTGGCTATTGCTAACTGTTTAACCAATAACACATCACCCAGAGGACTGGTCTAGCGACCTAGCAGAGGAATCTATAGCTACACCAGTACTGACAGGATAATTTTGTGTTGTCTCCAATTTATCCCTTAATGAAGTGGTCTCTTCCGTTTCCCTTTGTGTTTCAGTTTGTTTGCTTCTCAACTGTGAGGCATGTATTATAAACATTAAAAAACTGTCAGCCAGGTGGCGAATGAGCTGGACCAATATAGGAGCTTTTGCTTATAAAACGGTCCTGGTCAAACCTTCAGTCTGGCAGCGAACACAACCATTTTAAGTGTTTTAACAGCATTTTTAGCTCCCAACTCAAACTAATAAAATAACGCGAATATGAGGAACCCATACATTCTAAATTGGAATTCATTTTGCCAGATGTTTAATGAGAAAAATATTTATTGAATAATTTTTCCTTCAAAAATGTTAAAAGTCCTTGAGGCAGATGCAAAAGCTTTCTGCAGATCCATGTTTTGGGAGTTTGTAAGTATTAGTTGTATCAGCATCTATATAATAACAGTCAAATTTCACCAACCTCTTGCAAAAGCTGTCTTTACAATTGTATTTGATTGAATGTTTTGCCAGTGGTTACTCGTCAAAATGATTTGAAACCGGTGGTCCCACAATACACTCGAAGATATAAATGTAGAAACAAATATTGACATTTGATGGGTAATGACTTGTTTCGAAATATGAAAATAAAACATTTTAGTGACGTAAAGGTCCTCGGTCTATTTTTAAGTGTTTGGATGGCAATAATCTATAAAAGAATATCATAGTTTTATGTATAGGTCATTATAATTATTAAATTGGCCAAGAAGTCGTAAACTTATATATTTACTAACAAAATTTCGAGTTATATTGTTCATAGAGTTAGTAGTTATTAATAATATTTTTTCAAAGGAAAGCGAAGGTTTGTATATGCATAAATAAATAGGAGCAAATTATTGAAAAAAGGAGTAAAATTCTCATGTATATTGTAGCATATACTATTTATTTTGTTTTTATTTGGGCAGTATACTTGATAGAATAGGGAAGGCTGAGAAAGATACCGGGAGGAAGTAATTGCGGGGAATAAGGTGAGAGATGTTTTGATTACAAATTTATAATGGAAACTTGTCAACCGAAGTAAGTATAGCGGTACACAGTGGAATTATGATACCAACAATGATGTGTGGATGTGAAGTCTGGAACTAGCAGAAGAGGAACCAAAGTAGACCGAATGCAGTGATCTATCTGGCAAGTCAATTTATTAGAGATAAAATATTGAAACAAATAGGAAATGAGGTAAAGTTGATCAAAACAGCGAATAGAATAAATAAAAGGGTCGCTTCGGTTGTTTGGTTGCGTTGAGAAAGAAGTTAAAAAATGTATAAATGTTTATTGCTAGCTACATTTTTGTATTCCGAGTATACGCAGAAATATCTTTTCAATCAAGGATACTTGAAAATATGAATTATTGAAAGAAAACATCAGAATTTTTAAGGGAATTGAGGAATCATTCAGAAATTAAGCCGTCACTTTGCAACAACAGAAAAATACTTGTAACTTAAAGTTGATAAATCATAATTTTTCATGTTGTACAGAAAAATAAATAAAATATTGTGTATTTTGTACAGAAAGAATGTACAGAAAAATAAAAAAATACAGAAAAAAAATAATACAAAAATACTTAAAAGAATACTTAAGAAATTAAATTGACGGAATATCAGATATTTGAGGAAACATTTTCATAATGCAATATTTTTAACTAATAATTAAAAGTACTTTGATAGAAATAAATTGTACCTAAAAATGATATAAATTGTTTTATACACTCTTTAAATTCAGCATCTTAAAATATTACATTTTTGGATCTCAAAATTTATGTTCAAAAATATGTTGTGGATAAATAAATGTTCAGTGTAATTTTACATAAGTAATATATATTTTTTAAAATAGCTTTGGATTTCATTTGATACAAAGCACATATCAAGCACTTATTCTTTAAAAAAGTTTATCCTAAATGACTGACTGAGTGAAATAGAACACAAAGCACAGAAGTTTCATTCTAGTGATGGGTCCTCTCTATACTCACAACTACAATGTAGTACTACATTACAATGAAGTGCACACTTCGCACGTTTTGAAGTGTAGTGCACACTACAAACTACAAACACCAAAGTTATTGAAAGTATAAACTTCAAATAGTACACTTCATTTTAAAGCGAACACTACAAAGTACACACACTTCAAAGTTATCGAAAGTATGAGAAATATACTTTAAATAGTGCATTTTTTACGTGAAATTTTTGGGAAGTTGCTGTAGATAAATGAAGAAATCTCTGGAAACTGTAACAAGTTGATGTAGCTAAACGAAGAAATCTCTGTAACAATCCCCCCCCCCTCCATGGTTTGAAAATTTTTTGGAATCGAATGAAGAAATCTGGCTGGCGACCTTTTTTTTTTTAGGTGGCCAAATGTTACTTCAGAGAAAATTTTAGCTCGCCAAATTTTTATTTGGGAAAAAAATATTTACTTCACTAGTACTACAATTTTGTAGTACAATTACTTTATTTCATTACTTCACTTCATTAATATTACAATTACTTCATTACTTCACTTCATTTAATTCACTTCATTTCGTTGTACTACAATTACTCCATTTCATGTAGTTTTTACTACAATTGTAGTGTACGCTTTGTAGTCTTCAAACTGGTGAACGTGTGTGTGTTGTAGTCTTCATTTTGAAATGTAGTTTTTTCCCTTCGCTATTTCATTCACACTCGTTCATAAAAAAATATTAGTATAACATATTATATTCGAATCATCCCCGCCTAGCCGCTACTACAGAAGAAAATCAAAAATAGATACATTTGTAATCACAGAACACTTCATCGAAGAGTGCTGGAGTAAAATGTGACACAAAATAAAAATTTATTGAGAAAATAAATTCCGCGTATTTTTGATCTGACAAATCGTGTGGTTCGGAGAAGACAACAATAACCCCACTCGTCAGTCCGCCATCGGTTCCAGCGGACATGGGGCCGCATTAGGGTTGTAGGCTGTATTGATTCATGGGATATTGATTTCAGGCGAACTGTCTGTATGGGTCCCCGATCGTGCCGTTCGAGTGACGGCTGCCACGCGGACCTCCCCGACGCCACTTAATCACTCAGCGCACCCTGTTCGATCTCTACGCCCGTCCAATTGACGGGCACATTGAAAACATCGGAGCTACGTGATATAGGTCCAATGTGACGTTCAGAGCGCAGTGATACAGCGTTCTCACGAGGTGCAGCATCAGAGAAGACGAAACGTGTTTCATAGCAGCATACAGCCCCCGAAATGTGTCGAAACTGTTTGAAATAAATATTTTTTGTATGAAAGTTTGTTCTAAGAACAGAGATACTAGATTTTGTTCCCAGAGGGATGATTCATTATTTTTATTTACTTTTGAATATAATCAATTGAAATAACTTTGTTTATCACCACTTAATTTTTGGTAAAACCAACCGGTTTCGGAAACAACGTATCTTCGTCAGGGTATACTTAATACCGAAACCGGCTGGTTTTACCAAAAATTAAGTTGTGATAAAAAAAGTTATTTCATTTAATTATATTCACCATGAATACCCACAAAGTAATATCAAAATACAATAGTATTATTTACTTTTATTTATTTCGTGTAATTTTGTACATATAAATAAAGTAGTTGCTTCACTAGACTGTTCTGATTGTTCACTGTTCTGATGCAACTACCTGTATAGTTTTTTTTTTAATGTTGAAACATTAGTAAGACTATGTTCCACGTAAGAGATATAACACAGAAAAAATACATATTAGAACTATATTTTTAAACATTATATATAAGGAATAAAGGCTCCGCACATCGAATGTTCAAGCTCCAAAGTTAGAAAACCGATACATACATTCGAAACTCCACATAGCTTCATGAATCTCAGTTTTCAAAAAGTGGTATATTACGAACTCCGTCAATGTATTTTCAGCTACGCCAAATGTGCGTGGTTTGGTGCGGCCCCAACCATAATAGACCCTTCGATAAAGTCTCAGAAATTGGTTATACGTGTAACAAACAAGAAACCATTTAGATATACAAAACTCTTAAGACCCACCCAGAGACCTTCAAGTGTTTGCCACAAGACAGCTATACAGCAGTTCAATACTAAAATTATTCTTTCAAAAAGTTTTTTTAAAAGCAATGAGTGTGATATATTAAGGATATATTATAAAAGTTTCACAGAGGCGAAGCTTATTTATACATATGAAAAAAGTGGATGGAATTCTCTTATTGGATGGCTCAGGGCTTACAACCTGTATGAGCTAGCTTGTGATCCCTCGACACAATGCAGCGTTCATTTCAACTTCACTTTAAAAAATAAAGTACAGAGGCATCATTACTAGTTACGAAAGCTGTGTATACTAACTTGTCAATCAGAAAAAAATCAACAGATGTCTCTGGCAGAGACCATAGTAATATATGAAAGGTTCTTGTTTTGAACATGTATATAGCACTTTCAAAATAAGATAATCTATGGATTTTCTTACGATGGAATTGGTATAAGAGACTTCCATCCACTTTTCTCATATATAAATAAGTTTCGTCTCTGTGAGACTTCTATAATATATCCTGATTTATTTTAAAATAACTTGCCAACTTTAACTGTAACAATGTAACTAACATTCGATATTAAACTGTCACAAATTATGTAATCAATTATGTTTAACAACTTACGAACCCTTATAAAATTATTTTTATTTTTTATACATACCTAACTAAACTATGAACTCACTTACTAGAAATTTTTTGTATCAGAAATTTGTTTTCTTCTTCTTCTTCTGCTCATGTTAGGACTATGTCCTGTTGTTTCTCGGCTCCTGCTCCTGGAATATGGGTGACCAGCTGTGCCTCCATCATTTTGGTCGTCTTCTTGGAAATCTACTGCCTGCAGGTATCTTGTTCTTAGCTACTCTTACTATTCTTGTTGAATCCGTTCTGACTACGTGGTCTCTTAAGTATCTCCTACTTTTTCTTTCCCATCAACGACATCTTCGACATTGCAGATCTTCCAAATTTCAGAATATCGTGAATATATATTGCTCCCGCGATGGGTTAGAGAGTTTCGTGGTTCTTAGGGGGTTCTTCATTCTCGTGGTGCCGGCTCTTGTCTCAATATGTCATGATCGGTCTTACATAGGTTATTTCTGTGAATAATTTTCTGGGATATTCTGCTTTGTATGTGTGACCTTTCAGGGTCCATCATTAGGGCTGATGGACTCTGGATGGGATCCGAAACGTCGACCAGAGATGTCACATATACACGGCAGAATATCCCAGAAAATTATTCACAGAAGATTCTGAACGGCCGTGAAAACCTGAGAACATTTTTCATGCAGGTTTCATATATTTTCTTTTACTTTTGATCAACATGTGTTTGTTTTTCCACACATTAGTTCTCAAGTATCCCGCTACAATGGCAGCTTTATTTGATTGTGAGTAAACACTTGTAAACACATAAATTGTACGGTTAGCTGAAGTAAATCGCGTCCACAAAACTAATTTCGGTGATCGTGCTTTCGCGGTGGCTGGACCAAAGTTACGGAACAAACTACCTAATAAACTGAGACAAATTGCTAACCACAGTTCAAAAAAACAAATTACGACGCATTTATTTAGACAATCCTATAAAAACCTATAGAATCTGACCACAACAACACTAGCTAATGTTTTCCACTCCTAGTGTGCACTCTGAGATAACAATTAATTCTTTCAGGCGCTCCCAACTATTATAGTATTAAACTTTAATTCCATTTCTTACATGCCACCTAGTGAATAAGTAATAGTAAATAAGTTTTTTTTTTAGCAGTAATTTTATTTATTTATTTATTTATTTATTCATTCATACGCCAATCGGCTATATACATTGATACTACAAAAATAATAGACTTAAATGAATGGGTTAGAAAAATTGCAAATATATTAAAAAAACAATACTAGCATAGTAACAACATGGTATAATCATATAGGGTTGAGGGTAATTTTAATACTGTGAAAACAATCTTTTTGCCGCTGATGAGAATGAGACGTATGATTCATCGAAGAAGTTGATATCAACACAGTGGCTATTCACCAGATTGGCAATCCTATTTTTTGGGCCATTGTGTTGTTTGTAAGATAATTTTTTCTGTGTAAAGCGCGCTTGAGGTGAGAATTCGCGAAAACAGCGCTATATAAATAATCCAATTATTATTATTAAACAATTTATAAATTATGCCTGAATACAGATTACTACGCAACACAGATTTTTCTACTGAGGCAAGCATAGTTCAACCCAAATTGTGTATCGTTCCTGAATAAGAACAAAATACGTAAATAAATAAATACATTTTTATGATTTTTCCGGGGAAGGTATTACGCCCCAATGAGACAGAACGTGGCCCTCATAGTCTGTCGTTTACACGCCAAATTTCTGAGTTTCGTCGACTCGCATCTCACTTTACGTTTGTTGCACGTCAAATGTCAGTCCATCGTTCCCTTTGTCTGTGGGCGAATTTCAAGCTTCCCAGCAGGATTAACATTTAACTTTTCAGAGTTTGACGGATTGTTGGATTAAAAGTGTGTTCGATATAAATGGAGTAATGCCATCCTTAAAAACTATACTCTCGTTGGGCACATTTATGTGTGTAGCTGAAGGCACGCTTAGATAGACTATTATGTGTGTATGTATGTTAACTCCTGTGTGTCGGTGATGTAACGTAGGTCTACCTGTCATACAAAATATGAAATATCTACGTTATTTACGAAAACTAAAACGTCACATTTTTTGTAATCATCGAGTAGACATTTTCACACCAAAATTACTTGGATTTTTTAATTAAAAAATATTTATTCATTACTCTCGTATTTTCGGCCAGTGTGCAAGAGAGAGCAGAATATTGTACATCGCAGTTAAATCGAGCAAGAAAGAGCACGATAATACCATACATTTCATGTAGGACAGAGATGGCGGTTGATTGGGTTTCGGCGAAAGCATAACAATATATAAAGAGTAAGGTAGAGTCGGGTAACATGTGTTAGACAAAGACGGAGTGCAGGCGAGTGAAGAGAGCTGGCGACCGCTTCGTTGTATTCAGTTGCCAATGAAACATCGGCGGAAGCGCACGCAAATTCGATTTGCCATACTTTTATAATAATTTACTAAAATAATGCAAATATGTATGTTTACCTTACATAATTATATGAAGGGACCTTCTAAAAGTCTTATCTGTATCGTATTTATGTATATTTTATCACATATTAAAAACTATGCCGATTTTTAATCAGGTAACGCTGTGTTACTCCACCGTCCCCAAAGTTTTTTTTTAGCACAGTCTTTTAAGAGTTAAGTAAACGCAGGACAAATGGAGATACAGGATCGCAAGAAATACTAACAATTACTACATGGTCGATTAATTGTGAGAACGTTTACAATAATGGATTACGGAGTACAATAGGTAACGTGGCGTAAGCTACGGCGGTCGGCGAAAGAGTGGTGGTGGCCGCGGGATCTCGGCTCGCAGTACATCGTTGCCCGTGTCGGCTTCTCCTTGGTGGCGATATTGAGGTTCGCTTAGAGTGGCGATTGGTTAATTCGCACGCTCGAGGAGCAAGAGTCCAAGCAGACCACCACAAGATTAAGATGATAGTTTTGAAAATAAACAGCAAGGCAAGGCACTGGCTGCATGTGCCACGCATTTTTTAAAATTTATTTATCTTCAAATTGATACATGCCGGTAGGAAAAGGAGCCACTTATCTCACTAAGAAGAACCTACGCCAAGATGAGCAGCTTACATAGAATATAATGAGAACTAAATAATATCAATGTAAAACAAAATACTACATAACTATTGAATTAACTAATAATTGAGGATATACATATAATATTCTCACCATATGCATCACGTAAGACTTAGCTGATATAATAAACTCAGTGCCATTCATAAGTAGAATTTTGTTTTTGTCATCCATACTATCTACTTATTTCCACATGATGATGATATCTTCACATAATACACTTCGCAATAAACATGTGCAAGAGAAAAGGGCTGAGTGTGTGGCTGTCTACTATCACAAACCGTAATCCTTCCGATATACTATCATTATTTTTCTTCTGATATCAAATACATTTCCTCCAAGGCCTGTTCATTGGTCCAGTCGTCAACCAGCCGTATATAACTTAATTCACTAAGTAAAAAAGGTATATGGTTTTTACCTAAGCTAAAATGTAAGATGAGATGTTGTTAAACCACAGGATCTGTTGATAAGCTGTTCCCAGTACGGGCCTTATTCCCATTCGGGCCCTCGGGAAAATTTTTCTAGGCACTCCTGTATTTAAATTTTCAGGGTATAAAAGAGCTAGTCCAGAAAACTTTACAGAAAGAATCCTGCCTAAATTACGAGTCCAAAATGCTCTGGAAGTTTATCGGTATTTTGTTACTTAAACGTTTTTTGATTTCTAAGACACAGAAAATCAATTTTTTGGCCGCGGCCTGTAGATTAATGCTTATATTTTCTTATTGAATGGATGATTTATAACTTTGTGGTGCCATATTTAATATTTAAATAAAATACATCAAGTTGTACACCAAGCTCATATTTTCTTAATTATTGTGATATAAATTAATGATGAAAACCCACATTTTTGAAAAAACACCCAAAATATTCATTCACAGTGAATTTCCAGCCTCAAAATTTCTCATAGAAACTTTACGCTTAGGTATTTAAATAAATACATGTTGAAACAACAATCTCGAGAATAGATGGTTTAATATTCTATTTTATTTTATTAGTGAATATTTTAAATGATTTGTTTCTATTGTCACTTATACGCTGTTATTAAAAATTGTTCTGAATACATAAAATTGTCTAATGTACAGAGATGTAAAAATATACGATGAGATGCCAGAAAACATGAAGACTATAAATAAGTTGAATAAATTTAAAAACAAATGCTATAATTATTGCAAAAATAATATAGAATTGTAGAGCATAAGATGTATTATTAATTATAGATTGTACTATAGATTAGATTAGATGTAAATGTAAATATATAGGTTATTATGGATAGTATATGAGTAATAGATTTAAGAATATAAAGTGTTAAATACTAGTTTATATACAAACTGTAATATTTACTAACTTAAGAAATAAATAAAATAAAAAATTTTGGCTCCCCGACCATGAAAATTACATTTATGATCGATATTTATAGTTTCGGACCTCTGACATTCTGCAGGCTGCACGGAACAGGGATCAGCTGTTCCGTGTTGTTTCAATTTAGTGAGAGAGCCACCTTTCTTGAGAGAAAATGGTGATTACGAAATGGCGCCGAACGTCCAACGACCAGCGCCATAAAAACGTTGCAACAGAGTTAATTGAATTTAACACAAGAAGGAATAATTGAAAATTATACCTTCGTGACGCGACTTTACATTCAGTTCCAGGAAAGCCAAACTAGTCGGATAAAGATTAAGTATTTCAATAGTCTGCCAGTGAATATAATTACATCATGTTCAAAAGTACCTGAGATTGAACAAATAAAAAAGGAATTAAATAAACACTATAAAAAGCACAATTGAATAATAAATATTTTTTCAATATTTATTATTTTACAACTTTTAAACTTGTCTCTGATACCTAATATTTCTGTAACAGACCTAATATTTCTTTATAGGATCGTAAATAGTTTGATTGATTGCCCCCAGATTATGAGTCTGATCGACTTATATGCTCCATCGAGGTCATCAAGACACAGTGCATTATTTTATTATAGTGGAAATGTCAGAACTAATGCATTAGCAAACTCTGTAATTCCCAGATTGCACTCAATAGGGAATGAGCATGCAGAGGCGGCTGACATTTTTGCTGATAGTATAACTGTTTATAAGACAAAGCTGATACAATTGTTTACATTCCAACGAAATGGAAATGGACAATAAATCTTTCTATTATAACTTTAACTATTATTATTTGAACCTTCAACTTTATTATTATTTTATCTTATGTTTTTATGTTTTTCTTATGTTTTTCTGTATTATTATTATTAAATTTTAACTATTATTATTGTAACTTTTAACTGTATTATTATTTTAACTGTCTTATGTTATTTAAAAAAAAAATATTCTGTATATTGTAAAAGCCCATAAGGGCGTTAAATAAATAAATAAATAAATAAATAAATATATGTATACAAAATATGTATTTATATTATAAAAGATAACTTCCCTCTCCAAGCACAAGAGTAAACCTTTTTTTGGAGAAGTACAGCGATAAAATGTATATATTTATTTATAATTTTAATAGATTAGAATTTTTTAAGTAAACTGTGTGTTAGGTGTATTAAATAAATAAATATTAAAAAAATTATATTAAAGACATTAAAAATTCATTTTACCAAAATGTTAGTATATTTACAACCACATAGGAAGTTTTTTTGTCATTGATATTTAATATTTTTATATTAAATACTAATAATAAAGGGATATTATTCCTCACATCGTGATCCGAAGGTCGCGAGTTCGAATCTCACTTCAGACCAGCAAGTTAGTTAACTTAATTTGAAAATAGTAAGAATATTGACGTGACACGTATTCCGTGTTCGCATCTCTATTTTAAAAAAAAATGATAAAAAGTATTTATATTCTTAAAGCCATAAAGACAATATTCCTCTAATTAATTATCTAATAAATTTCCCATATAGTCTTCTGCTTAATAAAACACAAGACTTGTCACCTCACTTCGTCTCACCCCCACCCTAAGGTTCTTGATCTCCCTTTGGTAGGAAAGTTAATGCATGTTGGTCTTCGATTGGATTAAGACGCACGTGAGGAATATTTTGGGAAGGTGTTAGTGTGTGAACAAAACTATGGTTGTGGTGTACTGTGGTATTTACATGCTAGTGTAGTCGTCATCCTGACTAAAAGACGGGTACGTCTCGAAACCGGTAGACTATAAATCTCCGTAAGTATTTATATACCAACGTAACTAACTTTTTGTTGAAATGCCTGACCACAAAGTAAATGTTTTATATATGTATAAAAATATTAATAATATCATCTTACCATATTATGAATGCTTTTTTTATCTATATTAATTTTCTAACTCTTGTATTACCAACTGTCTGTCAAGTTTTTATTTATTTATCAATTAATATCCCTTATATTAACAAACGTTTCATTTAAAAAAATATGCTTGTACTATTGTTCGGGTACACAAGTTTCAACTTTGATGGAGCAGTAACAACAAAAGGAAAATGTAATTGAATATTATTGATTAATTGATTAATTCGTTGATTAAATGATTATTAGTTGAAATATTTTACATTCTCCCTGCATCTCGGTTCTAATAATTTTTTTATGAGTTGATTTATCAAAAGGTCTGTCTAATAGTTTTTATACAGTTTTTCTATTCATAGACGTTTTTTTTTCAAAAATTGAGCGAGTCGCTCAGGTGTTTTGGGCATGTTGAGCGAATGAATGAGGAAAGAATGGTAAGAAAGTTATATATGCAAGTGTTGACGGCGCCAGAAAGAGAGGGCGGCCACGGAAGACGTGGCGTGACCAGATTAACCAGATACTGGAAGATGGTCCTGTTAGAAGCCTGAACAACCGTCGAGCTTGCATGCGAAGATGTATGAATGTAGAGGAAGCGAGAGTTGTATGTCAGGACAGAAGAGTATGGCGCTCTATCTTCTCTGCCTACCCCCACGGGGAAACGGCGTGATGGTAAGTTAGTTAGTTTGAATGAGTACTAATATTTAATTTTATACAATTCAAAGTAACTATCAGTGCAGCTATGCGCATCCAGCAGAACGTGATTGTCACAAATATAGTAGGAGCCGGCGACCGCCAGACTCACGTTATAGTATCAAACCTGAAATATTTTCTCTAGATGTACACTATATGTACAATGTAAGAAGGCTTGGATATTGTGACATTTGAGTTCGGGGGATTTTGGCAGATATCAGGTACAAAAAATGTGTGAGTAAAACGTAAAAATCTCTACACAATGAGAGGGACTACAAATGTCTCTAGCGTAGTCCCTTCAAGTATATGGAAGTTTTCAATATGGGACACGTATAAAACTTTAAAAAAATTTAGAGTGTGTGGATGTTCTTGCGGTGGAATTGGTGAACGTTGCATTGTGTAGAGTGCTTACTTGAGCCAGTTCATACAAATTGTAAGGCCTCGCAATTGAAAAAACTTCCATACACGTTTTTAATATAAATAGTTTAGCCTTTGCGAAACATCTATTATATATCTTAATTAAATTTTTAAAAAATCTCACTGGACAAATCTAGTAATTGTGTTCTCAGAACATATTGAACAGAACAGAATATATGGGGTATAAAAGCAAAGGCAGCAATATTAAAAAAAAATTGAATGCAGTCATCGAGGATTACTAATTTAAAATAAAACACAAATCACTTTGTTTTCACCACTTTATTTGATGTACAATCTACATGTTTCGAGAACAATGTTCTCATCTTCACTTAAACAATCCTGAAGAGGAGAACATTGTTCTCGAAACATGTAGATTGTATATATATATATATAATAAAGTATTGAAAACAAAGCGGTTTGTTTTTTACATTAATAATAATGTCACCACAAAGTCCAAACCTTCATTCAGATGAAAAAATATTCTTCGAACAATTACTAATTTAAAGTGTACTGAATTCGATATTTCATCGGAAACATAGCCTATGAATTTATAGAAAAAATGCTTTTGGAAGGGATGAGCACATTAAATCTAAAATTCAGTATATTTTAAATAAGTAATTCACGGTGACTGCATTCAAATCATTTTTTAATTTTTTTGGATATTGCTGCAGTTGCTTTTATACCCCTCATATATAAATTTTGTTAAAAATTTGACTATTTTTATATTTAACCACAGTAACATACTGCACAATATTTGAAAAACACAACCTTTGACTCGGGAAATCGAAGCCAGGATTCAGTATTGAAAACCATATTCTTATACTTCGATATTGGAGTCATATTTTATGAGCGTTTTAGAAAAATCTAGAATTTCATTTTACTTTTGTTCAAATATTGGGCAATTCTTTCCTCCGTGGCTGTATTTGCAGACTTAATCCAAATACTCAATTCGCCTTCAGGCACACAGTGCTTTTTAAGATCAGTCATTTATATACGTATATTTTGAAATAATTTTCGGTAAAATTGGTTAAAAAAGATCTCTAAAAATTTTTTATACTACTTAGATAGGATTTCATCAGGGACAAGAATGGATATCGCTGTATTTGTTTTTTTTTCACAAATATTAAAAAAATTATTTTATAGCCTTGAGTTTAGTATGACTAAATTTCATTTCAAAGCTTATTATGATAGACACGCTCATGGTAATCTGCCGCTTATGTGTAGTCTGAAAGTTCCCTACAGCGCAGCGGGTCGACCAATCGGAGGTCATACCAAGTAAATAACAAAAGAAAATAACGAAGCCTTACGCGTGGGTGGTATGTAACCTACGTAATTCTTTATTTAACCGTAAAAACGTTTTCATTTAGCTTTGTAACCACAACCAATTTGTAATATATTTTTTTTTATATCACTATGTAAATTTTGAATTATTCCATTCTTATTGAGACAGATTTGTTCGTAAATTAATAAGTATAATATTATTCAAAATTTAAACAAAAAGATGTTGAAATCTGCAAAAGCTACATTACGGATGTCGAGTATCCGGTTATTTAATAAACAGTTTTTGCAGCAGTTTATTCTCTTCTGGCTTAAAGCTTCTGTACATCTCTAGGGGACATTAAAGTATACAGAATTTAGAATTTTAAGAGACTACCGATTGTTCATTAATTTGTGAAGATATTTTATACCAATTATCGTTCGTCTATCATATAGATTAGTTATCTTATGGTACTTACATATATATAATATATACAGAGAAATGTAAAATAGTTTACTAAAAGTATTTAAATTCAAAATGAAAATACATGGTTCCTTTTCTATTTTAAATGCAAATAGAAAATCGTTTAAAATAAAACTATTCAAATATAAAATGCAAAATACGTATTTTCAAAATACCTTCATTCAAATAGTTAGATAAGATTTTTGCAAGTCATTTATTTCGCTGATTTTAACACTAACATTTGTTCAAACAGATCATCTTTCATGTTTCGTCTATGTGGGCTCATTATCACTCCACCAAATAAAAATTGTCAAACAGCATGAGCAGAACTTGGTTAACAAGTATTATATTTAAGGAAATTTTTTTTACAGTTATTATTAGTTAGTTTTTACTATTTAATATTGTGGTGTTTCCAGATATATTGTAAAATTGGCATTATCACTAGCTACAGAAGAGATTTGGTCTTAATATTGGCAACGCTTATGATGGGGGCGTTCATAAAAAGGAATGAAATTAAATATGTAAAAAGTACGAAGTGTGAAATAAAAAAAAGAATATGAGCATTTTACATTTTTCAAATACAAAATATGCATATTAAAGTATTTTAAATAAAATAGAAATTGCATTTTGAAAAAAGGTATTTTGTATTTTCATTTCAAATATGCGTATTTCAAATAATTCAGTTTCCTGCTTATATATTTATCGGCTATTTGAAATTCAATATTTTAGTAAAAATCTGCTGAATGCGTTCGAGACCTTTCATGAATTTCACAGTGCGAGGAACAAATTGGTGACGCAAATTTTTATATGCTGACTGCATAACTGGATGACATGCACTTTAGGGATTGCCAAGCGGTTCAGTTATTGAGAGAATGAAATAAACGTTTATGACTAGCAATTTGCGCCATCTGTTATCCGTCGTATATAAAACGCCCGACATGTATAGGATCGGGTTATAAAATATATTATTTGCAGTTTCAGTTGGTTGGGATATGTTGCAATAAAAAAAATGTCCCTCAATGCGTCAAAAGAAGATAACTTTAACAAATTTTGAGGATTTAAAATAAATAAACAGCATAATTATTTTTTAACTTTTGACGAAAATCGATCGCAACTGAGAAATTCGGTTTCTAATATATATATATATATATATTACAAATTAGAGTCGACACGCCATACGCCATGTTCTTATAAAATAGAGTTAGGAAAAATACAAATAATTAATCCTGCAAAATGGCTTTATTTCGTGTCGTGACAAAGCCTACAGGTGTCGGATCTGTCAAAATGCGACGCAAATTTCATCAAGAATTACAAACTTTACAAGAAAATAACGGAAATACTGAAGAAAACATTAAAAAAACCTATAGAAGTAACTTTTGGAATTATGTCACGTTAAACGCGTAAAAATCACTCAAATTTCGCGTGCAGGCTCGCGGTTAGTCTAATTTGACAGTTAACGGCGACAGAATTTTTACATTGTTGTATTTATTAAGAACGAATAATCAATCAAATCGAAACACTCGTATTACGTAGTGTTACATCAACTCGTGGACAGTGGCGTCGTCCCGTTTTCTGATACCAGAAGACTATTTATTTATTTATTTAATTTAATACACGGTACAACGTACCATTAAAGAAACAATATATATAAACAAAAGGAGATAAGGTATAATTCTATCAAAAACAATTAATAAAGTGATATATAAAGAAAAATAAAACATTACTTAACATAAAGTATAACAAATTTACATCAAATGAAATAATAGTTATCAAATCAAATATGAAAGTCAACAATCAATAAAACTACAACAAATTAAAATAATTATGTCTGAAATTCAAGAAGCAACAAAATTACAACAAAATGAAATAATTGTAAACAAATCAAATCTGAAACTCAAGAAGCAATAAAAATGACAGTAAAATAAAATGAAATGTAAAATTCAAAAATCTAAAAACAAGAGATAGACATGACATCAATAACCAATTATAAACGACCGAATTCGTCCAGAAGAGCTTTCTTGTAGGCGGCTAGTGTTTCCGAAAAAACATCCGATAGGTAGCCATACTCGTTTCCTAACCTATGGAGCCTTCTAATAGGTGACCTATAGAGATAATTTACACTAACATTGTCACAATGAAACGATATACTTTGTCTAGTGCTCCTGGAAGGGATGTGATAAAAAATTAGCTGCGTTAGGTTGCGTGATTGTATAGATTTCAACTATCATTTCAATTGCTCCATAGTCGGTGAAAAGACGTGGTACCGCGTTGTCGTATATCGCCAAGTTCACCACACTGAAATTTTATATAGGGTGGACCATAAAGTTTATCGAATTTAAAAAATTCCTTTAAAAAACTGAAATAAGAATAAATTTAAATCAAAATGGGTACATAGGAAATTCATTTATTGAGAATTACATTATTAAGTTGTTCCCCGTAAACACTTTTCGTATCTGGACCTCAAATTTATGAAAACTCGCTGTCACATAGCGCCTCGGATAGCGGCCATTTGAAAATAACGTCTATCTGTTAAATGCTTCAAATTCTTCCAGTTGCAAAAAAAATATATTTCGTAATATGGTAATGTTGTGGTCAGAACTTATTGTTACAAAGTAGCCTTGCTCATTTTTAGAATAATAGAATTCATGGCTTTTTGATGTTTTGATTTAGGATTTTTGCAGCCCAATACATCAACAGTGTCGTCCAAAAGAAAATATTCTTCAAATCCTGAAAGCCTTCCAACATTGTGTCGATATAAACGTGGGGTAGATTGTTGTTACAATTTCAATTTTGGATTTCTGTACTAATTAAAGTTTATACGTGTGCAATTTTAGATCTTTTGCCAAAATATACAGTAAATTCTCTTTCGCGATAAAAATCCGGGATCGCGTCATACAGTACTTAATTCCAACTTCGAATACTGTTTCTTCTGCTAGTATCGACTTTGGGCATTCCGCAGGCTTATAGTTGAATATGGAATCGAATATTCAAAGCTAGGATTTTTTTTCTAACAACATATTTTCTAAGAAACTGATTTAAACTGAAATTTGAACTCAGAGCTAGATGAACGCAGCATAGCAATGCACTAATCGATATTTTGGTAATAACTATTCACATAGAATGCACCCTGATCACTCATAAAACGCTCCATCACGACTGAATTTCCAAGACGTAAGCTATTAATCCTCATTCCTCTCGTACCACTCCCACGTGCCGTTAGCATGAAATAGTGTTCTTGAAATCACAAATATTTCTGCCCCCCCCTGTATAATAAAAATTATATGAGAAGAAGAGAAATTATATTCGATCACTTGGTTTTATTTTTAAAAACACATCGAGATAATTATTTGTTATTTATATTATGCCGAGGAGACAGCAAACATTTTGCAATGTAGATCATGCACATATAGCAGTTAGCAGGTTTGTAACATACTGAGCTGTGTAACAAGGATGTTTGGTGGATAGAAGGGAAACAATGCAGTTTGGCACGCTAAAGTTAGATTTTAGCTAAATTTCACGAAATTCTCTGCAATCAGAATATTCATGATTTAAGCATTAAAAGCAAATGAATTGGTTACTCGCTTAAGTAATTTTTTTTTCTTTTACTTACTAACAATCCATCACACTGTTTCCTCAGACAAAAAACATAGATTTTCATACTCTACTGGTCTAATATATAACAATAGATTAATCTACATTCAATCTTCTCTTGCATGTACATCAATTGTTAAGGTTTTCTAATACGTTCTATCAAATCAACGGATACCTTTTCTTTCTGGTACCTACCTTCAACACTAGCGTCTGATCAGGAGGTCATTTTTAAGGGGTTACACCATCTCGGCATTTTCAAAAAATCTTTTTTTTACTTAATCTTATAGTAGGTATATAGTATAAAATATTTGAGTCATCATTCACTTAAAAATTCTACAAATTGTCTGAGTTATTGAAATTTGAAGCTTACGTGTTAGGTAAATTTTCAAATGCATTACGTTATTAATTTGCGTTCATCTCCAAAGTCCCTTTTTAGACTGTTAGAAATATAGTAAAAATTTTAAAGCCAATTTTGTTGAAATTTGTTGTAAAAATTGTTCAAATCTTAATAATAACATTATCAGCGATATATCTACCATGCAATTATTTTGATAAGTTTTTTTATCATTTTATGATTTATAATAATAATATCACGACTTATAATTTATTGATGTTAAAAAGTGGTCAACAATGTAAAAAGGTTGAGAAAAATGCACAAATTACACAAAAATAAAAACAGACTCTTTTAAAATATAAATTTAAAAATAATTAATTGACAGATATTGAAACTTTTTTTTTCAAAGATAATTGTTCAATTTGTAATTTATTCAATGAAAATATTTAAAAATCATACAAGTCTATACAGTTGTAAATGCAAAATTTTCTTCATTTCTAAAACGTCGATACTTTGGTAATTTATTAATTGATTAAATAATATAGTTACTATCATATTAGAATAAAGTTTTTTTTTAAATATACGTATCCTGATGTGGAAATCACACGTTTTTGCCCGAATTCACATTTTTTTAAACTTTACTTTGAGTTGAATATCAAAGCGACATTTACAGTGAAGTTGAATAATATAGAGCAGTTTTATTATATTCAGATTATTATCTGTCCCCCAATAGAGATGATGTTAAAGAAAAGTGGTCGGTATTTTTTAATCGAATACAATAAAAATAAAAACAGAAACATTTTGAATGACCAAATTGTAAAGAAATACACAGACAGAATAAGCTTTATTTCTGAGATGATCAAGCACCCAATTATTTTTTTCTGGATGCTTGGAATGTATTGACGCGTTATGTTTTAATCATTGAATTTAACTTTTATTAAAGCAAACGAGTTTTAAGTAAATTAAGACGAGTTATTGAAGTCTCACAGAGAAGATTTTATATGGGAAATGTGTATGAAAGTCTGTACAATCTGTATGAGCTGACTTGAGTGATCACTCTATGTAATGTTCATCAATTCCATCGTAAGAACATCTTCTACGTTATAAATTTTTTTGAGAGTTCTATATATTATGTTTCAAATGTGGGAACCTTTCGTATATTTGATTGGACAATGCTAAAGACATCTGTAGTATTTTATCATGATCTTAGTTTAGTATACATAGACTTCGCAGCTAGCGATGATACTTTTATATTTTTAGTATTCCATATATGTTAATTTAGTCACATTCCAACGTAATCCAGAAAATGCGTCGGAAATACTGAAAATAAAATGCCGCTTATCTCTGAAAATGTTGACGTTTCACCCAGAGTGTAAATCCTAATCAAAAATAAATGATTTTGATTAAAAGTGTAATTTCTAATCAAAATTGAATGAATCGATCCTCCTTACTCCTCCTCACCACTGAGTACGAGACATATTTTAATATAAATTTTATCGAACATTAAAATTTTTATTGAACACTTAAATTTTTATTGAACATTTAAATTTTTATTGAACATTAAATTTTTTATTGAACATTTAAATTATAATTGAACATTTAAATGTTATTGTAAATTACTCACCAACAAATCTCGTCTGTAAAACCAGTAGCGCCGCAAGTAGGGGGAGGGTCATATTGGGCGCCGCGCGCCACAGTTCTAGGGCGCGCCCATGCCCGGACTCAGCGGCGCGGCGCGCGGGAGGGGGGGCGCATCCCGCTCCGCCTGCAACAACCAACACATATTTCTTTATTCACATCTACAGCCTTTTCAATAATCGTTTTTAAAAATTCCGATGTTTCCAAAATTTTGAATGCGGAACCGTTTGAGGTCGAAAATCGATAAAACATGAAAGTGGATATGTACCTATTTCTTTTTATACAAGCAAAACACAATTTGGTTCGTGGGCACTGTTTTTAATGTGTATTTTAGATTTTTTATCCGTTGGTGGAAAACTATTATTGATGTAAATTTTAGTTTGGGACACAGATCGTTATGCAAAAAAAAACAAAGCACGTGATGTTAATGTATTTATGTCTAAGAAGAGTAACTTCTAAGGCGCGTACAAAAATACATGAACCGATTTTTTACATTTCATTATTATTAGCAGGACGGATTGATAAATCCGTATGCTACATTTGAGTTTTTTTGATTTCTGAATACGTTCATTTTAATACCTTTTTTCTGTCTCGAACGAACGTACACCGAAAAAAGTTGTATCTTAGTCATGGCAAAGGAGCTCCATTCTAATAAAAGTTAAATGTGTACAGCTTAGTAAAAAAAATTAAATCATATATAAATCATATATATAGTATACCTGAGAATCTCAAATTTAGGTGTAACCCTTAAATGTTTTTTCACAATAGATCTGTAAAACTGTTAAGTTTAGGCCGTTGCATTTGAACTTTATCAGACTGTGAGAGGCTTTTAATCGATATGTGTAATTCAGAAATGGGTCCTTTGGGGTCAAAAGACGCACGCCTCGTAGTTGATACCCCCGCCTGCACGAATTCACGAAGGTTGTTTATTTAATTTCTCATCCCCTTTGAATAATATTATTCTTGAATAACGACCAGTCGTTAAATTTTAATTCGCCAACTTCCCCTATTTAAAGGCTCGTGATTTTTCAATAAGTCAATTTATTTCAGAATCACGGGTATAAAAACAATGATATAAGTATCAGTAAAACTGCCTTCGGAGTTAAACATTAATGCGCCAGAATTGGGTCGGTAGGTAAATAGTTTATTCGGGTCACCCGGTACAAATTGTATTGTAGTGCTGGGACGTATCCAGTATTAGAGCTAATTTGATAACAGAGTAACCCATTCTGTGCGAATCTCTAAACACACCAGTTAATTTGTCGAATGAAAGGCCTTCACGAAATGCGACGCTCGATATATTTTGAATAATAATATATAAACAACTGTCTTACCTAATTGCGAAACGAACTTTCAATCGTAGACTTGTGGCACTGTAATAAATTTGTAATAATGTATGGATTTCTTGTCGAGAATATGAATGAAGAAGTGTATCTTATTCTAATTAAATTTAACATAAATTCACCGGTTTCAGAACCACCATTGCTTCTTCAAACTAAACTTTACAAAATATGGACAATTATTTTTGGTTACTAGTTTTTATGTGTACCTGCCATGTGAAATTATTTTCAACGTCCCTGGCGCTTCTGAAACTGGTTGGTTTAAATCATATAGTGGTTTAAATCATATGAATTTGTGATTAATGTCATTTGCAACGAATATTCACAAAGAATACTAATAATAATACTAGTACCTGTATGAACATTTTCTTTCATCTTTTTAACCACTTTTATGTATTTTATTGTATTAATTAACCAATTCACATCATTTTTTGTCTGTAACATATAATTAACACTACTATTAAAATTGTTAATAAGGAATTATTTTTATTACTAATTTTTTATTGGCACTAAGATTGATGCGTATAATAACTAATTTATATAAATAATAAATATTCTGGTACTTATACTACTGGAAGAGCACTGTCTGCTATAATACGGTAAGTTACTAGTGTAGCAGGCAGGGCGTCAAATTAATGTATTGTTAAGTTGCTGACAAGACCCTCAGCAACAATCCTAAAATTGTATTTTTTTCTTATCTATATTTATGTCTTGTTAAATGACCAATTAAATAAAAACAAAAAAAAGAATAGCTGATTACAAAAGTATACCTAATTCTAATGAACGTATTTAATACTCTCTGAAGTCATGAATACTAAGAGTAGCATAAAATAAGTAGAACCTTGTAGTTAAGTAGGATTATCACATCGGAGGTTTCGGGTTAGATTTCCAGTAAGAACCACAATACATAGATTGTTAATCATGCTTTAATACAATAGTACGACTTTGTAGCCTAGTATAGTGTATAAAAGTTTAAGTCGTTAATGCGCTCCACAACCATAAATTTCAATAGCGTGGAATTGTCTCTTATGAGAGCAATAGACCAATAAGTGACAAAGCATGGTGACGTAGCCAAACTGATCTCGAAAACATAGGACAGTAGGTGACAAAGCTGAAATAGCAGTGGGAAGAGCACCTGATGAAACAAAAGGACAACGATTAGGCTTAAAAGAGTAGAGTTCTTGGAGTGGAAGGTATTGAACATGAAAAAGCTTGCTGGACTAATGCTATACAATAACATAGCAACACACAAGCTAGAAGAAGTTGGGTGAGGCATGTGCCCTATACTGGACGTAAATATGCTGAGGATAATAATATTGAATTCCTTTTGAAATATGCCCGTTGCCCGAGAAATTTTCATTAATTATTCAATGTTCACGAGTATTACTAATTTTTGGTTATGAAAAGCAGCAAGGTTGTTTTTTTCTTCTGTTGGAAATGTTTCACACAAATGTCATTTTTTCACTGAGGAAAATCATCGATGAAAGATAGTATATAGAGAGGATGGCACGAAACAGTGTAGTGACATGAAGCGATAAAGGGGAACACTGATTGGAAAACACGAGATCTCTAAGAAAAAATCAGAGATTTTTTTATGATAGACAGAAAATAATCAAATTAAGGATTAAATAAAGTACGACACTAACTATTATCATTTTTACATGGAGATGAGTGTTGAATTGTAAATATCAAATGTATCAAAAGACCTAGTCTGATTAGATAATGCAGATATAGCAAATATCTAAATAACAAAGTTTTTATTACGTGTTAATTTTTTATTAATTTATTAATAAATTTCAGGATCAGGTGACATCATTACTGATAAATATCTAAAATGTATGAATGTACTTGAAGAGGATTTCATTGTATGATGTGCAATTTTACTGAAACTTTTCTCCAATGATTAACAAACTAAAACTATTCAAATGTAAGACAGTTACTGTATAATATACAAAACACAAATATAAGTAATAATAAAGAAGTGAACTGTCGGGACAATGGGGGAAAATTTTGGTAGGCAGCCGTGGGGCCCAGGTCTGCTTTGCAACGCTGGGTTAAGCATTAAAAAATGCCATCCTGGTGGTGAACGAATAGAATCGTTATAGAAGCTTTATTTAAAAAATCAAAACATTTTGTTTATGATTCTCTTGTTTATTGCACACTTGGCAGTGTTTCTGGCCCGGTGAACTTCCCGACGCCGGCTCTGCGCAGGAAAACTCGATACAGTGATCACGTCAGTACAGGGTGAGCCGAAAATAGACCTGACATGTTTTAAATATCAGGGAGCGAAAGGCACACGATGGTGTCGCTAGATGACTCACGAAAATTCTGGTAAAATTCAGTCATTGATTATTTTTCCCTTTCAATTCACTTAATTACTCGTACAATATTATGTACAAACATTTATTATATAAACAGTACGGTTTCAGTGTGTCAATTGGGTTAAATTGACGTTTCGGTTAGTTTATAAAATAAACTAAAAATGATTGCAAAAATTAATTCTTAAAATAATTTTAAATACCAAAAAAACATCTATAAACTACATTGATTGGTTTAAATATCGACCGGTTTAGATACTGTATCTTTGTCTGCACGGACGCGCAATAATTGTCCCATAAATCAAATCTGTAGAGAAATCAACTATCGGATGGTGTGGGGTGAAGACTGACTGAAAATATAGAATAATAGGCCGTTAGTAAAAATTCATTTGGTTTACATGTATTTAATTTCTTATAAAATGACTTTTTAACATATCTAAATTGTATAACCAAAGGCCTCTGTTAATATGTGCTAATCGTGAAGATCGTTTTATTTGTTTAATGTATGGCCTAACTGTAAAAGATGTATTATGAATTCTGAAAAATTAGTATTAAAATCTAAAATGCCTTGTAACTGTGTGCAACCGCAACGTAAATGTTTTGCATTAACAAGATAAATACTCAAAATAAGAAATCTGGACCAAAATGAGGGGAGAATCAACGCACTGTCAGTTCCACGATTCATGAAATGAAAAATAAATTCAGATCCCTGGGGTTTGGAAGGGTGCGGATTTTCTGATTTTCGGATCCTCAAAGCGAAAATTTAAAAATATGTGAATTATAATAGTTATTTAGTTTTTTTTAACGAAATACAGCGACCGTAATTTCTCGAAATTATTCATTAAAATTATTTATTTGTTAATGGGAATGCAATGGAATTCGGACACTGATGTATGTACGAAACTGAAGTTGGAAGCAGGCAGAAGAGGAACAAAATAAATATTTTGATGAATAAATTTAATGAGCGAGTTAACTTTGCATGATATCTCAGCTCTAAACGTGACGGCACGCACAACTGATTGAGATTTTGACCACAGTTTTCAAAATCATTTGTCGCTTGTTACCGAAGCGAGAATCATACCCCTATAAATTATTTATTATCCGTCATTTATTATCCCCTTGAGAGGCCCATAAATTTTATAATTTTTATAATATTTTTATATTAATGACAATGAAATTTTCTTAGTACGCATGTAAAATTTAATTAAAATAATCGATATTTTAATGGTTCTATGGATACTGCAATATAGGAAACAGAACGTTTAATTGTTGTCTTTTTTAAAACGATATATTTAATAACTTGTCGAAAAATATTAATGTCTGAATAGCACCACTTCTTCTTCAAACTGTATAAATCAATTTGTAAATAAAATATTTGTTCTTTATTTGAAAATATACGAGATTTAGTGTACCAAAGATTTCTCTATTGCATGAAAACTAAAATAGTGTTTCAGGGTTATAATTTTTTTTATGTTATAATAATATATTTGTTCATATTTTTTTAAGGAAATGCTTCAAGAGTAAATGGAGCTAACATAATAAAATTGATAAAAAGCCTGTTTAGCTATGGGTTTTGCAAAATGATTTAATAAGTTTACGTTAAATTTAGCAAAATCGAGAGCAAATACGAAAAGCATGTGCTGGAGCGGTATACGTTGGCTGATGTCAAGTCATCCACTGCCGCCACCGTGGAACTTTTATTTAATTATCTTGTTATTGTTACATTAATTTATTTTGTTTTAGCATTGTATTTAATTCTGTTTTGCTTGTTTTTGTTTTACTTATGATATCATTTGTGTTTTATATTTAAGTTATACGACTTTTGATTTGTTTTATTTCATGTACATTTTAAAAAAAAAAGACCTATTTCATGGTGGGGACAGTGAACGGTTTAGTTTTGCGGCCGTGCGGTCTCGCGGCGGTTTATAATACTACCGCTGCGGGGCGGCACGGCCTTGCAAAGTAGTGTTAAAAAAATGTCAACCTGGAGACGATTGAGTAGGACCGATAAGGAAGCTTTTGCTCTTAGAACGGTCCTAGAAAGCGGTGGGTACCATCCACTGTCGCTTGTCACCGACAGTACTTACCGATCACGAAGTCACCGTACACAAACAAAAGCCTAACTTATTTGTCTCTTCGGCAACCAGATCCATGCATTTGCTCCAAATTTACAAATTCCGTTTCCACCGCGTAATTTCCCGCGTAGTATATTATAATTAAACCTGTGTAACTTTACCAGCAGTAAATATCTGAATAAATGGAAATGATATCACTGAGGCGTTTGTGTGACAAATCCATTTAGCTATGATCGAAGAAATCGAAAATATTTTTTTATTGTTAATAATAAATACTGGGCTATGAAAGGAGTTAAATAATTGAAAATTTTGATTTTCGGAAGTATTCTAGTCTATATGTTTAAATAATTCGGAAGAATATCATTTTTACATTAAATATATGGTGCTTAGTACTCTTCATTAAAAATATAGAAGGATCATTACCGGCTGCAAAATCTATGTATACTGTTTCAAAAAGAAACTACAGATGTCCCTATACACGGTTATATGGATGATTTGTACTTGATCATCACAAGGAGCGCATCACAAGGAGCCAAACAAACGCCATTAAGGTCAGCAACGGCCGGGAACACCCAATATTTAATACAAAATTCCCGAAAATCATTAAGGCCAATAATGACCACAGTACCCAAATTTAGACTTTGACTTACCAGACCTCACTTGGTAATAAGCTTCCGATACGAACGGACGTGCTCGCACTGCCCCTCGTGACGGAAATTTATTAACAAGCAACCTGAGATGCCTGTTGTGATTCAGGCGAAACGTCGGTTGACGAATGGTCCTTCTGAGGACCAGATTTTGGCGCGGGTTACCCCCAAAGAAATCAATACTAACATTTCTAACACCCGTGAAAACCTTCATTATAACATATATATATATATATATAACATTAAAAAATTCGATGTGTGGATATGTTCTTACGATGGAATTGGTGAACGTTGCATTGCGTAGAGTGATCACTTAAACCAGCTCAAATAGTTTGTAAGCCCTGGGCCATCGAAAAAAAAGACTTCCATACACGTTTTTCATATAAATAGCTTCTTCTCTGTGAGATTTCTATGATTTATCTTAATTAAATTGAAAAATGCTGATGATTGTTTATGCATGATGGTATAACAAATTGTCATCTAAATAATATCTAATTATAAATTTCAAAATGTATAATCATACAAGGAAGTTGTTTTGTCTGTTACATCAATGATCATTTTGCCAATTGCAATAAAACGGTCTTTTGAATTTTGATTTGCAGTTTGAAAATATAGAGCGAATGAACGAGGAAAGATTTAAAAAAAATGTATATTGCGCAAAAAAATAGAGGGCTGCCACGGAAGACGAGGCGTGACCAGACTAACCAGACACTGGAAGATGCTGTTGCTAGGAGTCCCAACGAATAATGATGTGCGAATGTGTGTGAGACGAGATTTGTGTTTCAGGACAGAAGAGCATGGCGCTGCATCCTCTCTGCATACTCATCTAGTAAAATAGGTAGTCACTTAGTTTCCTCATGTTTTTATCGTTTTTTCCTTTGTTGAGAGCACATGGTAGAAAAACTGTTCATACATTGGTATAATTCACTATTTTTGGTCATCGATATTGTCAAACATTTTTTTTCTAAAAAGAAATATGGCATCAGAGAGGTTTGGTTTTAATCTCCACGTGACGCTGTAAAGCCTTGGAAATAGCTGAAAATTGTGACGGCCAATACGTATATTTAATGCATAAACGAGCACTGTGATTTCGGAGTTTTAAAACAACACGTGGACGGTTTGAGTTTAGTTAAACTGAATTCAGAATCTGTTTTTACCAGCGAAGCCTTTGATTTTGTCTTTAATTATGGAAATATTTCTGTAAATATACTAAATACAGCGTTAATATTTTAGGTAGTCCTCCGTTTTATATTTTTGTAACAAAATACAATGTTTTCTCGAAGAAAATGACGTTAATTTGTCAATATGTGCGGGAAGCATATACCTACGTAGTGCGCAGAGTGTTATGCGCATATACATATGTATATACAGGGTTTTTTGGAAAAAATAATAACCTCGAAGGACTATATTCCTGCCTTGATTATGAGTCGAAAATGTTCAAGCTATCATGAGTTATGGAGTTATGCGACATCAAATTTTTTTTTTTTTTTTTCAATATTTCTGACTTATTTTTTGTAAAACTTTGGACTATCATTGCAGTAACTTATATCGAATATGAAAAATTCGTTCCCTTTAATACAAGTCAAATAAGAAAGTAAAAAGCTCCGAATTCAATAGGATGTTTAAACATTCCCGAATACAACAAAAAAGCCACACAACACCATTATGCTTATCTAGGTGTTAAATTTTTCAATAATTTACCAATGAATATCAGAACTGAAGAATAATATACAAAATTGAAGAAATACATAAAATAAATAGAATAATACCTAATCAAAACAAAAAATAGTTAGAATTTAAACAATAAGTGTATTCCGAAAATAATTAGTATACTCGATTCACTAACCTTTATTTTATGATTTTTATATTTCTCTACACTCTTCTATTTATTGACTTATACATACTTATCATTCATGCTCTTATGCATCATGTACCTACTCCTGTCCCCAAACGCAAGTTTTAACTTTTCTGGGGACGGTTATAAAACGTATAAAAAAATGTAATATTCACTGTCACTGTGACATGTATGTATTTATTTTATTTTCAATAAAGAATTTATATATTGAAAAAAAATATATATATGCATTTATCACGTTAATGTAGTAAACAATTAAAATCCTTTGCGCCGCTTTTATTTTAAACTATACGATCTAAGAGTTAAACCTTTTTCAAAGGAAATTCACATCCTTTCATCGTGGAACTAAAATTGCCTCTACGTGTATTCAACTAATTAATTCCATAAGCTTTTTGAATTGTCGGTTTCCCGTACATAAATTAATAATTAAATAGATATCAGATTCTCATCTGCGTTTCTATATAAATATAAGCTTTAGAAGCCTAAGCTTACTTTAATAGCATAAATTATTATGTGGAGATAGGAAAAGTTCTCGTAAACTTGTGGAAGTTATAATTCGTGGTGAAATATTTAATTCGTTGAAAAGCTTCATGAATTTGATAAGCCGTAATCTTAGAACTTATCAGATCACAAAAATTTCAAGGAAATTGGTTAAGTAATAAAGAATCTTAAAGATTTTTATCTATATTTTTACTCCCTTTATATTAACTCGTGGCGTAGATTTTTGACTCTTTTCCCGTAATCCAATCGAGCTGAAACTTTGCAAGTAGACTCGTGGCGACGATTTTATTTTTCGGTATCAAATTTTCGTTAAAAAATAATGATAATTATAATATAATTTTTGATTTTTAGAAATTTTAATGGTTTTTTCAAATTGAAATCATTACAAAAGTTTGATTACTACCAACGGCACCGGCGCAGCGGCCCGATAACGTCACGGAATATTTAAAATTTGAATTACTCCGCCGGTATAATAGGTACGTCACTACGAATTTCTAAAATTTATGACAATTGGTTCACAGATAACAGCAAAATTCAGTTTTTTGGGAAGAAATCAAATAATAATTTATTTCTTTTAGATTTCTGCTTAGTTTTGAAAAATTCTTCATCACTCAAATCTGATTTTCACTATTTTAAATTGACGCTGGATATTCATAAAGTACGATATTGCTGATAATTGAATCTATTAAAATATTGATTAAATTGACTGACAAATGTTTTTAGAATTTAATCTTCAAAGCATGAAGTGTCTTATCAAAGCTCAAAATATCTGACATTTTAGAAATATATTAAATTCCTGTAAGTTTAGTGTTATGTTATATGTTTTAATTCGTCTTTAATTGTTAAGATTTTCATTCGCAAAAGGAATATAAAAGGAAATAAAACGAAAAGAAAATTCAAATGCAGATAAAGAGATATTTTTAGAGATTTTTGACACAGATATTTTTCTAGACATGTTTCATTTTAAGTCAATCAATTATTTAATTACATGACGGTAAACTTAATTAACAAAGAAAGGGAGTAAAATAAAAACTTGGTTATGGGTTAGTTTTTTAACTTTCTCTTTACTAACTAAAACTCTCGTGAAAAGATTAATTCAGTCGATCTTAATTCGTAAAGAATACTTGAAAGACTTTTATAATGTGTAGTTACTATTATTAACTTGTGATAATATTATTAAATAGCTTCACTATTACGCACATTAGATGTGTGGAAAAAATATTTTATATTGCTATTACCGACATAAGCGTCTTCAAAGTTTGATTTTTTTACCTATATTTTTTTTGAACTTCTGTTAATTAAACTCATCTGGAGTTCAACAAGCTGAAGTGTTATGAAAGTAATAAGTATCGAATATTAAAAACTTTCTTCTTTTTTTTCTTCAGAATCTACTATCTGCACCTTCGAGAAGAGTAGTCTCTTTCATGATCGTTTTGTCAAAATATTCAAATAAAGTGGCGGGGCATTGAGAGGGAGGAGGTAGTTTTTTAGATCTTCTTTGGTAACATGGACAGTAGGGTTGAGTGTTAGGGAACCTTATGTTATTCATTAGTGCTTTCTCCCAATTATTCTTTTGGATTTCTACGTTCAAGTTATTCAAACGTTATATTAAATCCCTGCTGCCCATATTTTAAACCAAAAATATTTGCCATCTAGACTTTTTATAGATTTTTTTAAGGTACAAGCTTACATATAAAATATTGCACCATGGAGAGTAGCGAATTGATTTACAAAAATTTCAAATAAATACAAAATCATGATTGTAGAAAAAGAAGGAATTACACATGACCAAAAATTTTCCAACAGTCTAGAGGCTTTACAGTAAAATAAAATAAGGGTTCAGTAGTCAGTCAATGTACCCTCTTACAATGGTCCACCAGGACCGTTGTAAGAGCAAAGGCTTCCTTATCGGTCCTGCTCAACCGTTTCCATGTTGAAATTTTTTAACACTACATTAAAAAACCGTGCCGCCTCGCATCAGTCGTATAAGTCGCATGGCCATAAATAATAAGTAACTCACTGTCCCACCGTGTAAGGAGTCTTTATTAAAATTCAGATTTAATTACATATGAAATAAAGACAGTGCTTCAATTAAATTATTGTCTAATGACTTTGTGTTTCAAATGATTCCGTGACAATATTACTATGAAATCTCTCGAACACTCTACAACAATCTTGAACACTCTGAAATCGACTGAGGTATTCTTATTAGCACTGGAAATGTCGAGTAAATACTAGAAATGTAGGATAGTCTCGAACGTTCCAAAATCTACAGTTGTATAAAAAGGTGAAGTGAGTGCCGCACTGGAAAGTCAAGTGCGACATTACCAGCGATAAAACCAGCGTGGCAGTGCGTGTAAAAACCGAGTGTCAGAAATTAGGGACGTCTTATGTGGGAAACTGAGCCGAATCGAAAGCGGTCGGTGCGATAGAAAAATTGTTTTATTTTTAATGTTTTTTTTGTCTCCCATCACTGCGATGTGTACATATGTCGTTCTGTGTTTCTTATACAGGGTTATTTGTAAAACATTAATAACCTCGCAGGACTATATTCTTGCCTTGATTATGAGTCGCAAATGTTAAAGCTATTATGACCTAATATCAATGGTTATGGAGATATTCGACATCAAAGTTTGCATTTTATTCCAATATTTATGACTTATATTTTCTCAAACGTTGGACTATCATTACAGTAACTTATATCAAATATGAAAAACTCATTTCATTTAATACAAGTCAAATTAAATAATAAAAACCTTCGAATTCCAATTAGAATGTTTTTCAATTTATGTATTCCGTGTTTATTTTTTAGGGTTTTTATCATTTTATTTAACTTGTATTGAAACGAATGAATTTTTCGTAATCGATATAAGTTACTGTAATGATAGTCCAGCGTTTTACAAGAAATAAGTCAGATATATTGAAAAAAATGCAAACTTTGACTCATAATCGAGGCAGGAATATAGTCCTGCGAGGTTATTAATTTTTTACAAATAACCCTGTATGCAGCCTGACCGATTTTGGCACTGCACTACTGCATCGATTGTTCAATTCGATAGTGCAATCCATGAATTATTTAACAGGGGACACGTGACACGTACGATGCGACTGCGTGCTCGCAGATGCACATTCGTGACAAGACAAGTAGCTTGTGAAAACTGAAATCTGTATCGATTGCACGGAATGAATTATTAATGAAATGCACTGTCGCTGTTGCATTTGAATCTCGCCGTGGTTTACCTGTGGCAATGTATTAAAACGGAATAATCTGATAACAATTGTGATTGTTTTTCAATTAATTTAATTATTTATGGGGGGACTGGGAGCATAACTGCATATGGAGGAAAAACAGTTTTTTTACTAAATAATATTTTTTTCTAAACTGTCTATCGGCCCGATTCTGAAAATAACAATGTCTGGATCTTTAAGATCTTTATCCCAACACTTAATAGACGATATAATAATTAAAAATGTCCAGAGCGGATTTTGCTATTCTACGGCTCAAATGCACTGTATTAAAATATGAAATAAGAAAGATTGTTTCTTACAAACGTAGAAATTTCTTCATCCACAGCGTCCAGATGAAATATCATGGCTAAACTTGTCATAACCGTGTTCGGCGTTACTGCGTATTCAAATCTTCCCATCCTGACATTTGACAGATATGTCTGGATCTTTAAGATCTGTATCCCAACACTTAATAGACGATAATAAGCTTTACGACGGTGTTTGTTTCTGTAAGTTTCTACATGAGATAGATATAGAGGGAGGGAGAAAGATGTAAATTGTTATCTGTCAAATGTCAAGATGGGAAAATTTGAATACGCGGTAACGCGGTCAAGTTTAGCCATGATATTTCATCTGGACGCTGTAGATGAAGAAATTAATACGTTTGTAAGAAACAATCTTTCTTATATCATCTTTTAATACAGTGTATTTGAGCCGTTTAATTACAAAATCCGCTCTGGACATTTTTGATTTTTATTATCGTCTGTTAAGTGTTGGGATAAAGATCTTAAAGATCCAGTCATTGTTATTTTCAGAATACGGATGTATACATACTACGTTTGCGTCGGTAAAACAATACGTGACAGTTTGACGCTGACATCTAGTGTATATGCTGCGTAGTGATAAAATTATTTTCGTTTTTTTCAATTTATGTAAGAATCTTATATTTACATCACATTTTCGGTGTTATTGACGAAGTTCTTCATAATTTTGTTTTAAATATGTTGATGAGTGTTGATTAAAGTTGAGAAAATGATATTTTATATCAACATAACCTAAAAAAAACAATATACATGTACTTTTTCAAAAAATGTTATTTGGGGGCAAAACCACACATAGACAGAACCACATATATGCCGTTGTGCCCCCGATCAAGTACAATATTATAAATTGATATTTTAAAATTAAATTGATATTGTAACAGGTGAGATATTTTGTGAATCGTAAAGTATGAGGATGGTTCGGGACTACATACGTCATAAACTTGGCAGTTATGGGAAGAAGGATCTTTGAAATCAGCGATTGAAGCAGTAATGCAGAAGAAACTGGGGTATAAAAAAGCTGCCGTAACTTTTCAAGTTCCTACGACGACACTTAGGGATCGAAAATAATATCAATAGAAACCAGTTAAAATACTGCAACAATATAAAAATGTAATAAAAAAACCGTTGTGCCCTTAATATTTTTTAATGGGTCGGTTATGCCCCACAGTGGGGGAAAAATCGTTTTTTTCTCACTTTTAAATATAAAAATATAATAAAACCTTTTCCATTTTAATTACCAAAATCTAAAGTTTATGAATGCTGTTATTTGAATAAAATACAAAAGAAAATACAGACACCTTCATTTGAATTCTAAATTTATCCATACCTTCCCCTATTCCCTGTTCCCCTTTTTTATTCCATTTCGTGAGGAGGTTAGTGCAATCCCACACATAATAAATAAGTATGCATATTATATTACAAGTGACAGACAAAATATTTTTAAAAAGTTACATATGTAGATAAAAAATATTAAAATACATGGGATATACAAAAAAAGAAACATAAGGTGCGAACAGTAAACTTATTCACGTAATCGCATCCCTAAACGATGGAAGTACTGCGGGTGTAAGAATTAATGGATAATTCACACAATGGTTTAATATTACAAAAGGTGTCAAATAGGGATACGTAACGTATTCATGGCTGTGTAACTTGTATATGGATAATTGTGTAAAAGGCCTAGAATTTATGAATACAGAATGTATGAATATAGGAGGAATAATAAGCGATTTGTTATGTGCTGTTTGTTGTACGCGGATAAAACAGGGCATTTTTGGGATAAAGCAGAGCAAAATTTAAGGGCAAATAGCGAACAAAACTTACAGTGTCTATCTAGTAAGCAGAATGAATATAGGAGCGCGTGGCGATTTTGTTGTCCAAAAAAATTCCACGCCCGCCATAGTCTCGTGTCTCCCTCTAAACAAAGTGCTGACTCATCGTCGCCTGGAAATAAATGAAGTTCCAGAACATCTTAAAAGGCGATGACTGAGAACAAAAGGGGAATAAGAGGCGAGGACTTCTATACGGGATCTTCTTGCTCGTGTCTCTTGTGTTACAATATTTGTATAATTTTCACTTGCTCCCGAAGCTTCTCTCCGGTGAAAATTTAACGAATAAACGCAAACTCGCTTTCATTTCATGAACTTTGTGGAGTAAAAGATTACGGGAGAATGTGTCAAAAGATTTCTTTCGTTAAATATTGTTATTGGTTCTCTTAATTTCTTGGACTTCTTCATTGGTAATGCGGTCAACTCAAGAAGTCTTTATCATACATCTGCGTGGCTACATCTCCGAATTAAAATTAATATTCCAAATAAATTTATTAACGTGCTGAACAAATTTGAAATTTGATACATCAGTATTAACATATTTAAATATGTATAAAATTCACCAAATTAACGATTATTTTTCGATGGTGGTTTAACCAAAATATAATTATGATATAAAATTTCATTAAACAATCCCCTATCACATTTCACATGAAACGTAGCTTTAACCATCAGAAAGTTAATCTGGTCGGCGATAAATAATTATCTTAAAATTCACCCGCGTCATGCAACGTTGCCACATTGCCTTCCAAAAAGCCCTGTGTAAAACCTCAAAAACAATAGATTTTTCAATTAATAATACGATCAAATATCTTTACTAAAAGACATCATGCTATTTACTCAGCTTGATTCGACCGAAATTTTTATATCAATGACACATTTTTTAGCTGTATACGTCATTTTCATCAACAGATGAAACTTTGAAATATGTATCATAAACATTTCGACATGCCCTACATTGTGTACTCCATCTGCGAATCCGTTACATTGGAGGAGAGAATTTATAAGATATTTTCAGCGAATTTTTTGATGTGTAATATGTTTCCTCTCGCTTTCCTGCAATCTGTGGCAGTGATTTTGTGAAAAAGGACGGAAATGCGTAACAGGAAATAAGACGCCGGGGAAGCGCGTGTAATTTAATTTGACCAATGTCCAGCAAGCGCCATCACAGCGAAGACGCACACTTTCAACAGCCAACCCTTCTGATTTTGTATATATGCTACGTGATTGTGTCAAGTGTGTGGATGTTGTAACTTTGATATATTTTGGCTTATATCTTCGAAAATATCCATTAAGAATTTTTTTAAAATTAATGTAAACAATAACTACCCCTAATGATTTACATTCTCAAATTCTATTTAATTTATGTGATTATTATTCAAAGTTTTCATACAATATGTATGGTAGCACACTACCGCCATCTATGAAAATAAATAAAAATATATAATTGACCAAACACATTTCTAAACAAAATGCTTATGTAGATATACGGCACCTACCTAGTGCGTCTAAAAGAAATAATAAATTAATGCACATACATTATCTTACTAATTAATAAATATATAGGTATTAGCTTTTTTAAATTTTGATGTTAATTTCCGTTGTTGCTCTTTGATATTTTTAATTGTGAGATGTCAAATGCTACACATCATTTGCGACTACTGTAAGGCTCGCTTGTTTTTTTTTATTAATGATCTTTTTTATCTGAAATTCTAAACTACACATTTATTTATAAAGCTACAGAATATGCGTAATAGTTCAAAATTTCAGAAAAAAGGTTCAGTAATAAAAAAAAATATAAAAAACATGTGTAGAGTGATTTTTTATGCCAGCTCATACAGGTTGTAAGCCCGGAGCCATCGTATAATAGAATATAATAGACTTCCATCCACTTTTCTCATATATAAAATAGCTTTGTCTCTGTGAGACTTCTATAATTTATCTTTAATTAATTAATCATCCCTCTAGGGACAAAATCCAGTAACTGTGTTCTTAGAACATAATTTCATATAAAAATATTGTTTAAAATTAAAATTTTAATCTTTCCTAATTTACAAAGTTTTTAATCATATATATTTTGTAGACTCGTGTTTTTGAAGTGGACTCTCAACCCACGATGACCGACTGACCAATTAAAATGCGGAGAAGCATCACTTACCACTTACTGATACACTATGCGTAGTACGCTTGATATCACCCTCACTAACATATTTTAATCCTGTAATGTAGTTTATCCGCCTATATATTGTAACGATGCTAAAAAGAATTGCGCACATCTGCCACATGTCACAACAAAACTATCGAAGAATCGAGAACCGTCTACAATGTTCTACGGCTTTCGGAAAGCATCTAAAACATTCGAGAAACATCTATAAAAGCCTGGAAGCCACGAGGAGTTCTCCTAAACACTAGGAACGCCTAGAAGGTTCGATATCAGCATTGACCAGATATTAATAGGACCACGCGCGAGAGTTAAGTTGTTGTTTTTAGCGCGCTTGACAGCGAAACAGAGGCGAAAGCAGCTGCGAGCTGCGGAGACCAGGGCGGTCAAACGGACGTTAATTCGATAGCGAATAATCTGGAAATGTTCTTACGTAGCGGAATAAACCGAAGCAAATAATACGTGCGGAAATGGGATGGAATGTTCTAGTGAATAGTAAATAAAGTGTTAAAGCAATTATAAAGTGTTTATTTACGAGTGATAAATTACGAAACAGTTTAATATAAAGAAAAGAGTTAAATTTAATAATGTTTAGTGACTTTGTACGTTTGATTAATTAATTAATCAGTAATTAATAAATCCGATATAAAATTCCAGTGTTTTTATTCATTCCTCCCGCAGCCACGACACGTGACAATATTCATATGCTGGTGCTTAAAATAAAAAACTAATAATACACTTTAGTTTTAAAAAGTAGAAACCAGCCAAGCTAAAAGCAGAAACATATTATTTATTCTATTATACTAGTGACATTGCCACGAAATGTAACGATAATTTGGAATTTTGTAAAATTTTTTCTCTAAATGACATTTATACAAAGTTACAACAATGGCGTTTTTATTATTAGACCTTTGTACCGCAAAATAAAATTTGTCACTCGACAGCGACATCAATTAATTATTCATTTCAAAGGCACATTAATGAACAGAAAAGGTCACTTTTTTTATATTATTTTCATAAATCAGAATTAAAAAATCATTTTTATTTTATTTATATTGATAGTATCTATTCAATGTGTACAATTATTGATATTATCATTGAGTATGAATCAGTTTTAATGATAAATTACAAAAATATTTATATTTGAGTAACCAATTCACAAAAATGTATATAGGATATCTCATAGCTTGTAGCAATGTCTTTACAGGTAGATTCCCACCTCAATCAATGAGTCGAAAATATTCAAACAACCATGACCTTATAATATTAATCGTTATAGAGATATGCAATATTTGCATTTTTTGAATATAACTATCATTACAGTAACTAATATCGATTATGAAAAATTCATTCACTTTAATACAAGTCGAAAAAAAATATGAAAAGCTTGCAAAATAGAAAATAGAATTCTTACAAGGATTTATACTATAAGTTTTATATTTAAAACTGACATCTTAGTTTTTGATTGGCGAGTTGTTACTCCATGGTGTGAAAATATTCCGCATAGAAAATTTCATTTCAATGCGCCTAAAAACTGTGGTCGGTACTCGTGTTTAACCTTCCTATACCCGTGTAAAATAAAGTAATGGCAACCCGATAAACCCACATTGTGATACATCAGCCAAAAACACATCAGCTCTGATAATGAACCCTGCAATGAGATCCAAAACGTCGTTGAAACACGTAAAAATTCCCCAGAAAACTAAAACCAGAAGATTCTGAACGGCCGTAAAAACATAAGAACATTCTTTATTTTTAATCTTTCTTTATCCATTTTGAGGTTATAATATAACCTACAAATACATTAATCGTTATATTATATGATATTAGTTCAATATTAAATAGAAAATACCCCAAATTGTAGAACTAATCTATACCTATAAAACTCAATGTCTGTCTGTCTGTTCTATATACAAATCCACATCGTTTGTCCGATTCGATTCAAATTTTGCATACTTATGCTTTGGGACCCGGCGGGTAACATAGGCAACATTTCCTCCCTATTCTCATACTCCTTCCCATCCCCCTGATATATTTTCGATGCAAATTTGTACCGCTTGACCGATCGGACTCAAAATTTGGAAACTTATTCTTAACGACTCGGCAGGTAACATATTTACCTATATTTCCCCCTCCCCTTATACCTTTTCTCTTCTCCCTGATATATTTTCGATGCAAATTATACCGTTCGAATCAAACCTCTGTTTCCCCCCACAAATATATGTTCATCTTAATCCTTAACCCGTGCAACGCCGGGTACGAACAGCTAGTTAAACATATTACTTACTCATAACTGTGACACCTATACCCGCATCGGTCTCATGGACCAATCGGTGTCGTGAACTGAAAAACGCGCCATTCATTCAAAAACTCGCGTCCCACTGAATTGAAGCTAGCGACTATTCATGCAGCCAACAGTGAGTCCAATGTGCTAGCAATTTCTGTTAAAAAAAAAAGCAACGCGCGGATATGGGAAGGTTAATACCCCATCCTTTAATATTGAATCGTGCGTGCAGTCACGCTGATGGCGCGTGTCGTGCGAAATTTGGCGTGTCAACTCGCTCGCGGCATTTAGAGCGTAGACGGCGGATGCCTCATTATAGTCGTTAGTCTCCCACCCCTCAGCTGATTTTAGCGTGATGCTAATAAGTTCAGGATCATGCAGGTAAGGTTTGGGGCAATTAGGATGTATTTTACGGCTGTGGCTTCACGTGGCATGAGCTGGTTACGCGGGCGTGTCGAGCAACAATTATTCCGTATGCTGGTGGAATAATTGCTGCCGGGTTTATTCCGCCAAGGTTCTGAGCGAGATTCGTTTGTAACACATGAAATTCACCCCGTTGCTGAAGAAACTCGCTAATTATGCGGCAGCATGATATTGTAAATGTACCGTGAACGGTGTTTGAAAATGCGTACATTTGAATGTCATTTATTTGCCTGGGCGTGTTTCTTTACTATAAATTAATCAATATGACGGCTGCTACGAAAGCAAGTAGGCCACGTAGTGTTTATTTAAGATTACACGAACATTATTATATTCACACCGCACTTAACATGTGAATTATACAATTTTATATGGAATGGAATCATGGAAACTCACTGAAACAATTCTAAAATGAGTTTTTTCGAGATGTTTTTATTTATTGTTTATTTAAATTGAAGCTTACATTGGATGGAAATAAAACATCTGCTCCATATAACTATTAATCGATTTTAATAGTATATGTAAAATTACTTACTTAACCCTTATGATACTGCGCGGGTACCTGGGTACCCATTTTTTACTTTTAAATAAATGTTTCACGTTCAAATAATTTCGTTCATAAACGCCAGATGCTTTTATCCGTTTGGATCCCCATTATTTTAATTATTTGAAAGGGAGGGAAATGAAGGGAAGACGGACATTGCTATGAGAAGTAATGACCTTCTAAGAAGCTACTTTATCACTGCCCAAATATCAATTTTTGAGATACGAAAAAAAATGTGCGGGGGAAAGTCCATCCAGGTTGAGTACCCGGGTACCTTGGGCAACAAATAGTATGAGAAATTCCGGGTAGTAACATAACGGTTAAAGGTTATATGTTTAGTGTGTATATGTGAATGTGTGTACACAAACACATACACACAAACACTTGTGTATGTGTGTGGGTGTATGTGTTTACGTGTGCGTAGTACGTTGGAAATTGTCGTATTGCAAGAATAAGTCAATGATGTGGATCTACAGAGGGCTTCTAGAAATAAGCTGGATTGATAGTGCTACAAATGACAATGTCCGAATGCAAAAGTTAGAATGAATTTTTTAATTTTTAAAGCATTAACTTTGTGGTCAGGCATTTTAACAAAATGTTAGTTTTGTTAGTATATGACAACTTAAGGAAATTTTTAATCTACATACCCGTCTCTTCGTCGGGACAACCACTATACTAGCATGTAAATACACACCACAGCCGTAGTATTATTGACACACTAACAATATTTTCGTAAGTTGTTACTATCGTTGTGGTGTGTAGTGGTATTTAGATGCTAGTGTAGTGGTTAGTCTAACGAAGAGACGGAAAATCTCCGTAAGTATATACTAACATACCCCAATATGAGATATCCAGAGAAGTTCTAGATCATGCATTTTATCATTCAAGGAAAATTCGCGAGCAGAACTGGTGAAAGACGAAGGATTTATTGATTGCTCAACATAAATTGGCGTTCGGCGAATTTGGAACTAAAACCCACCCCGTCCGCACCCGGCGGTAACCCCTTGCCCTGTCATTCAGTTCAATCTCGTATTTGAGCGTGAGCTGTGACATCTTGATTTCCAATATACACTGAATTATTATGTCCAAAACATCCAAAATAGTCCGGGATGGTGCAAGAACAATTGCCAATGAAATATAAAATTGCGAATCTGAAAAAGCAAATAATAGACCGATATTACCGTTTGACAGATTGATAGATAGAGCGGCCGTCATTACTGTTTCGTTTCTTTAGTGTTGCCCGACCAAATTTCTATTAAAAGCTCTGACACCAGTCACCGGACATTCTGTACATTATGTATTGTGTAATAAATTTACACCCTGACAACTTCTGTTACGCGACAGGGACGCCCTCCCTCGCACGCCAATTTTGAGTGGTACATCTACAAGCCGCGACTGATTTGGAAAATCCATGGTTCTGATCACCAACATGATCGCTGACGACTGATAACCGGTCAAGCACTAAGAAGAAGAGGAAGAAGATTTGACATTTTTAATGAAAACCTAATAAACGCTATGAAGCAGTAATAAACATTATAATTGGACATGGACATGGACAAGAGTCGCTTCCAAGTCGGCTGGCCGTTCGTGTTTGTATATATCGCGATGACGTATTGAATTGTTGAACGATACTTAAGCTTAAGATACGATATTTAAGCATTACACAAAATTTATTAATCAAGATAAATTATAAAATTCTCACCACAGAGACGAAGCTATTTATTTGAGAAACGTGTAAGGATGGCCTAGGGCCAGTCGGAAAACATAGGCCACATTTCCCCTCTGGATATCGTATCCATCCCAGCCTGGATTAAATGGAAAAATTGTTTTTATTAGAGGTTTTGCAGAACGGAGCTTTGCAAAAAGACTTTGTAAAATGGAACCTTTGTTTTCTCCACAATCTTATATTTTCCTTAGTCCTTAACCCATGCAACGCCGGGTACGAAAAGCAAGTATATGATATTCTTCCGAATTTTTTAACATAAATACTAGAATATGACTAAAAAATAATATTTGAAATAGGTCGTATATACTGGACCATACTACATAAAGTCCTCTTTTCACGTTTCTCATATTAATAGCTTCGTCTCTGTGAGACTTCTATAATTTATCTTAATTTTTAAGTATCTTTTTTTATTAAGTAATTTTTAAGTATTTAAGTTGCTGAACATTTGTCGACAAATTTAATGCAGGAAAGAGGATTACTAATGTATAATGTACCTACTGATTTCGAAATTTTATAGGAAACATAGCCCATACATTTATAGGAAACCTGCTTTTGGAAGGGATAGACACATAAAGTCTAGAATTCAGTATATTTTTAATTAGTAATCCTTGGTGACTGCATTCAAAACATTTTTTTAAGTTTTTGAATATTGCTGCCTTTGCTATTATACCCCTCATGATGTACAAAAAGACTAAGCTAATTATATGTATATCATCACTTGATGAGTAGATGTTAGTAAGAGTGGTATTAAATTATATACAATATCAATAATAGAAGTTAGTAAAATTATACGTTTAGTAAATTAAAAAATACCTGGTAAATAAATTCCCAGGGGGACAGAGGAAGGAGGAGAAGGAAGATGGCTTGGGGATGGGATAAGGAACTGTGTCTATGTGATGACGCTTAATTTGAACATATAATGTAATCAAATCTTTGCGATTAAACTGTAAATACAGTTTTGCAAGAGGTAAAAATAAAAGTCGAAAGTGATGATTTATATTGGTCAGGCAGTGCGTCTCATTTTATTCTAAAATAACTCCAGTACGATTTACCATTCTCTTAAATAAAAAAAAAACAAATCTATACCTCGGGACCTAAGCAGTTAAATAATTATCCGTAAAAGTTAAGTGCATCTCTCGTTCAATCGAACAATGAAAGTACAAAAGATGTTCTGGAGCATTCTATGGAACGTTTGATCTTTCCAGAGGAGACTTCAAAGTGGCTGCGAAAAATAATGCAAAATCAAAAAAGATTGGCGATATTGAAAATTATAATTCATTTTACGAAGTGCGCAATAATCTAAGGGAATCAATAAGGAGTATATATTTTTATACTTGATACGAATAATATTATACACGTTATACTTTAAATAAATAATATTTATTTAAATTATAGGAATATTTTTTTTTAAGCTTTATTCATATTTATGTGTATTTGATTATATTATATATTATCACGTAGCGGATATGGAATGAGTTAAACACTGGTAAATAATGAACTTTATTTGAAAATAGTTGAGAACACTTAAATATCAGAATTAAAAAAAGTAACCCATAAAAACCAAGTTTTTATTATACTCCCTTTCTTTGTAAAATATAACAACAATTAAAGACGAATTAAAACATATAACATAACACCAAACTTACAGTAATATAATAATATATAATATATTTCTAAAATGTCAGATGTTTTGAGCTTTGATTAGACACTTCATACTTTGAAGATTAAATTCTGTAAACATTTGTCAGTCAATTTAGATTTTCGACATTCGTAGTGAAGTACCTATTATGTATACCGACGGAGTAATTCAAATTTAGAAAATATTCCGCGACGTTATCGGGCCGCTATGCTAGTAATCAAACTTTTCTAATGATTCCAATTTGAAAAAACCAATAAAATATCTAAAAATCTGAAATTATTAATTATTATTATAATTATTTATTAATTTTTTTTAACGAAAATTTGATAGATCTTCTTGATCGTCGCCATGAGTCTACTTGCCAAGTTTCAACTCGATTGGATCACGGGAAAAGGGTTAAAAATTAATCCAAACTTTTTTCACTCGGCAAGCCGGCAAGCCGGCAAGCAAGCAGACGCCACGAGTTAAAAGAAAGGAAGGAAAAAGAAATTCTATTAGGTCGGGGTTCCTGCACCACACAGGAGATTCCAACTATTGTAAAATTGTTATGTATTATTCCTCCAGTATTATAAACATGTCGCCAAATGGACAAAAGTGTATCGCGGAATTTAAATTTTTGGTAAATAACTTTAAGTATGCTCGGGCATTTTTAACGTTTATTAGTTAAGATTTATGTTAATATACAGTAACATGTTTAAAACAAATTATATTTTAAAGATTTAAAGCAGTTTGGAATGCCGCCGGTCAACATTGCTCGCTCACCCCATTTGAAAAACAAAAAAAATTCTCGGACTTCAATTACCTATCTGACTTTCAAATATTTGAAATGTCACACTTCAATTATCATCGATTGAAGTCAGAATCTGAAGGGTAAATTGAATTAAACTATTTCGAATTTCATAGAATACCGAAGGTATTCTGATTTCCATTCCGAGAAATGTAATGTATTGTTAGAGGTTGTTGTACAAACTGTTACGTAACTAACCAATGGAATGTTATATAACACATTGAATACGCATTCAACGGTCCACGTCTTTCATATATTCAGATTTCTATGTTTCAAATATTTGGCTCTTGAATACTTCAATATTTCATAAGTTGTCCATCATCATACGTCAACAAACTATCAATTTGTATATAATATTTTAACGAGGCTAAAAAAAGAACCACGCACTTCTGTCAAGTGACAGTTGTTTGAAGTTGGCACAATACTACCGAAGCATCTGGAATCGCCTCCAACTTTCCAGGAACATTCCAGTGTTTACGAGTACCTACTAGTAAACACTGGAAACGTCTGGATAACAGTATTAGCCATATAAATACATCACACGGGAGTAAGGAGTCAGTTGTTTTCCGAACGCGTTGACGGCGTTAGCTAAGCGAAGGTAGCCGCGAGCGGCGGGTCAGGCCGGCCAAGCGAGCGGTAGCTGCGAGAAGCCAGTTGTGGTGCCAGTTCGACAGCGATCCTAGAAAGTTCTTAGGTAGCGAAATAAAACCGAAGCGAAATTAATAAGTGCGGAAATAGTATGGAATATTCTAGTGAACAGTGAATAAAGTGCTAAAGCGAGTATAAAGTGATAAATTACGAGTGATAAATTTGCGAAACAGTTTAATTTAAGGAATAGCGTAACATTTAATAGTGATAAGTGACCTTGTACGTTAGTGTAATTAATTAATCGGTATTCAATAAACCCTGTATTATATCCCAGCGTTTTCATTAATTCATCCTGCAGCCACGAGACGTGACAATATGTTGACAACTAAATACCGTAACCAATATATGAACAGAAAAAGTTTCTCAGTGACAGTAAAAATATATATATATATATATTTTGTATCATATTAAAAGTTTTCAAGCAACACTATTTATCGTATCCCATATTGATATTTTTTTTGCTTTACTTACGATGAGCATTATTGTGAAGACCTTAGCATTTGCACACGCGAGGCGGAGCGCGAGCGACCCCGCGGCGTACCAGTATTGTATGTACGCAGGGTAGGTGGTGCTTTTCGCGCCTGATCTTGTGTTAAACGGAACATAAAATTGATTCTTGTTTTATGACAATGGAACACTGTACTAGTAAAATCTAGAAAATAAAGCTAACAAAATTGCACTTGCATCGCCAATCATATAGAATTTCTCGAAAAAATAATTTTAATTTGTATTTGCCGCATTACTATGATACAAACTAGCTGTAATCCGTAATTTTACGTATCGGTTCTTATTTTATTTAAAAATAAAAATTTCGAAAAACAAATTTTTCGTAAAAAAAAAATTTTTTTGAAAAAAAAATTTTTTTTGAAAAAAAAAAATTTTTTGAAAAAAGAAATTTTTTGAAAAAAAAATTCGTAAATAATTAATATTATAATAAAATAGACATCAAAATAAAAAGAGACCGGTACCGGAATCGAACCCTAGCTCGCCGCGTGGAAATTATTTAAAAATTAAAAAAAAATCATAAAATAAATTCGAAAAACAAATTTTTCGTAAAAAAAATCAAAAAAAAATCGGTAATAATTAATATCATAAATAAAATAGACGTCAAAAAAAATGAGATTTTTTCCGGTACCGGGAATTGAACCCCATCTCCCAGGGTGGGAGTCAGATACTCTTACCACAACACCACAATAGAAGACGCCGCAGGTTGTGAAGATATCGTTTATTAATCAACTGTTCGCGTCTTTGCTAAGTTTTATATATGTAGTCTATTTTTCAAACATCCCACACATACGGTGGTGGCGTCTTCCGTAAGTCTCGGCATTCAAGTTTGATAGCCCGGGGTTCAAGCCCCATCTGCGGCCGTTTTTAATTTGGTTTTTGGATGGAATTCGAACGAAATTACGGACGTTACGCTGACGGACGGACAGACGGACAGACAACGAAATTATTATAATTGGGATTGATGGAAGGTATACATCTTGCGCGACTTTGAAAATACGAGTACTTTAAATAAATTACATCATTTTAATGAGTTTAATAATTATCTCATGAAATGCTTACAAAGGGAAGGACAATTATGATACAGTAATATGACGATTTATTAGAATGATTTAAATTGCACTATTTAGCAAATAAAAAATTGCTCTTTCTCCAAGAAAATGCACCAGCACACTTGTACGCAATTGGCACAGAAAAGCTGGTCGAATTGCGATACGATTGTATCCTCATCCACCTATTCTCCAGATTTGGCCTCATGTGATTTTTTTTCACAAAACATGAAAAAATGACTTGGCGGAAAGCGGTGCTTGTCAATCGAGGAACATTTGCGTATTTTGCTAAGTTCAACAAATCATACATTGTGGATGGCTTAAAAAGTTGGAATATCTCTAAAATAAGTATATTGAGCAGAAATATAATGTTGAAAATTAAATAAAAATATACATTTTTTATACTTTCCATATCGCGAGTCCTTATAAGGAAGCTGTATGCAGCCGCATAAAACACAATGAACATTTTCGTGTGGTGAGAATTGCATAAATAACATTCCATTTTTTTAATTTAAACTTAATTGAACTTTGTAATGCATACACGTTGAGTTGAGAGGGACTTGACTAGACTGACACACCTGATGATGAGAGGACCGCTCCTCTCGAAACTATAGTAGTGTTAAATTTAACCCAGCGTGAATGAATTAAAATAATCATGTCGCACAACAAAGTAACTGCCGTATCAATTAATAATATAACATTCCATTAGTTTTGTATTTACATCCCTTTATCCATCTTCTAAACAATCTCATCCTGTCATCCCTCTATTCCTATATTTCGTTTCCCCATTCCCGTGTCCCAGCGATTTGCGTCGGGCACACTGGTAAAGACGTTTTTATCATGGTAAATTATTAAAATTGTATCGCTAGAATTGCTATTGTAATATATTTCTATCGCGGAGATGCAGCCGGCGTTCTACGCTCTTTAAATAGTGCGGTAATAAGAAAATCCGAGCTTAGTGTCAAGGCAAAACTGACTGTTTTTAAATCTGTGTACAGGCCCACCCTAATATATGGCCATTTAATTTGGATCCTGACGGAGAGAGTGAGATCAAGAGTCCAGGCTGCCGAGATGAGTTTTCTAAGGGGGGTAGCGGGAGTCACACTGATGGACAGAGTGAGAAGTGCCGACACAAGGCACATACCCGGCAGGGAGCCCCTACTCCTGCACATAGAAAAATCACAACTGAGATGGCTTGGACATGTGCTCAGAATGCCAGAGGAACGAATATCAAGAAGAATCCTCTTGGCTACCCCGGAGGGAAGACGGCAGGTGGGTCAACCCAGATTAAGTCTTTGGGCCCCCAACTCTACTAGGACAAGGGGAAGAAGATGATGATGTAACGCTAGTAACATAATGGTAGATTAGAGATATTTTCGCAGTGGGTTTACTCAGAATTAAAAAATAAATTTATCCGTTTGGGAATGGACTGCGGTTAAAAAACACAATAGTGGTCGAACAGCCCTAACATTAGCTTGTAAAATATAAGAGAACAGGTTGTATTTTCTTACCCCTTACCTGGTGGTACACAATATACGCGGGTAGTGAGGTTAGAGATTTATTACGTTGCGACAGAAATGCCGCAACCGTAAGTTACGGGACTGCAGGAAGTGCGTTATACGTTCAACCACTACTTCCTTAATATATTATATATACTTGTTCAGGAATCTAAAGCCCAGTAATTTCTTCTGGTAAAGTATAACCCTTTAGTACGTTAAGAAGGCCGCCTAGCTGCCCTGTAATTTTATATATAAATTTAGAGCGGATGTCATGAATAGGTGAGCTATTAAACGTAGTGTATAACTTTTAAATGAACTGAGCGATTGTGTCGACGATATTATATGACAGCATTAAAGACATCGGGCAGAAGATTGCTTCCATAAATGTATATAAGATATAACTCACTTCCTTAATTGCAATTACTAAAAAAGATTACGCAATGTTTAAAAAAAGACAGTTGCTTTGTTATACAACATGGTTATTTTATTTTACTCTCATCTCAAAAGTCCCTCTCATCATGAGATATAATTTATCTCCTCATCTTAATCTCACTCAAAATCAGAGTTTTATTACAGCTTATGCTGATAAACTTTAGAAGTAACAATTTTTGTTCAGGACAAAGTTTAATTAAGAAAAAACTTAATTACGTGGTAATATTTTATGACCAGATATATTTAAATGGAATGCTGATAGAATACCAAATTTTTACAATACAATTGTGCGTTCATTGCCTAGTAATATTTTTGAAACACACTTTTTTACTAGAATGTTAAAAAATAGATCCCTAATGTTAATTAGCGTTGATAAGAAAATCTTAGCTAAGTGTCGAGAACAAACATGTCGAGTCTGAGTACAGTGTATATAAGCCCACTCTAATACAAGTATATGGTCACTAAATATGAAGCGAAAAAAGTGAGAGCAAGAAACCTGGCTGCCGAGTTGAGTTTTCAAAAAAGGATTAGTGGCAGTTACACTGGCGAACAGAGTGAGAAAAGCTGAATTAAGCCACACACTTGGCGTAGAGCTCTACTCCTACTCTAGAGAAATCAAGATGAGATGGCTCAGATATGTACTAAGAATACCAGAGGAACGATTACCATGATCCTAAACCTGGAAAAAGTGCGACCGGTGGCTCGCCCCAGATAAGTAAAAAAGTGTAAGAAAAGAAGATAGGTCTAATTGAATAACGCATCCGGAAGTAGCACAAGATAGGGGAATATAGAAACACCTTGTCGAGTCCTTGGTCTGAATCAACCAAAATATCGGGATGAAAATGATGACGATGACTATCCTCAATGTTCTCTTTCAAGATTCCTTTTCGTTTTTTTTTAAATATATATAACTTTTCACTCCTAATTTGTTGCTTTTAAGAACCCGGAGCTATCTTAAGTCTGCATCACGTGAGAGGGAATTTAGTCCAGAATTACAAATATTACTAAAAATTCATTTGAGAGTTATTATTCTGTTTTATATATTAATAATAATAAGAAAGGATTTTGGAGTTTTTGATTTCGACATTTAAGGAAGTTAACAAGGATGAGGCACACTTGATCCCAATGTGGTCCATAACCTAACACCACTCGTCTCCCATCCTATGTCGGCCACACCAGGTAGTAAATATAATTATTTATTTTTTTCCTTCCTAATATTTTTTAATTTCTAAATCTTTTTGTTTTTCCATCAGTCACTAGTACACTAGCACCACAACATAGAGTGCAACCAGTATATTTTTATGCTGGTTTATAGACCGCAGATAACTTCCATACGGTGAATGATTTGAATGTGAAAAACGTAACTACCATATGAATATAGATGTGCATTAAACAATTAATCCACAACGACATATATTTTTTTAGTTTTTATTGGACGCAATTTTGTTCTACATTTAGTTAAAAACAGTCAGGCCGTTTAAAATTAAAAAGGAAATTAAAATTCAAAAAGGTTAAAATTTTTTAATTCTTCAATATATTGAAAAAAAAAAACAAAAAAATCTCTGAATTAATTTTTAAATAATTTTGTTTAAAATTTCGTTTCTTTTTTTTTTTACTCTTTCCTATAAGGTAAGGGTAACGAAAAATAACATTGCGCAGTCTATATTTAAATCCTCGATGTCGAAGAGTGCACACTGTATTACTTTTGACGTGGTCCGGGCCGATGAATGAAGAAGCGTCTTGCGACAAGCCGCCGGCGCTCCGTGCCTGCTGGGCGCATTCAGATGCGTTCATGCTGACGTGCTGCGCGCAGCATCTGTTCTGCAACGATTTTTCTGACGGAAGACATCAGTACAACGATATTAAATTTTCAATTTCAGTTATTTGAAACACGAAATTTCCGAAACATTTACGATTGTCACAAGTTGGATAGTTTTATCGGTCCAGTTTCAGTATAATTTGTCCAAGGTAAAATTAATTATTGTGTACACAATAAGTTTCGTGTAACGTACGCGTAGACCACTTTATACGGGTAACATAAAACTATATTACTGCAAGCGGGACTCAGACACATGTGTACTATAAGACTGAGAACACAGCCTTAAGGTTTCGTAGTAATTAATGTACGGACAAAATAAAAGAAATCATTTGATTCTAATATGTAAGAATTAATCAAAATAAAATCTGTAATATATGCTAAGCAAAAACAGCACAATTTAGTTTCTACTGAGCCTATTTTGTAAAAATATGTCTATGTTAGCGTTAAAAGATTCGTTGATATAAGGTACTCCTGGGATATAAGAAGTTTTTCCTTGTGGATCGCTTCACTGTTGACAGAGTTGACATGATCAGGACTACCTTTGGGCCACCAACGACCACGCCAGAACTATTTATCTCCATCTTGTAAAATTGCTGATATCCCTGGAGCATTCCTGGAGTAAATATGTTCACCGAGTCCTCCCAGCTTGTTTAGAATCGACCCTGGAATGGAGTTACTTCGGCGCTCTCTTGGGATCCTCTCAACCATGACTTAATTCCAAGTTATGTGACTCGAATATCAAAGGAAGGGAGAATTGGAAGATCGGGAACAGGTAGGAATGGTTTGTCCGCTATACTATAATGAATTTAAATTATGTTACATCAAATATTATCAATGCTGTGACCAGTTTTTAGAATAGTACATTCTGAGGTAAGTTCGTTGTTCGATGAAATGAAAGAGCGATTGATTGTGTATGTTTACTTTTCAACTAGAGATAGGCTTCGGGAGCAAGTGAGGATATAAAGTTACAAAATATGGAACAAAGAAACTCTAATGTTACTCATCCAAACAAAGTGTCAACTCGAATGTCGTTTGCTAGGTAATATTATATAGGTATATTTTATTAAGACAATTTAGATTCCAAGTATATTATGATTATTTGTGACAGAGTGTAGATGACGAATAATCATTTATTACCAATTTATATCTTTTGTAGGTACTTGCATTTAATTATGTTCTGATTGTAAATGTTGTCTGTCTTAAGAATTTTTTTTAGTGAGACGGGTATAGTAACATTAAACCTAATTATAAGTTAGAGCTCTGACAACAGCTGTGTTTTATAGTTACAGGACTAACATTTTAAATAAATATTTAACTACACCAGTATAATTTATTTTTTATTCGCGGCTCCAGTAACCTTTGATGTATGGTAAGCACAAATATCTGTTTCGATTTTGCTGTATAAGAAAATACTTCCTTAAAAGAGCTGCTATTTCGTTGAACGAACAAACCCATCACGAAGATTTGATCTTGAGTTTATTGATACAAAGACCTTTCCAGATACATCTCAATGATTTCGCGACACGGACAATTGGAACTTCGACAAAGGGTCGCGTTTCTTGTTTTCTTTTTGAGTAACTACTTTATTCCATCTGATTTATTTGTCATACACATCTTCCCGGGTATGTGACTTTGTTCTTGGGAATATTATTTGATAAAATCTCTCCATAACGTAACGTGTCAAACATAAACAATGTCCAATTTAAAATATATGTTTTAATGAAATTTTGTGCTCTATTCCCAATATTTGAGTTATTTATTACTAATATTGTTTCGAGAGGACCATTTCTTCTCATCTTTAGGAATAGTTTATAAATAACTTAAGGAGTGGCAGTGTTATTTTAAAATACACTTCAAGGTTTTAAAAATGAAGTGCAAGTGGTTGCAAAGGTTTCTCAAAGTTATTGGCTTCCGCTCTAAACGCCTTATAAGGCTGCACGGTGCCATGAAACATTAAGGGGGTTAGTAGGGTACAAATATTTTTAACCTGTAAGAATCTGTGTAAATCGAATAAGGTTATAGATATCACGTGTACTCCATTTCTTTCAGATGAATTAATATTACTGTCACAACAGCTGTTTGGAAGACTTTATTCTGGCATTCATTGAGCAATTCCTTGATAATAGTTTATAATAATTGAATACCCCTGTTTAATAATTATTTTGAAAGTTTCATGTACAAAAGATACAAAAACAAATACGACGGTAACAAAAGGGACCAGCGTTCTTTGAATCGACATAAAATTGTTTATATCTTGCGCACTATAAGACATTTCCGAAAAATTGGAAATGTCTAATAGTTCGCAATAATAGAATAACGTTTAATAACTTGTCGTATTGAAAGTTAGCCCTTTGAATATGACTAACCAAGACAGCCAAGTGATTCAAATCTAACATAACCTAACTTACCTTAACCTAACCAAATATTACAAATTCATCAATATTCAATTTATATGACTACACGACGTTCAGCCATCCGGTTAAACGTTGTTTTTTATTTATTTAATTAATAATATATATATAATATTTTATTACAAAGATACCTTGAGAATATTTACCATTCTTTTTTTTTGTATGTATATACCTCACCAAAAAGAATTACGATTCTTGTGTGTGGTGAGGGATAACTACTTAAAATCATATAGGTAGGTAATCTAATTTATTAGACAATGGGAAAGGTAATATATTATTTATCTAATATATCAAAAATCTTAATTAATAATACAATATAGTCAAATTAATAAAAATGTAGAATTAGTAGTCTAAAGAGACCAAACTCAATGACAAAAGACAATTCTACAATAAATGAGGACCCATTCGGCTTCACTGGGGAAATATGAACACAAGCTGCAAGATGACTTACTTGGCTAGTTGTCCTTCAGCCATTTGATTGGATGCCGGCGTTTAATGAATGGCCTAGGCGTCCAATAATCTGGCTAATTTAACCAGATGGCTGCGACATATATATGATGCATTCGAATCATCTATTCTAGCGCATTTTGGATAATGCTAAGCAGGTAGTGGAAACCGTCTACAGAGACGATGGGAGTCCTCACCGTATTTGTAAAAGTCCAACTTAGTAAAGTCACCCTAGCGTTCAGATATCAAACACGAATTTTCACCTAGAAAGTTAATTCGTAAATCCAAGCATCTGTTGTTTTTTTCCCACCTCCAGCATCCACGTCCTAGCAAGAGCTACTAGAACACAGTGCATCTTCCACATTCCTGTAGATCGTATCAATTACGGATTACGCTCCCCCATAGTGAGAATGTGCCGAGTCTAAAACGACTTATTCACCGACATCAATATCTATCATGTGTCTCTACATCACCTAAGATCACAAGTGAACATATTTCTGCGACGCAACATTGAATTAATACTTGATTAATAACTGAATATTGACTCATTACTGCAATGCAAAATATAAATAAAGTTAGTCAATACGTATACTTTATTATTGTTAAGTTCTACTTACTACAGTTACTACTGCATACAAAAAATTGTATATTGTATTTTAAATATTCTTAACATTAATTATGTTTTGATACAAGTTGTTATAAAAGTTATTGAGCTAATAAACGCCGATTTATCGGCACTGAAACTGAATTGATGTATTTTATTTTAACATGCATGTAGTATCTACATAGTATTATGAATATACTACTTCAAAATTATTTATATGTGAGATATGTTAGGTTAGGTTAAGTTAGGTTAGGTTAGATGCAAGATATAAATAAAGTTAGTTAATACGTATACTTTATTATTGTTAAGTTCTACTTACTACTGTTACAATTGATGTCTTTCATTTTAACATGCTTGTATTATTATTATGTAGATACTACTTCAAAATTATTTCTATGTGATATATGTTAGGATATAAGTTAATTTGTCAATTACTAATTATTTACACTCTCATATATTTATATATATCATTTTCTTATATGTGTTAATATTAATAAATAAACAAATAAACAAATTCCATAAGAAATGAGAGAACATCTTCTTTCCATACAGAGAACCTACTCGTAGATCAGCTGGCTTGGATTGAAAAGATTAAATCATGAAGGGTTTTCTCGGTATTCCAACCAGGAAGGAAGCGCCCTGTAGCCCGCCTCAGGGGAAAACAGATGAAAAGCCTGTCTAAAGACAGCCTCGATTATACAATTTCTCAAATACATTCCACAATGTTATGAAAGCATTCCAAATTGCAGTGTTTGTGATTTTATTGAAACTCGCAAAGGAAAATCGCAAACAATGTATAAAATCTTACTGTACTAACAATCGTTATGTTATAAAATAATATATTTATTATCCCCAGAACATTTTAACTTAGTTTACCCTGTAATTAGCTGCAAAAACAGTAAAAGGTTTAATATATCTCTCGTAAAAATACGTTGTAACCTCATCTAATTTGTTTTAAATATCAAATGGACGTGTTTAAAAATCACACTACAGTAAAATGCGATTTCGATAAAAAAGATATATTTCCATGAAATAAATTTTCATTAATTATTACAATACAAAAAAAACCATCCAATTTTCCACGATTCAACAAATAATGTTAAAAAATCTAGTGATTAAATCTTGTCCGAGGACGTCCTTTGAGATTCATTTTTTTAAACTAAATTGTCTTTCGTTTAATTAAGTTCTACATACACTTTTTAATTACCAACGTGTTGAAAGGTTGGCAAAAATAATTTGAATTTTATACTATAAATCATATATAAAGGGAGGGATATTTACAAAAAGAAGCGAAAAATCAATTAATTTGTTTTGACATAATTTTTCAGTCTATTATATTTTATAATATTACTGCTTCAATGGTAAATTTTTTTACAATATTGTCTTGTTTAATTAAGAGGGTTAAACCACGCTGGAAGTAAAACATTTTGGATAATAAGGTGATTTTTACAACTAGGTAATAATTTTTTTTTATTGGATCTTATGTAGGTACATATTTAACTATTATCATATTGGAAAATCTATGAAAAAAATATAGCCGCGTTTTGCCTATTTCCATAGAACTCCTCCTTCGTGACTAACATGCAATATTTCCCAGTGCACATTTGTTCGATACAGAAAAGAAACTCACGTTCTTATTAAAAAATTAAATATCACATCTTCAAATTTTTCCCTTTGTTGCACTATTTTATAAATAAAAAAGTTAACACATTGTTTTAACCACACTTAATTATTGTAAATATTTAACATATTTTGGGAACGATGCTCCCTTCTTCAAATAACACAAGTAATCTATCTATACTAGAATATTTATTTAAATATATTCGTTGTCTGGAATAAGGAAGCATTGCTCTCGAAACATGTTGAAAATTTATAACAAAATTAAAGTCTGGTTAAAATAAAGTGTTGACTTTCTTATTTATAAAATTAAATATCTACTTAATTAATCTCCTGCTTGTGAAAAATCGTCCAATTTCTGTCAAAATTTTCCCTTCCCAGGGCGGTGTTGACATATGGGTACCCTTAAATATATTGACAATGTGATATTTTTAAATTTGGTTAAAAAAAGTAACCCATAAAAAACAAGTTTTTATTATACTCCCTTTCTTTGTAAAATATAACAACAATTAAAACATATAACATTAAACTAAACTTACAGTAATTTAATATATTTCTAAAATATCAGATGTTTTGAGCTTTTATAAGACACTTTATGCTTTAAAGATAAAATTCTTAAAACATTTGTGACTCAATTTCGATTTTCGACATTCGTAGTGAAGTACCTATTATGCATACCCACGGAGTAATTCAAATTTAGAAAATATTCCGCGACGTTATCGGGCCGCCGTTAATCTAGTAATCAAACTTTTCTAATGATTCCAATTTGAAAAAACCAATAAAATTTCTACAAATCCGAAATTATACTATGATTATTAATTTTTTTTAACGAAAATTTGATAGATCTTCTTGATCGTCGCCACGAGTCTACTTGCCAAGTTTCAGCTCGATTGGATCACGGAAAAAGGGTCAAAAATCGATCCAAAATTTTTCGACGGCGAGCAAGCAGACGCCACGAGTTAAAAGAAAGGAAGTAAAAAAGAAGATCACCTATCCACATTTTGAAGGTAATTTTTTCAATTAATTGTAAAATCATTCAGTTTTGATACACATTACTGATAGATTGTGGCTTTAAAAAAATTTTTTTAAAGATCCTTTAAGAGTACATTTGCAAACACGCATTTTTCGATATAAGATCCTGTTTCGAATATCAATGTGAACATACATGAAAATCGTAGGTATCCTATTTAATCGATAGCTTTTCGACTCAAATGTAGGTTTCATCTCAGGGGATTCGCAATGCTACTGATTTTTTCTCCGACATGTTTATGCTTCGTTTATTTTTACTGTGCGTGTATTTCTTTCCTTGGCTTAGCAAAAAACGTAACTTATAGAATGTTTCTTAAACGTAGGTACATACGATTGTAGCTCGAGTCCCTTAGGGGTGTAGTTTAGTAAAATTATTTATTTTACCCTTTATCGTACGCAATTTTACACAATACAATTTTAATAAAAAGTATTGGTTTTAATTATAATAATAAGCGTAAAGTTTAGAAATGAGTTTGAGGTAAAATTTTGTATACTAAGTTACATACATATAAATCTGCATATCTATAAAATTTATATATCATAAATTTGTACTTTGTTGTCGTTTATCGTAATATCGTATCGACTTTACGACACGGTATTCAAAGCCAATAATTTACAACATCAAAACACATTACAACACATTAGCTTTGATGATTCAATGTGATCCGAAGCGTTGACCAGAAAGGTCTTAGAAATATGGCAGAATATCACAGAAAACCTAAACCAGAAGAAAAGAAAACATTTCTTAAAATTAAAATAATTTTTTGATTATTACGGCGGTTTCCTTAAATGATGTCATAGGACTTTCGTGAAATTAAACCCGCCCCCTCTCCCACCCAACCCCTATGACGCAAGGTGTTATACGAATCCACCCTCCCTCCATACATCACGTCGTAGAACCTTCATTATTTTGATTGCAAAGCAAAAATTTTATAGGTAGTACAAGATATATATTTGAGTGGGAGAGAAGTTGCTGAATAATTTCTTCCTCAAGTTTTGTATAATAGGAATAAAATATGTACGTACTCGATATTCATAAGCGTATAATATTCTGTAAATCACACAACAGGCAATTGGAGCTAAGTGAATTAAACATTATAGTACTGAAATTAAATCATGTACAAAACAAATAAATATAATTTGCCTGATTTAAATTATACTATCGAATTTAACCTAGCAAAAAAGATGGAATTTAATAATGTTGAACAAAGATTTTTAAACTGTTCATGCATTTAAAATAGGGCAAAATATGTATATAAATATTTGTAAAATCTGACGTCAATTTTTAGACCTTACATGACCTCAAACTCCCATCCTTTGAATCACTTAGCAAGTTTTTTTAATCACTAAATGAACAAGAGTGCCCATTTTTAGTCTTTTAATATACTAAATGAATGGATATTTGAGTGTTTTTTCTACTATAATTAAAAAAAATCTATTCCAACATCGACTTGCGTACTTGTGTTTGAGCTAAATTCCTTGTTAATTTAAGAGCTACAACATCATTGATATTCAAGGTACTGATGTTGTTTATCCAATTTATATTATTATTTTAGGTTTCCTTTTTGCTTTGATGTGTCGTAGTCAATATTTAGGAACTGAATTATTGAGTAAGATATTTTCTCATAAAAAAAGGTTTATTTGGTTTTTTAAAAAAAAGGATATTCACTTACAAAAAAAACATCATTAGCAATTGTTGATAAGAGAGGTACCTATGTGCTTTTGCCCGAATATGGGATTTTGGAAATTATTAATTATTATTAAATTATGATATAACATCCTAAAAGAGTTCCTTATTTATCATTATAAATATGTAAGGAACGTAATTGTGATTAATAATGCCCATACTCTCTCATGTATACATTTATAACTTATAAACTTTTTTGTACTTTCGCTGCCATAAGAGTACTTAAGCATGTGGCCCTCAAATCATCGAGCCACTCTCGAGTTTACTTCGCACCAGGAGTTGTAAAGAGTTCTCAGTATTTTAAAAAACCCTGGCTCTATGCAAACAACAAATCTTAACATTCTCAATGCATTACTACTGATGGCCTCTGTGTGATCTTGACATTTCGGGTGCTCACACATCTAATGCAGGGGTCCTTAACATTTAATGTTCGTGTCAGATTTTGTAGGAATTGAATAGTTTTTTAGGCCCTAGTGAAATATATCCTAGCGGAAGACCTCGACCCAGAAACCGAAGTCAAAAGCAGAATTGAAGCATCGCGAGCTGCTTTTAACAAAATGAGACAGATATTCTGCGATGACAATCTTAACCTGAAACTTCGACAGCGACTGGTCAAATGTTATATACGGTCAGTCCTGCTGTACGGAGTGGAATCGTGGTCACTGAAAGTGAGTAGCATGAACCGGCTGGAGGCGTTCGAAATGTGGATACATCGGAGAATGCTCCGGATACCCTGGACGGATATGGTCAGCAACACAAGAGTTCTTCAAAGAGCTAGAGTGAATAGAGAGTTGCTGACAAATATCAAAATCCGAAAGGTATCGTATTTGGGTCATGTGCTCAGAGGAGAAAAATATGAATTGCTCCACCTGATTCTTATGGGCAAGATAGATGGTCGTAGAGGTGTTGGAAGGAGGCTGGCTCCGCAATATACGCGACTGGACGGGCATAAGAAGTGTTAGAGAGCTGTTTCGTGCTGCCCAGGACAGGGACGCTTTCTCTCGGGTGATAGTCAACGTTGAGGGGACCTGACATGACACCAAAAGAAGAAGAAGTGAAATATATAACCAAATACTTGGAAAATGTAAACATATGTTTATTTTGCCCTCCCCATTCACATATATTTGATATATCTGCTTGGAGAAGATTCATCCGTGGTTACCACCACACATATGGAAATAAAAACAATCGTTTTTATTTCCATATGTGTGATTATGGAGTTCTACAAACTTACCTCTGAAACAATAAATTTGTTACCTACCACATTTAAATAAAGCTTTAAGTCATCCGCAAATAACAAAAGGACGAGTTTAATTTTTTTTTGGGTTGCAATCCTAGGATTGGTCTGCAACAAGCAATCGCTTTCTCCACTCCTCTCTGTCACCTGTCAGCCTCTTCATTTCTTGGGAGGTGCTACAGCGCACATCTCCGATAATCTGGTCTACGTAGCTTAATCTCAGGCGGCCTCTACGATTGTTGCCTTCAACATTTTCCTCAACGATGGTAAAAAGCAGGCCCGGATGTCTTATATTTTGGCCTATCCAAATTGCTCGGTGTTGGGCGATTCTGTTAAGAAGCCGCACTTTTTCGCCCACCCTGCTCAACACCTCGTTGTTTCGGATATGTTCTGACCAATGGATCCTCGCCATGCGCCTATAACATCACATCTCAAAGGCCGCTAGCCACCCGGACATGCTCTGGCCGATGGTCCATGTTTCGCTGCCATACATCAGTACACTCCAGACAAGAGTTTTTATCAAGTTTTTCCTAACCTTTAAATCTATGTTGGGAGATTCAAGGATTATGGACTTTTTGTTGAAGGCGACTCTTGCCTGTAATATTATGCTTATGATGTCTGCCTCTGAGCAGCCATCTTGGGAAATTTTGCTACCCAAAAATAATTTATGTTCAAAATTACATTTTTAATATTAAACGCTTGTGCTATAAAAATGGGACTAACTTGATTGTGTGCTGGAATGGAGCTAGAACCATCACTAGGCGAGCGTCATGATCTTTACACCAACAAGGTACACTAATATTTGATGTAGATATCTGATAGTACCTTATAGTTGTTCCATGGGTACGGTATTGCAGCTTCCATGAACGAAGCCCGCAGCGGTTTTGGGTAAAATGCAACAACCCTAGTACTGCGCCACATCCAAGTCCCGCTAACTAGAACATGTTGGGTGAAGACTTACCTGCTCAAATTGAAATTCGTTTGATGCTTCGAGGCGGATATTACTTGTACACAGGACATGGAGTAATGTAGAAGTTGTTTAATTAACGTCTACCTGAGTTTCATACTCTTCCTCAGGGTAAACTACAATACTGTAGTGTGTATTTTTGATTTTTGGACCAAAAACGCATACAACAAATTTATTTATTATTCGGGATTCGAATCCTTGTATAGAAGTAATCATAATTTCTTAGCTTCGCGCAACAGGAATCGGGTAAGACAGGTATTGAATAGGGATCTGGCTTACCTGGATATCCTTAAGCTGGACACCAATATAGCAATCTCATTGAATGAAATGATGCGACACGTATTCCGTTTCACATCTCTATTTAAAAAAAGAATAAAAATAAAAGAAAGAAACATTTATCGAAGTCACGCTTACTGGACCACGAGGGCCACTTATTTGGAAAATCTAGCCATCGAAAAAAAAGTGAATGAATAATTCTTTTTTAAAACATTTTACCAATTCCATTCTTCATCATCATCACAATTACCATCATTACTGTAGCTATAATCATCATTGTTAGCTGCGACATCGTTATCGTCAGTGAACACACTCTTGCCATCCAAATTAGTATTGTTTTAATCCTAAAACAATTTCCTTGCTACGGCGCTGACGAAGCAAAAGCACTCGTGGGATGCGGCGATGTAACTGCACAAATCACTTCGCTGTCTCTGGGGTACATTATGAAAACAATAATTTATTTCAACGAAAATAGCAAAGCATAAAAATAAAATCACAATAAATAACAAAATAAAATAATATAAATAACATCGTCGTCGACAGGATCGTCTTCGCCATAATCGTTGTCATCATCATCACCATCACCACTATTTCTACCACCATCAACATTATCTCCACCACCTCCACCATCACCATCCTGTTCATTTTCATCACCATAATTTATCTATAGACATCAATATCACAAATTTTCGTAACAATTCTTCGTAGTGATTTTTTTTAATCAGAAATCAAAAATGAGTACTTGCTGATGACTGATGTTTCTATGTTTGAATGAATGAGAGAGAGATATGCGCGATCTTTTCTACTTTATCACCTATTTAATCACCTGTTTACTAGCGGGTTTAGGTTAATGTTGAATCAACACGATCGAAGTATAAATGTTAAAAGCACTGCCGCTAGAAGCATCTAGAATATAAGAGCGAGGAATTAATTCGTGTATACAAAACTTTGAGAATAATATTACCGTTGACGCTAATGTATACACATCGATAGTTCTAGAACTATTGTGCACACACTTGTACGAATTTTGTATATGCACATTTAAACTTATTTGTTTCTCAAAATGCATACTAAGCGGATTTTTTATTTTTCAAGTAGGGGGTAGTGTCCGCAAAGCGTCAGCTGTCCTAATGCATCCGCCTGGCTAGCCGCCGTTGACCAATGGACATCGCACTACTTAATTTCCTGTAAATACTTGCGGATATTTTATATGAACCATATGTTTTACCGAGAAACGATTCTCGACGTTTCGTTGAATGCTTATTCATCGGGATCATACATATCGGGAGGACGACCTTTACCCGCGGAGGTAGAGGACGGACTGTTTACTGTTTTCGAGGCCGTAAAATATCTGCAACTATTTGCAGTTAAATATGTCTAACGACCGTAATAGCAACCTTAAATCTTTAATACTTAATTTCCACCGTCCAATTGTTTCCATGGTCTGGATTTTCTGAGTGTTCTTAGTGCTCCAGTCTTGAACCAGACATTCAAATTCCATCGGTCAGCGATAAGGTTTCCCGACTGGAAGGGAAGCGTACAAAGAGTCAGCGGGCTATATGAACTATACCCTTCGACATTGAATCAGTCAGTCAGCCATTTCATAACGCTAATTCTGCTTTCTTACTTCTACACTTTTTTAGAAACAATTAAACAAAGAACAATCGTCACTCTCTTGAGGGAAAATAAAAAGAAAGCAACACAAAAGAACAAAAGATTTGCTAATCCGGAAAACTACTGCCAGCAGATATAAGCCGTGGTATTTTTCACACACATTTTCATTACATATATTTAGCTTTGTCATCACCTCATTTTCTTGTGACTCTTATTCTACGGTTGTACTTATACTTGCATTTCCTCACATATACATGTATGTATTATCATCTGTCATGTCTCATTCTATTTCTTATATTGTTTGCTATTGTTAACAGTGAAGCAGTTTTGCCTCCCAGCGCTGCTTGCGCACATATAAGTTTAAATGGAGTATAGAGGATGACAACTTTAGCATAAAAAAATGCCGAATCAGCTGTCGATATGGAAGCTATTGCTCATAAAATGGCTCTGGGTGCATGGTGAGTCCCTCTTCAATGTACAATTTCACTAACTCTCGGAGCTTCACTCTGGAAGAAATAAACATTAACAATAAAACCAATCACTCATTCATTCCACGACCCTTTCGTTTTACCTTTCTCTACTTTCCACAAATGTTTGCACAAATAAATTATATCAGTACACTTAAATTCTAAAACCCCTTCATACAGCATTAGATAGAAACGGCTAATGTTTAATAAATGTTTCGAATTATATGGAATCTACGTAGCTCTTAATATAAGAATAAAATTTTTAAAAACATAACGTAATAAAAATCAATCGTTTAATATTATATGAAACGTTTTCCATTTTCCAATTACGAAGACCTTTCAAAATAAATGTTATTCCCGGAAAATCTTTTGTAATTGAATTATTAAAATCACACTGACTTAATAACTCGATATATGTAAATTGTAATATATACATAAAATATTAAACTTTGTTATGTAACAAGCGAACACACACACATTTTGAAATAATTTCCTTTTCATTCGGCTCATTGATCGGCTTCGCTTAGAAAACAGAAAGCCTTAATAGTTGAATACACAGACTATTATTTCTCTTTCAGATATTCCATGGAAACTTCTACATAAATAAAATTTCAGAATATTCTGGAAATTCAAGAAAACCCAGTGGGGAGAAAATTAAAACTTCCCACACATATTTGCGTAGATAGTTTTCCTTAGAATGAATATCATTTTTTGCTTAGGTCGCTATGTTGATTCGTGATGTGATATAAAACTTGTTGTGATGTGATAAAATATTTTTTTTTTTAATGTTGTGAATATTAAAATTATAACAAAAATCTAGGAACAAAAACGCCACGTCATTCGTTCGCACGAATAATAAATGACAATTTTAAATTGTGAATCAGCATATTCTACTTACACTTTTAAAAATTATAGTTTGACCTATTCAATTAAATATGTCATTGAAAACATGCAAAGGGCGCATCATTTTTAGAAAATAAAAAAACTTATTTATTGGACTCAGAGCCATTTTATTCTTGGTAGACTGCTCTCCCAAAGAAGCGATGTGGGTTCTGCTTCTATCCATTAAATGGACATCCAGCTCTACAGTAGACTGGCCAAACTGGATGTTTTACTTCTTCCAGGGCCCGACTTCCAGCAATCTTTCCCTGCACTACTCGGGATGTCTCATCATCATATGTCTGAGATATTGAAGATTTTGTATGTTCGTTGTTCCAATAATTTATTTTTCTTTATTCATCCGAACCATAACATTTTCATTCATAACTCTGTCCAAGGGTGTGGTAGAGACCCGTATCCAGCAATGGAAAGATGAAGGCTGATAAAGAAGAACTCTGTCCATCTAACTTATTTTGAATATTTTCTGTAGGTCCAAGTCTCGAAAGTTTCATGTCACCTAATCGACTCTTCCTTAAGTATCCGTGCTTCTAATCCATAAAGTAATATCGAGAGCAGAAGGATCCCATCATTAATTTGCATTGCCTTCTCTAATTTAGTTTTATTATTTTTTTAAATAGAGATGCGAACACGGAATACGTGTCACATCAATAATCTTACTACTTTCAAACTAACCTAAATGCTTGTGCTATGAAAATAGGACTAACTTGCTGGTCTGGAGTGAGGTTTGAACCCGTAACCTTTGGATCACGAGGCGGGAGTCCTAATCACTAGACCAACAAGCTACTCAATCTATGCATCAATATAAAGACTTTTGTAGTGTACATAGGCCGGCTATCTTTCTGATTGTACATAAGGAAGGCACATGAATGCAGGGCGGCTACCCCAAAACGATAACAAAGGGGCGCGGCTATAAAAGAGGAGAGCACAAGCTTTCGCTCTCTCTTACATCAGCCAGGAGGCAATTAGCACTAAGACTAGTTTAGGGTCGGTTGACACAAGGTATCTGAATATACTGAAGATAATCACAACCACCTGGTCTCTTATTTGGTGTCCGTATCTCAGGATTGGGGACACATTACAACTATAATTGTCAACTGCGTTATGTTTGCTAGTGATTTGCTATTTTATTTTAAGTTCTAATTCAAAATTCTCACTCGTTTTTACTACCGGTTCAGCAGAAGTTGTAAATCCACAACTATTGGGTAAACAAACAATTCAAAATGACCAATCTCATGATCTTCAAAATTGGACGTCAAGTAGACAAAAGCGAGAACTTTTGACAGCTCTTCCTGTTCGAACGAAGAATTTTCCAGATCAAGATTGAGGCTTTTATCATAGATGCATCGAAAACCTTGTAAAACGTTGGCAAAAATTTTTAAATAATAATCGAGAGTACATGAATTAATTAACTATTGTTTTGTATTTTTTTACTTTGTCCTCTTTTGAAAAAACGGACACAACTTATATAATAACACTCAATAGATCTAATAAAGAAAGGATCACTGAGATTTTTTGTTCACTTGAAACATATAAGTGAAAAGATAATAGTAAAGAAAAGATATGAGTAGCTTGTTAGTGCAGTGGTCATGACGTTCGCCTAGTGATCTGATGATTAATGGTTCGGGCTCCATTTCAGGACACCAGCAAGTTAGTCCTATTTTCATAGCAAAGGCTTTTAGCTTAGTTTGAGAACAGTAAGAATATTGATTCGAAACGTATTCCGCGTTCACGTCTCTTTTGTTTAAAAAAAAAAATAAAGTGTTGAAATTATCAGAAACAATGAGCATCCGCAAAAGATTTGGCATGATCAGATAAACCTAATATCGGAGGAAGGCTCAGTTTAAAGCTTCAACAATTGAAGAGTAGAAGAGTGTATCCGACCTATGATTTGGATTTTATTAACATACGCATATACTATAATTGCTTTTAATACTGAATATTCTGTCTTTTAATAATTTTTTTATAAAAGTATTTTTTATATAATATCATTTTCTATTTTTTGTTCCAATCAACTCAAATTGGGTCAAAAACATTTTTCTTTTCCGAACGTGATTAACATTTAGGCTCAAACGTCAATTTTATAATAATTCAAACCGACAGATGTCACTGGCATGCAAAATGTCCATTCAAATAACGCATCAGCATTTTACATATATTTTTTTGAATAAAACATGTTTTGTAAAATTATTAAATGATTATTTTATTATCATGCGACATACTTTTCTCTGCCAAATTTCAGAGAAATTGTCGGTTGTGAAGTGGATTAAATATTTATTTCAAAATTTTTTGGCTGACAGGCAAGTGAAGCAAAATAAAAGCGTGTAATAAAAAGGAGCATTGATACGAAAGAAACATTTGAAAATTTGTGGTGTTTTCTCCTAACCTTAGCCCTAGGGAGTACGGTGTAATAGTATATCTGTATACTGTTTTTAATTAACTTAGCACTTAGTTGAATTACCTGTGTCAGTTAATCTACCTAATCATTGATTGCAAATGTTCTAATTTTCCACATTAGAAAATCCAATAAACAATAGAAACTAACACAATTTATTTAAAACATGGCGATTAAAAGATTTTTTATTTTTTTATTTAATTACTTACTTTCATAAAAAAAATCCTTTTTACAACGTTGAATAATTAAAAAATGTTTTGAAGTTCCCTCATAAAGAACTTATCGAGCTTTCAAATATTTATTTTAATCGAAAATAATTTTTTGTTTCCAGTTTTATTCACCATCAGATTTATAAAACTCATTAACTGCGTTAATTAATATAACGAGTGGTAGTTTTTTTTAAAAAGCAAAATATTTCCGGTGCTGTCCACAAGAATGAGTTAGAAACATCTGTACGTGAAAGCAACGATCAATATCAAAGGAGTTATGAGAAAAATAGTTGCAATCTTGACTTGAATTTAAAAATTTGCTTTATTAATTTGAAATTTGAAATGTAATTGCTATTTTGCATCATTTCTCAAATACGTTTAGTAGAACTATTATAATTATAACAATTCATCTCAATCAGATATATTTGTAAAAAAGGTAAAGAAGAAAGTATATATGAAATATCTAGTTTTTTTAATTATCGAGGTTTATCAACCATGCTTACTATGAAGTAAGGCTAGCGATATATAATGATGTCCTGATGCCTATGTATCGTTTTGTGTGAAACGTATTGTAATATTGTATTGTATTGTAATATTGTAATATTGTAATATTGTAATATAAACGTATAGGTACTAACATAAAAAGTGATCAGAATAGACTGATTAGTTAAGTTTTTGAGCTAAAGAAGAGAAGATAATTTTATTTTTGTTAATTTTTAGAATGTTTAAATTTTGAGATAAAAATAAATACATATAGTTATAATGACACTTGTTTATGTTTCAATATCTACCCAGCATACTTAGCTGTTACCTTAAAAACAAAAAAAAACATAACCTCCGCCTGTAATATTAAAAAAAGAGATTACGTCTCAAAGACTACGTCAGAGTTAATGCTTGTAAATTCACGTAAATTATACACATATTACATATTTATATTAAATTATATAATGTAACGCTGGCTTTGTAGAACGTATAAGCGAGAAAATGATAGAAAAGAAAATATACGACAAGAATGTTATGAGTGCGAATGAACAGAGAGCATGCTCAAAAGACCTGGCGTAATTAATAAACCAGATACTGAAGGTCGGCCATGTTAAAAGTCTTAACAACCGAAGAGTATGCATGAGAAAATGAATCAAATTAGATGTAAGAAAATGTGTCTAATGTGTTACAGGCTAAAAAAATGTGGCGTACTATTATATTTACCTTGTTGTTTAGTTAGTTAGTTATCAAGTTCTTAAAAATCGCACATAAAAATGCGATAACACAAAATTTGGTTACTGAAACATTTTAAACATCGTGAAAATTGTAAAGAAATACAGAATCAACTTGTCTGAAAACAATCGTGCTCAATTACGTTGTGGAGAGGTCAAGTGAGGTGGCAGCGCGCTCCGTGCGCACGTGACGATCCTACAAATTATTTGAAACTGCCTGAATAACCTAGCACTACGTTGTGCTGCTTCCGGACAAGCTAATTTGCTTCCGGCAAGGTCGTATCCTGTCTGCTCTCCGCATACAACGGCGACAATTTGTTGAAACAGATTTCTTACCCAACCCAGGGGTGTGCTACGCGGACCAAATAATATTAACTCATAATGTCCTCACTAAGGAATGCAATCCCGAGTCGGGATTGCCCTTTCGGGATCCCTCGAGATTAGAATTTACAATTCGGGATCCCCGCGGATCGGGATCCCGAATACTTTTGTGTTTTTTTATTTATTTATAGAGCTGAATAGTAATTAACGACAATGCCTTGCATTTTTATATTAGCAATTTTAATCAAATGTCCATTATTAATCATTGCATTAAAGTTTTTGTAGGCGTTTTTCCAAGCATCAATCAGTCAATGTACTTATAACTAGTAGTAGTTTTTATTACTATGTTAGGTTGATAAAATACAGCAAATATCATTAAAAGCTGTTTTCATTATTTGAATGTGACATGAACATAAGTTTGAAGTACTTACTAAAAGCTCTATAGACATATACAATTAAACATACAAAACATAAAAAATGCTGATCAATCCCGATAATCTCGATAATCTCGTCCGATTTTTCGGTTCGGGATTGATCTCGTATCATTGCCTCGAGATCTCGCGGGATCGGGATTGCATTCCCTAGTCCTCACAGTAACTCTTTTCGAAAGAAGCTTCAATATTCTATATGCAGAAGGATGTGTCACAATGGGCCGATTTAATCAACTTGGATTATATTTGGTGATTTTTTGTCATTAAAATCGTTTTTATTCAATGTTTCGTTATTGAAGTGTCGGTAATGGCTTCCCTTATCCATAACCCAAGTAAGAGTATTCCAGATACATCACGTACCCACCTTTTCATTTATCCTGTGACATATAAATGTAATATTATCAAACAATGCTTAAAGGCGAAATGCATTTTATGTTGCGGCGAAATCCATTTATTCTGACAAAAAATATTTAAGGGATTTCAGCAGAATTTCAGTATATCCGATTGGGGCATGCAAGTAGATGAAACAGGTAGAGGTTCGATACGTTGTGATCCAACTTTGTGTTGTGTCAACGGCTTTATGTAATTGTATAAAGTCATTGACAAAGTATTATCGTCTCCTTTTGTTTGATCTCCCATTGCAAGGTTCATCACAAGGGCTCACGTGTTGTCATCGATGACAAATAATTTAATAATAGTTACAAAAAAAAATATTTAAAAAAAAATTATTTGAAGAAGATCCTAACAATCTACCTAGGCAATGAGTTAGGACAGTGCAAGGAAGAATACGAAGAATGGTAGGAAGAAGATTTTTTTTTCAAAATTTCACTTTTACCGAATAAAGCAGCGAAATTTCGCACCCCTGCTCCACACAATGACAATTTCCTGCCGGCTACTAATCACTTCCATCTCCTGGGGTGGTCTTCTCTCAACACACCCCGCTAACAATGAATGGCTCGCTTATTCGCTTTCGGGGCTGTTTTTTTATTAATAAAAGTACATTTTCTCAAAACATTATTTCCCTTTGTACAATAAATTTATATAAATTCAGAAATTACAACCAGTTATCTGGTTCTTTAATTTAAAATAAATTTTTAAATATTTTTCTTTAACATAAATAATTACAAAATAATTTTTTAAATAGGGCAAATTATAGAATTCTCACAGACGAATCTATTTATGTGGGAAACATGTCTGAAAATCTTTATAGAATTGCCCAAGGTTTATGACCTGTATCAGCCAGTTTAATTAATCACTTTCCGATTCGTTTCGATCATTTACGTTTCCCACATAAATAGCTTAAGCTATGAGAGACTTCCGTAATTTATCTTAATAAATAATTATCCTTCTTTGGATAAAATCCACTCTTCTCTCGAGTTCGAAAAAAATGTTCTCAGAACACACATACATAATTTTAGGCTATGACATGGACGTAGGGATATCCTGAAAAAAATAAAATGACCTATTAAACACGGTTTAATAGGCCATTTTATAATATTAGATTGATAACTGTACGCCGTTTAAAAAATAAATATATTAAAAACCAAAAACGAAAATGAACTCAAAACATATTATGTACATTCGAGACGTTATCACCATCAACGTCGTAATTTAAAAAATGATTTTTATTTAAATTTTGTACAACACACACAAAGTGAGTTATTAACTATACCTAATGATGAAAGAGCCTGCTTCTCTCGAAACTATAGTAGTAATCAAAATCGTGTGTGTAATACAATGCTTAAATAAAAATAATTTTTAATTAAAATGTTGCATCATGAAGTAACTGCCAAATGTTTCCATGATACCATCAAATATCGATTGCCGTTTGCTTGGAAGATGGTCGATTCCGCAGGCGAAGAGAGTCCAGTGACCTACTGTCCTTAGTCATCTTCCACTGTCAGAAGGGCCTGGTCATTTAAATCTTGACATTTTCTTGACTTACCTGAAATTGTATTACCATCTTTGAAGCGAAATACCCACACAAAAACACGAACACGCCATATCGCGAAATGATTAAGCGGCTTCCACCATTTTGAAATGGTACTGCATAATGTGGCGCATATGCGTATAATATTACAGAATTATTATAACAAATATTAATTAAACGTCAAATAAAAAAGGCGGATATTTATGGAACAAATTAATAAAACATAATACGAAGCACTGATTTTTTCTAGAAATGTGTGTTAACCAAATGCCAAGAACCAAGATAAGCAATTTTGTGACAGATATTGGAAACTCGTCATCCTCCCAGACAATGTTAATTATATACATTATACGCATTACTAATTATAACTTTACTTTCACATTTTCTCTAATAATCGAGTTTTATCTGTGTTAAATTAATATTTTAATCTTGATGTTAAACTTTTTCAATTGATTTTATTTATCCTTTTACCAAATTACGTTCTTTTTTGTTTCTTCTTTGCATTATAATTCATGTTTCTTCCTATATTTTTAGTTTAGCTGCCATTGCTTTTGTAGATCCATATGAAATATGCTCTTTTGATGAGAAATATTTTTTTTAGTTCAATAAAGGAAAAAATTGGACATATTGGAGATTTTAGAAATAAATAATAATAAAATAAATAATGAAAACATAATTAACATCCAGATACCGCCCATAACCTCCCCACTCCTATCCATTCTAACCCCGCCCCCGACCCCCACCACCATTACATCCACCTAATCCCTATAAATTCTGTCTCGAATTATTTTTAATTTAGTTGTAAACGTGTTGTTATTGACAATGGGAGAAATCCCGAAAACGTTCTAACAAATCAAAATAAATATAGTGGAATAAAACAGTGTTGTTTACCCTCATTTTTTTAAATATTAAATCAAAAAGTCTGTACAATATCATTGTTTTATGTGTGTCGTCCTATAATTGTGGAAGACATTTAATTTTTTTTTTGTATTCTTTTCTTACCATGTATTTTTGTCTTCCTGTATAATGACGAAATAAATACAAATAAAAAAGACCAGGGGGTATGGAGTCGTTGTGTGACTTGTTCCACCAGTTGTTATATCAGGGGACCACGAGGCATAGTACCTACCTACTGAGCACAGAACGAAGAAATAGTAAAGATACCAACATTTGTTACGATTACCAGAAACATAAAATAAGGAGGTACCTAATCATGTAGGATACAGTCAAGGTAAGCTAATGCTACTCAAGCGTGTGATTGAATTCTAAAATAGAATATACTAAACTTTATAATACGAAACGCGATGAAATTTTTATTCCAATTTTAAGTCATCACTAATTTAATTACGAAATATATTTTTCAACCCTGACTCGCTGGAACGAGAAATTGGTTTAAAACTGCCTGAAGAAATTGCGATCATATTTCAAGCACACACTTTTAAATTTCACTTTGGGTAAAAATAAATAAAAAAAATCACTGAGTTGTACAAGATAAACAAATTTTTAAGAAAATTGTTATCTTCAATAAGCACTCGGCTTTGGAAAATTTACAGATATTTCAATTTGGTAGTTTTTTAATGATTAAAATAAACAATTTAAAATGTTTAGATAATTAAAATATCTGCAGTTCGGTGTTAATATAAAAAAAAGTTCAAGGATTTTTTTAAAGGATTTTGTCAACACAGCGATAATTATTTAATAAATAAATTAAAGCAGTCTTACAGAGACGAAACCATCTTCACAACAACGACTTCTTTACGAGGTGGCCCAGGGCTTATGACCAATTCAACCGTAAGAACATCCACACATTATTATTATTATTTTTTAATGTTTTATACATGTTCTAAACTAGTTTCATGTATATATTCGTATGAACTATATAGACTAAATTAAATGAATAAAACACAAAGACACACACACATATCAAATAGTTATTAGCAATTAATTTTTTTCAGTTTTATTATTTGATATTTCTGTGTGTTTTTGTGTTTGATTAATTTATTTCGTATCAAATATAACGGGACTCTGTTCCATAAAAAAAAAATTTACTAAAATATATATTTGTTTAATCGAAGGATTTCACAAGTACAAATTATGTTAGTTATATTTACTTAGGGGGTAACCCTCGTCATATTCTGGTCGGCAGACCAGTCGTCTGCCGATCTCTCAAACAGTCTGTCGAACAGGTCTCGCACGACCCGAATGATATGTGCTTTTCGGAGAAGTAGCTCATCGACAAGACGCCCTGAATTTATTCAGGGCGCCTTGTAATAAATATATATAAATATTTTTTTTTGTAAAATCTTCGTATATATTTATATATATGTGGAATTCATATCACAATGCAGAAAACCATCAATCTAGGCCACACTTACACACAGTGGCAAAGATTGCCACATAAACAAATAGAAGCACGAAAAAGACACGCCGGCCGGCAGTTTATTGCACCATCAGCATTTCGGACGATTTAGTCGCCGATAAAAAGAGGCCCACGCCCTAGGCGGCCATGTCAGTCTCTCACATACCTCCGGCGGCGGCCGGAGGCTATGGCCCTTAGAGTATCTATCATTGTCTTTATAATCATACTCATGTATATTTTTTACTTGTTTTATCGAGCTTTTCCGTCGCATGACGGTGGTGACCCCTAAAAAGCAATTGCTCCTAACCATCTCCAAACCCCCATATATATATATATATATATATATAAATCTATATATAATATATATCTATACATTTTTTGTACAAATTGATCACTTAAGTCAGCTTACACAGGTCATTAGCCCCTGGATACTACCCTATAAACACTTCCACACACGTTTCGAGTATAAATAGCTTGGACTCTATGAGATTTCTATAATTTACCTTAATGAATGTTAGATTTTTATCATTTTACTACATTCTGCTTTTCCCAGTAAAACAGACGTTCGCGGCCCAGCCAAATTATTGTACATTGTTGTTATCTTATTTCAATAAATCTTTGAAGATATCGCCGGAATTATTCTTGAGAAACCATGAATAATATCCCAGATTACTACAGATACTCAACTAAGAAGTAACATTACATATATATAAATAAATTTTAAAATATTGATAAAATTTCTATAACAAATTTGCAAACCTGTTGTTGGTAAAATGAAAGTGGTATCTGAATTTCCCCTAAATCAAGATGAGAAGTCTGATCAAAATTATCGGATCAGGACATCCGGTAGGTCTGGCTAACATCCGGTTCACAAAGGTTCAAGCGAACCGTAAATCCTACGCGGAGTATATTCGTATATCCGTTCATCCATCAATCCATATCGCGTAGTGAGATAAAACCCACACGGTTTGCAGTCAATTAGATAACGTAAAAGTGAATGGTTGTTACGTAAAACAAAGTAAAATATAATTTAAAAAATATATTTATAGTAATAAGTTTAAAACATGCGAAAAGCATGACTCGGTAACTTCTTCAAATAAAACGTCGTGAAAATTGTAAGTGACGAAAAATGTGCGGTTATCGCTTCAATCACCCGTTCCCAGTGAGGTCATTTATTTATTTATTTAATTAATACACGGTACAACGTACCATTAAAGAAACAATGTATATAAACATGTTTAGATTGATAGGTAATAATAAAAAAAGGAGATAAGGTATAATTCTATCAAAAACAATTAATAAAGTGATATATAAAGAAAAATAAAACATTACTTAACATAAAGTATAACAAAATTACATCAAATGAAATAATAGTTATCAAATCAAATATGAAAGTCAACAATCAATAAAACTACAACAAATTAAAATAATTATGTCTGAAAAAAAGAAGCAACAAAATGAAATAATTGTAAACAAATCAAATCTGAAACTCAAGAAGCAATAAAAATGACAGTAAAATAAAACGAAATGTAAAATTCAAAAATCTAAAAACAAGAGATAGAACTAATTATAAACGACCAAATTCGTCCAGAAGAGCTTTCTTGTAGGCGGCTAGTGTTTCCGAAAAAACATCCGATAGGTAGCCATACTCGTTTCCTAATCTATGGAGCCTTCAAATAGGTGAGCTATAGAGATAATTTGCATAATACATCTGTGTGATTTGCTCAAGCTTGGCTCATCTAAATATTGTGTGATGTGTTTTAATATTATAACTTCGTGGCCTGATGTGGCCTTAAAACATTTAAAAAAATGTTTTTGCATTTTTGTTGAATTATCAATAAATATAAGTTATACTAAAAATGTATTTATTTTGGCGTACCTTATATTAAACAGTGTAATTTATGTTATATACGATATAAGCTAGTGCATCACCAAAATACATACTTACCGCAATAATCTTATTTTTAATCTTATCTTAAGTTTAATATTAATCGAATTTTGTGAAAAGGTGTAGAAAATATATGTAGTAGAATTTCGGCAATTAGAGATTTAGGGCCCATTTATTACCAGAAACGGTGAGTTAATTCATATTGTAATATGTGTTAATGATAGATTTTTTTTCATTGAATAATGATTTCGGATTATTATTTTTGTTATGAAAATTAAATGTTGATTGACATTTTGTGACAGGACATAAAAATAATTAACTATCGTAAAACCGGCTATAACCCGTCAACAATTATGTAATTTTATTATATATTTCGGCCGCCAGTTAGTGCTTGAGAACAGCGCTATCTAGGCCTGCCTTAAAAGTGTTATTTAGTACTGAAAAGTACGCTTTTAAGGCGGAACTTAACATTTAAATCATCTAAGTATTGACTCTGAATTTGGGCCCTAGAATAGCGTAACTTATTGGCAACGTCAGTGATGGATATTAATAGATAGTATAACCTATGCCCTTTTTTACTTCTTATACCTCATTCTTATATAATACCTTGTTATTATTCGAGCCATATGGTAGCGTTAGTGACGGACATTGTTGCGTAGAGAACTTTACATTTTTATACCTCATTTTATATCCCTCATCATTATTTGTGCCATCTGGTAGCTTTAGTGACGGAAATTGTTACATGGAGAAAAATAAATTTTGATTAATGATTAATTCCAATGACACGTGCGATACAATAATGGATGCACTTATTAGTTTTAATTTTAATCAAACTGAAATACTTATAAAATATAAAAATCCTTCATTTTTAACGGGTTTAAATCATCTAAATATTGAATCTGAATTCGGGCCGTAGACACTACATTGACTTTGGACATGGGACATGAATATGTTCAGTTGTGTTGAAACAAATCAATATCTCTAATGGAAAATTTTGAATGGTAGGTAAGTGTACAAATTATCGTTTCTTAGAATATACAACATCAATGAACAGATCGATATAAACTCGAGACAAATAATTTTAGTCGTAATGGTGTCGACGATCAATTCGTAATGGATAAAAATCTTTTGGTCGAATAGCTGTCCCCGGAAATTGTCATTCGATCGAAGCGCGTGAGATGATTTTGAGCAAAATATTCCTTTTGAGAATTGTTATATGCAAATTATTGGGCAGCTCAGAATATTAGAGTGCCCGTTTAGTTCCCAGGTAAATCTGTACATATTTACAGGGCATTAAACACAAATGCTGTTACCTTTTCGGATGGCCCCTACGGTAAAGTTTTGGTCCATTAAATATGGACAAAATCATTAGGACGGGTAAAACAAATACGCACTGGACTCGCAGGGGCGGATTGGTGACTCGAGACCAATTTAAAAAAAAATTAAAAAATGTTTTGAACACAGTCACTTATTCAGAATTTGATATACTTAATTTGATATTTTTTAAGAAACTAGCTGTGTCCACGGCTTAGCACGCGTAGGTTTTTAGTAACTTTTAGTCATATTTTATCAATTTGTGTATTAACCTTAATATGTAGATATATGTCGTTGCGGATTTTTATATAGAGTTTTTAAAGTTCTACAACTTCTCTTTATAAATTATTTAAATATTTCTTACCGTTAAAGCAGCGTTCCTAAAAAACACACCACTCGATCATTTGTTCGTCGACTTTTCGTATAAAATAGGTCACCACGAAAAGCCCTTTTATTTTAACGGGATAATATACAGCCTATGTTCATTCTGAAAGTCCATTTTAAATATTAGTGAAAGAATCTTTAAATCTCGGATAAGTAGATTAAGAGAGGAGGAGAAGAGGAGATTACTTCCAACACCAAAACTCACAAAATTTACCTCTTTATATATTAGTATAGATATCGCTGTCCCTTCTAAAATCACATTTTTAAGTCCATATTAAAAGCAGACAGAAATATCCGTACGTGCTGTTAATGTCGATTTTGTTCTGAAACATCCATAACAATGATAGCAATATTCAAATTTAAAAGTTAAATATTTATTTAACACGCGTACAAAAGAAAATAAGGGGTGGTAATTTAAAAAAAAACTTATTTCTTATAAGATGTAGGTTTCGGAGATTCCATAGATATTTCCTTGAGTAGTGAGCGCTTTTTGGTATTTACCTAAGAAACACATCTCTGGAATATTGCTGCCTTTGCTTTTAAACCCCTAAAAATGTGACGTTAAATTACCATAATCTTTTTATTTCAGTCTACGCCCGAAAGCAAACTTTTCCTATACTACCAATAATGGTAACATGCTGTTGTGTGCCTAATATACCACGATTTCTTATTTGTTGAAGGAACAAAGGTTCTCTTCCATGTTGTTTCATATAATTATTAAAGATCGTAGACCAGTGGGTATGACACTGGCTTCTCGCAATAGGGGTTCGGGTTTGATTACCGATGAGGTAATTTATCTACGTAATTTACTCAAGCCTATACAAATTTTTTGTGGGCTTGAGTAATGTGTTTCGGTTCTGTAATTGGGCCTCTGACCTATGTAAGTATATGTATTTTTTTTAAATGGCATTTTTTTTAATATCAACCTTCCATTTTTACTTTTGTAATCCGCCCCTGTCCGGCATGTTACATATTTTGAACTTTCGTTAGCGACAACTTTCCGTTTGATATTTCCATTAGCGAAACGTCCTTTCGTGTGCTTAATAAAGGTAAAATACGGGTACTGCTACGTCCTGTGATGTGGACACAGTTAATGCATACAATTACGGATAATATCGTAAAATAAAAAGCTAATGTAAAAAGTAATAACGTGAAAAGTTCTTTACTTCGTCAGATGAATTCTTCAAAATACACTGTTAACTATCAAAGCAAATTTTTACAACCAAGATAGCTTAAACTAACTAGGTTTTTAAAGCAGAACGAAAGTGTAAAAACATTGTATTAAACGCCCGATTGAAATTTTACAACGTCTAATAATCTAAATAATATAACGAAGCCACACGGATTATATAAAACACATTAGGATGTTCAAAAAATTGAAATGTTAAAATTTATTGTTCTAGTTTGGATGATTATGAGATATTTTCATAATCTTTAGCTACCTACATTAATAAGGGGGGATTTCAAAGTCATTTTAACTAGATCAACTTCCCAAAACTAAAATCTGATGGGAGGTGAAATTTCAAAAGGTCGTTTTATTTACATCAACTTCTATTTTCCAACCACTGTCAATAATCGAATAGCATACGATCACTAATTAGAACTATCAAATAGTTGCGGTGACATCGAGTACTAAATTAGTATAGTAGAACTATCAAATAGTTGCTGACATATTCGAATGATTTCATTAATCGAGTTATTCGTTTATGATATCTCGAAGTGGCGCACCGCTAGCTGAGGTTAATTGTTTGTATAATAATACAAGCACGTACCCTCAGTACGTGTATAGTAAAAAACTAAATCTAAATCATTTTCAACACTTTTAACGTCCCAAATATTAATCAAATCTATAAAAATTTGCCATACTTCAAATTCACAAAATGTATATCAATAAGAGTACATTTGGATGTTTTAGTAATAGACCGAGATCAGCTGGAAATATTGTGATACCTAAATGTAATACTAGCACAGCCCAACACCATTTCTCCTATCAAGGAGTATCATTCTTTAATGCTCTTCCCAATGAAATGAAGACGGAAAAAAATTATAGAAAATTCAAAACTAAATTGAAAAATATTCTACAAAAAACCATCACAACAACGCAATGAAAAAAATCTTACCAAAAACAATCAATATATACATACTTTTAAATGTTATTACAATACCTTCTTAATAATTAATTTTTATAACTTAATTTAACATTACCTTATGTATGTCTTATTTACTTAATCTAATGTCTTACATTTTTTATTCTTGCATAGTTTATATCTTACTTACTTTATTTCATGTCTTAATTTTTATAACTTAATCTAATGTTTCTTTGTCTATATCTTACTTATTAAATCTAATGTCTTACACTAACGATTACATTTACAATAGATATATACATATATGACAATGCCCCCACTCTTAAACACGAGAATAAATTCACATTTAAAAGTGGGTAAGCGTGTAATATTAATGTGTATTAATTATATTATATTGAATACACTCTTAAGTTTGTACATTTACCAAATAAATTTAATAAAAAAAAAATCTGGCTCCATTACTACTAAAAAATATTTCCATGTTCATATTTTGTTTAGATATCTACTTAAATGCCTTCCACTTAAAAAGTATTTTAAACATTGTATCCAAGATTATTATAAAACGTGTAAAGCTGTTGATATTATTACTTTACATGATTACATGTATTTTTTACTGAAATTACTTCTGCGTATTAGGTTTCGCCCTCACCCTGGGGGTCCAAGGCACCACCTCCACCCACATCCTCCCCAGGGCATTCCGAGCGGAGCCTGCGTAGATTTATTCCCTTCGTTAGTCCTCCACTCGTTGTTTCTAGGGCCGCTTAAGGGTTGTTCTACATTATTCCACGGTTCAACCCCTTATTTGTGGTCATATTTAAAAATGTAATATATAACACTGACTTAAACCGGGTACTAACGGTCGAAACAGGTTTTATACCTTTTATGCGTAAAAATATTTATATTAGGGTTGAGAATTCGGTCCCTAGATGCAGTGAATATGAAACCCGGGATTAGAACATTCTCTCCTGAAATTATCGCTATTTTCAATTATTTCAATTTAAAAAAAAATACGAATTAATTTAGGATTAAATACTCGTTTAAAATAACTTAACAATTTTAAGGGGATGTAATCGTAATAATGATCTCACTCACGTTCCTATTTCTCTATTTATAATTATTGTTTTTCTTAATGTTGTATTATTGCTTGTACTTAAATACTTGTATATTTTGCTTATATTTAAAAAACAATTTCATTATAGATATCTGTTACCGGTCAACCAAATGTCCAGTGCATTATTCATATGTGCAGTCATTTTAATATTGTACTATTGATATTCCCAAAATAAGTAAATTTATGTCAATATTGCAATATTTTGTACATTCTATTTTGCTCAAAATTTTTAATTATATTTTATAAACAACATTTATAAATTAATATCGTCTGTTTCTTTAGTTGATAAAATTAAATAAAACCTTAAACCTTCATAAAATACACGTATATATAAATTAATGGTATGATTAATAAACTATAATTCTCAGAGAAGATACACAGTGGAATGAAAGAGAAATCGGTCGTATAAGTGATGTGTAGTTCTCCTGGAGCCAATGAAAGCGTACATGTAAGGTAGCAGAACTAGATTCAGTATGGACCCTTATCAACTGACAGCTAACGATGAACTTTGAATACCCGGTTCACCACTGGAAGTACTTGGTCAGCAAATACAATGGAAATAATTGAACAATGAACAGCTGACATTACACGGATATTACCCCAGTACACTTTCAGTAGCTCACGGAGTTAAACTCCGAGAGCCAGTGAAAATGTTCAGGTAAGATGGCAGAACTAGATCCAGTCGGGATCCTTATCAGCCGATGGCTGACGATGGACTCTGAATATCTGGTTCACCATTGGAAGTACTAAAGTCAGCAAAAACAATGGAAATAATTGTAGAATGGACAGCTGACGCTATGCGGACATTACCCCCGCAGTAACCATTTAACTACAATGAACAAATATTTTAGTTAAATAAATTAAACTGGATGTTAGTTTGTCTGTTAAACTGTTCTCTAAATAATCCAACACTCTTTGACAGGTATGATAATTTAACATTCTTACTCTTTCGGACCCTGCGCAAAAATATATGCACCATTTTCCACCTCCTGACTGTTTGACCCACTTCTACTAATATAAAAATATATTCCATGAAACGCCGTCCAAATTTTGTACAGTTGTAAGAACCGTGAGAAAAATACAGACCATCCCCTAAATGGCTATTTATAATTATATATAACTAAATTATTTATTTTGTGAAATTCATAATAATTTAATTAAATTATTACTGTCAAAATATTTACATTATAATTTATTTAACATTATATATTTTTTTAAATCTTGTATATTTTGTTTTATAAATATGTATGTTTGTGTGACCTAGTTGAATATTTTATTAAACCTGCTAGACTGACACTGCAATTATTATTATATTATGGTACATAAATTAGAAACGTTAAAAAGATAATATCAGTTGATTACTGTCAGTTGACATGTTGTATGATGTATAGTCGGAACATCGTCATTTATTAATCGGCTTGTTTACTGAAAATATAAAAAATATAACATACTTCATTTTTGGTAGGCAGGCATATTTTACAAAAAAAAACGTATTTTATGATTTTTTGGCGGTTTTTTTCAAATAACTTTTTAATTTTACTCTTGGAATATTTGTTACGTCCTAAATGAAAATAATTTTTTGTTTCATTAAACATGAAGTATTTTTCATTTTAATAGATTCATGTTGTTCTGGCTCTCAAAGTTTTACTGATAATTTAATATAAGCAAAAATATTGGGATATAGCAAGAACCGGCTATAATATGTGTTAGCATAGACTGAAAGAAGATATGTCCCTGCTATTGTAATGGCTGAATATTGACTAAATGACAAGGATAAAAGTGTGAAGAAACAGAAGAAGAAGAAACAATACACAGAGGATGTGTCCGAGCGAAATTCCTTGGCTCAATTCTGTTAGAATGTTTGAACATGAAAATTCTCTAGGTATAATAAATAACACTTACGAGTTTCTTCCGGTAAACGCTTATAACTCGTAATAAAAATTCACGTACAAAATATGTCCGATAAAATTTGTTGCCGGATAAATTCAACCGTCCCTTTTAGTGTGACCAAGGAACATGTGTTTTGCGGCTGCTTTGTCATACACAAAGAACTAAATGTTCGTAGACAGCCTAAAAAATCAGAGACTACCAAAGATAATTGCCTGAACAGGATGTATGAAGGCACTGAAAGAGAACTTGTCTTAACACAGCAGTAACATAGTTGGCAGAATTGGAGGTGAGAGTCCAAACCACTGACACCAGATGCATGGGATGAAACGTGGAGAAAAAAGAACACAAAGACACACAATCTCTATAGGAAATTTTGATGTTAAGCTTCTTTAGGCGCATTAAAAGTGATATTGCATACGCTCCGGGTGCCCTATTTTTTTATGCATTTTTCATAATATAAATCAAATTCAAAATGTGTTATTATAGTGATTAAATTATGTGATCACTGCTCCGTTATCTCTTCTTTATACTCGTAAAATTCAATTTCGTATTATACGTGGGTATTGTATTTAACGTATATTTTAGATGTTTAAACAGTTGATGAAAAACTGTCATTCATGGTAATTTTAGTTTGCTTTGAATAGAATACCTTGAATTGGTGCATGCGCATTCTGTCCAGCTATATTCCAATGCAATGTAATCAACATAGAAGTACACAAACCCTCAGTCATAAACCTTTTTTTTTCTCTTTTTTGATCCATCTTTTTTCTTTTGTCCAGACTTTGTATATATAATTGTTATATTGTATCTTTCTTTAATTCATATTTTCTCTTTTGTCCAGACCTCGTATATGTACATGCAGATGTATTGATCATGCTGTATATCTTTTACACTTCTTTTATTCTTATCTCTTCCCCTTTTTACTAAGTAGATATGCTCTTTCCTATCCATTCCTGATTCCCCTTTTACCTTAAATTCTCTGACTTTTATAGTTTGTTCGTAACTTAAAACTTTCACTTTTTTGTTATGTTATTGTTTGTTGCTATATGTTAATACATAACATGTTCACTCTGTAGAAACTTATAAGATGTATCTATATTATTAGATCTATATTACTTAATAATCATCTGATTTTTATGTGTACTGTTAGTTTCCCATGAATAAGTAAAATAAAATCCATTTTTTAAAAATATCTTTACCATTGTAGAAAAATGACAAGCTTCTTGCAAGGCTCGCTTATTCCGTTCATAGTTTCTTTCAAGTCAAAACATGAATGGCTAGTAAGAAGTCCATTATGATCAATAGAATGGGGTATTCGATTATATGTCACAATATCCGCCGAGTTTTTATGTTTATTGTTTGTGTTATGGTTGTGTAACCACGCTGTATAAATAAGTGATGTAATTTCTTTTTATATTGATCTGTGTGACGTATGAGATCTGTATGACGTGCGTGACTTTATGTCCGAAGAGAGATAATGTCTGAATCATCTAAAAGGGTAACTAAATATAAGTGTTTCTCATTTGTTTTAATTTTATTTACCAAATTTTATCGATTTTTGTCCTAAAATGGTTCCGTATTAAAAAATAAAAAATTGTACAACTTTGACAGCCGCACTGAACGTCTTGTAAATGAATGAGTTTTTCATTTTGAAAATGAATATCTGACAATAACATCGTTTTTGCAAGAACAATAACAAAAAACATCGACAATAACATGAAATCCTAATACAAATCTTAAATCGTAATTCAATAAACAGTTCTAATTTTCAATTCAATCACCAAAGCTTTAGAATTGAGCATCTTTATGATTGGTACTCAATTCAAGATGGTCGAACATTCATTATTTATATTACTGGAACATTAATGAATAAGTAGATGAGTTTGTGTACTTGAGAAGTTTGTTCGATAGAAGAGGGAATGTTGAGAAAGATATCGAGAGGAGAGTGACTGCGGGGAAAAGGGCGAACGGTGCTTTGAACGCAATTATTTCTAATAGAAATATATCTACCGATGCAAAAGTAGCGGAACATAATGGAATTCTAATACTAACACTGATGTATGGAAGTGAAGCCTGGAGCTGGCAAAAGAGGAACGAAAGTAGATTGAATGCAGTGGAGATGAGATTCCTTAGACGTATGAATGGCAAATCCACTTATGATAGAGTAAAGAATGAAGATATTAGGAATGAATGTAAAGCTGATCTTAGCATAATCAATAGAATAAAAAAGGGTCGCTCAGTTGGTTTGGGCATTTTGAGCGAATTAATGAGGAAAAAATGGTGAGAAAGTGTTGATGGCGCCAGAAAGAGAGGGCGGAAGACGTGGCATGACCAAATTAACCAGATACTGGAAGATGGTCCCGTCAGAAGCCTTAAAAAGCGGCGAGCATGCATGTAAAGATGTATGAATGTAGATGAGGCGAGAATTGCATGTCTGGAAAGAAGAGTGTGGCGCTCTATCCTCTCTGCCTACCCACATGGGGAAACGGTGTGATGGTAAGTAAGTTTTAGAGATCTCGTATTTTCGCTACATGCTGCTTTCCGCTACACGCATTCCCGCTACAATTCCATTACAATATAATTTTACTCTCAACGCGCCAGACGAAGATAACTTCAAAAATGAATAAATTAATAAATAAAATGTTTGATTAACAAAACTAATTATTTACCGAGGAAAAATACATTTGAATTTGCAGATCACACTGCAATTATTTTCCTAGCAATGTAATATAAACGTTTTTCCAATTATCTATCCTACCCAAGAAGGGGTTGGCTCTCTTTCAGCGTGGCAGACAGGTTATATTTCTCTCAACGAGATCTACCAGAGATAAATCCGTAAAATACACTTAACCTCTCTTGCGCCCCCGTCCAGACCACCCTCCACCCCTATTAGCGTGACCGTGCTACACCCAACCCCCGTATATCAGTCTGCTTATGTTTTATTTTCTAAAGGGTCGTCCTATTTTTCAGGTCAATTTGAGTGTTAAAATTTTATTACGGTCGGGATGATTTCTAGACGTAAATAAGTGATAAATTTCTTATCTCTGACATTTTTAGATGTGCCTTAAAGGGCGTAGATAAAAAGCACCACCACTTAATTACAAATTAAATTTAATTTTAACTACCAGTAACCGATAAACTATATTTGAAGATATTTGAATAGGACTAAATTTTTTTTAAATAGGCAGTGTTAATTAAGCAAAAAATTATTACAATTTATGATTCCTTAACTTATTTTAATCCTGCATAATCCCATCATTATCACATCACTGTTAACTCTACAAGCCCTGATGGGTCTTGGCCTCCTTCTTTTACTCATCATGGTCTTGTCCGAGCCATATCCAGTTCTGGATCTTTAAGGAAATTTTGACATTGAGAACACTGTCGCTCCATCTTAGTTTTGGCCATCCTTAGCTCCTTCGCCATGTTGATCTTGAATTTAGCGGGTACTACTGTTCAGGCATTACCTCCAGAAGACCCAGCCACTGAAGTTCTCCCAATTTTATAAATGTTGTGATGCTTAGCTCGTTTAAGAAATTATACAACTCATTTTCGTAGCACCTGCACCAAAGTTTATTGTTTAGAACCGGTCCATAGATAAGATAAAGGTTAATCGATAGTTGAAAGGGAATGGAAGAGGCCGAAATCCAGCAGTGGAGAGATGAAGGCTGAGGAAGAAGAAGAAGATAATCCCACAGACAACACAAAAAGGTTACTTCTGATTTCTAGGTACTTTGAAAATTCGATACAAATTATGCTGAGAGATGGCAGCACTTTTTTATATCCCAGTATAGGAATGTTTCTAAGAAGATTTAAATGTTAGGCTTTTGATACATTGTGTTCTGACGTATGCTGTTGTTCAGATATCATGTTCTAAGCTTAGTGATTTTAAATCCAAGCTTGTGCCTTTACTTATTTATTAATAGATAAAGTAGCTCCTGTAGGATTTGTCTGGATACTCCGTTGATGAGACTACAGTTACACCAGAAGTGACGAGAGGAAAGTGACTCCCACAGGATTTGTCTGGAACCTAGTAGAAGAAACCAAGGATACATCAGTTAATAACCAGCCTCAAGAGGATACTTGCCTACGATCTGACACCTTGTCAGCAAGAATACGCGTAGCGACTATGAAGACTGCACCAGATTGGACATGTGGATTGAGAACTTTGGTTAGCCTAGCCAAATGGACCAAGGAACTATTGAACATATGTTCAAAACAAATGCGTTGGAACAAATGCATTTTTTTGTCGAATTACAAACGATTATATTAAATTGTATCCATCATGGTAATAATCAGACTTTCTTATATATGCTTAACAAATTTACAATTAAACGATTTTCAATTAGAAAACAAAATGGGTTTGTTTACACTAAACTATCAACATCGCATAATCGTCAGCAAGTTTCATTTATACGAGAAATTTGATAATATAAATTTGTATGTAATTTTTAATCTACGTATTTGCTTTGTACATTGCCAAGTCTTTGTAGGCTGGGAAATAATGAGTGAATTTGGAAGTTTATTATTCTATTTTTGTAGTAGAAACTGCGTTGATGTGGATACGATGATGGTGGCAAGATCGGGATGGTGGACGAAGAAAAGATGAGAAATGAGAAAAAAAAAAACAAAACGTAGAAATATTCAGTAACTAGCCGTAGAGAGTCTAAATAATAAATTCTTGTAAAATTCATCACCTAAATAATTAATGTAACATTTTTTTCAGTTTTTCTCTTTATAGTGTACTAGCTGTGCCCGCGCGGCTTCGCACGCGTAGATTTTTAAAACACTGTTTGGATCGTCATAGAACTTTCTCGAACCTTCCAGAACTTTCAAGAAATTCGAATTTACAGGAACCTTCTAGACACACCGACAGATTCCGCCACTCAGTTTAGAACCATATAGAGCCGTCTGGAATTTTCTAGAACCTTCTCCTTCCAGAACTTTCTAGTTTTTTCGAAACCTTCTAGACTCACCGATACAGTCAGCGCGTCAAAACAATGTGCTAGAAAGCACATTTTCTTCACCCATTCCCACCTACGCACAGCCACCCCCACCAAACTCGCATATTTTCGATGTGACTCCAAGGGCTATCCACCACCATAACTACCGGTGGGTGGTTGTGGACAAAACTTGGCGGATAGGGAAACACGGGTTTCTTTATATATATATATATCTTATATTATATATATATATATATATATAACTATAATATATATATATATCTATATATATATATATTATATATATATATATTGATTACATTAATATTGTACTTCTGAAATAAATAGTAGTAATGAAAGAAAGACACATGTGAACATTACGAAAATAAAGAGTAAAATGGGACTGAAATGACACATTTTATTACTGTTAATAAAAAACGTCATGACTTTTCGAACTACCTAAAGAATTCCTAATATTATCAGTAAGAGTAAGCGATAAATTATATTATAGGAACGACGTGTTTTCTTGTATGGAGCCTGTAATAATAATTCTTTACTTTTGTACAGAATGCGGGATACTAAGGTTAGACATAAATACATATAATAGTAACATCTAATTGTAGCCAACCGTTAAGTTGTTATTGCTTTTTTCTATAATCGATATTCTACCAACCTGTAGAATCCGCATTCTTTTTATTTTTTACCGCGGGTAATTTTATAATGGTAGACTCAGAAATGAAGCGGAAAATTACAAAAGAGATCATCTGAATTATACAGGAGCTTATTTCTAAACTCATTTCTATATGGTACGAGGATAAGGTCATATAAAAAATTCTCCCCGTATCCTTGTCAATCATCAGTAGTATGAAGCGAATGAGTTTTTTAAATAGAATTTTTAATAGTATTTTTATATGTAGGTATGTTCTGAGAACACAATTCATTTTTTTCACAATTTTTTCCACTGGGGGATTATTGTTTCAATTAAGATAAATTATTGAAGTCTCAAAGAGTTGAAGCTATTTATATGAGAAACATGTATAAGAGTCTTATATACGATGATTAAGGGCTTAAAACCTGTATGAGCTGGTTTAAGTGATCAATACTTTAAATTTTTAAACTTATTTTATAGCAGAGTATACTTTAACAATATTTATGTATTAAAATATAGTTTAAATGTATATTGGTCTATGAAAGGAGTTAAAAAATTGAAAATATTTATTTTAATTTTTTTTGTATTCTAATGTATATATATGATCAATATAATTCAGAAGAATATCATATATTACACATTAAAAATGTTATTTCTAATATTCAATTTTAAAAATATAGAGGTATCATTACATTAGCTGCGAAATCTATGTATACTACTTCATAAAAACGACTACAGATGTCTCTGGTATAGTTCCATCAAATATACGGAGGTTATTCAGATTTGGAACATATATATAGATCTTTTACAAATTTGATAATGTGTGGATGTTCTTACGATGGAATTGGTGAACGTTGCATTATGTAGAGTGATCACTTAAGCCAGCTCGTACAGGTTGTAAGTCCTGGGCCATCGTTTAAAATACTTATATACACGTCTCGCATACAAATTGCTTCGTCTCTGTAAGACTTCTATAATTTATCTTAATTTTAATATTTAATCTACATATTATGTTTTACAGAAGACAAGTCAGAAATATTCTTAAAAAATAATATTATGAGAGACTTAACTCCATAACAATTGATATTAGAACAGTAAGGTAAGAATATTTTTGACTCATAATTTAGACAAGAAACTACATTCGTGTAAGGTATTGTAGACTATGTGTATCCGTGTATATGCAGATGTATGCACACATACGTATATACTTGTTCGATAGTAGCATAACAACTTTTTGATAAAATTATTATTATTAATAAAATGAAAACGTTTTCTATAAAATAAAAATGCAAAAATAAATTAATAAATATTCTGAACTTTCTAATCATTCACCAGTCTTTTTAGATTATCAAAAGTTTAGAAATTTTACGTACAAATAAAAATGGGATTACAGTTGGTTAAATTAGAATTTTAATAAATTAAAAAAGGGTTTAAATAAAATTAACTATTATAAATAATCAAATCTTTTAAGCTAATATTTACCTTTTAAGTTTGTTTTCACATTAGTTTTTAATTAATTTTTCAACTCCCACATATATTTAATTTTTTGTATTTGTAAATATCTTTACTTCATATTTAAATTTTTAGTAGGTTTACGTTATATCTTCATGAAAGGACCCATTGGTATCGACATAAAATTTTCAGTGCTACTCGTATTCCAAATAAACAAAATCGTATTATACATCTTTGATGTTTTTTTTGCAAATATGACAAAATAATATATGAATTAAATTATGTTTAAATATTTTTGTAAGAGTTATCTTGAAAATATTAAATCGAACGTGTTTAGAAAATATTGTTCTAATATTATGAGTAAGTAAATAAAAAAAGATTGAGAAGTTCTAGTAGTCTCGTTTGAGATATTACTTTTCTGTGTTGAGTCTATGGTCTGTGTTTTAAAAATGGACTATACAATGCTGATTCAATTATCGTCTTGTTTTTATGTTATCGGTGTTTAATATTTGCATTTCTACGCATTTTTTTGATTTTCGCGAACACTCTCTGGCATTTTATATCACAACTGCCTTCTTCTCCCTCCTTCGTCCTACCTTGTTAAAATAGTCCAAAAATACCTGGCAAAACTATTGTTTGTCGTCGTGTGACATACGAAAGTTTTGTCGTGCCTTTTTGAAACATTTTGTGTATTTAGTACTAACATTTGTAGTTCTGTGAAGTGAATTGTCGAATTAATTGTGCATCATAGTGAACCAGATCTAGAAAAGGAACGCTATCTTAGTGGTGAGTTCGGCTATCATCTGTGCTCTTTTATCCCTAAAAATACAGTCCATTTGTCCTGAATTAACTCTTCACATCTTCATCCCGTCATTTATCCCCTATTCCCGTAATTCTCAAATGTTGGTACACAATAATAATCTTTATTTTAGCGTTACTGTGTGAAAGACAACATGTTATTTTCCAATAAATAGTGGTTTTGAACAAAGTGTTTTATTTTTATTAATCAAACAGTATTTATTTACTTCAAGTTTTATTTTATGTTACACTTTTTTCCTGTATATATTTTAACCAGTTAGATCTGACCTTTCTCCACTTATGATCCCCTCTTTTTTATTTATCTCTGTTAGTTAGTGTATAGTAATTTATAGGTGGTCTTTGATGGTGATGGTCTTTGTCCATTTCATATTTTATATTCACATGCAAACTGATCTTTTTTTAGATCTCACTATTGTTCATTTTAAAAATATATTAAAGTTGTTGACAAAACGCTACGGGTTTTCATTTTACGCCGCTTGAAAGCCCTTATTTTACGCCGTTTAAAAGCGTCGTTAAAAAAGGTTTTGCCCGAGCGTCGACGCAAATAACTTTGCGTTTAAACTTTATTGTTTCATCCCCACTAACAGCCACGTGACCCAGCTCGACGCGGCTGGCGTTAATTGAATTTAATCATCCCTCTAAACAGTCGACAATAATTGTTTTATAAACTTTACTACTGCAAACACCACTTTATTCCTGGCGTGTTGAATATGGGAATTTTCGCGACATGTTTCTTTCTACTGTTTAGATTTTTCTGGGATATTCTGGCCGAAGTTTCGGATCCCATTGCTGGATTCATTCTTCTTCTTTTGGTGTCATGTCAGGTCCCCCCAACGTTGACTATCACCCGAGAGAAAGCGCCCCTGTCCTGGGCAGCACGAAACAGCTCTCCAACACTTCTTATGCCCGTCCAGTCGCGTATATTGCGGAGCCGGGAAATTTGTCTCCTTCCAACACCTCTACGACCCTCTATCTTGCCCATAAGAATCAGGTGGAGCAATTCATATTTTTCTCCCTGAGCACATGACCCAAATACGATACCTTTCGGATTTTGATATTTGTCAGCAACTCTCTATTCACTCTAGCTCTTTGAAGAACTCTTGTGTTGCTGACCATATCCGTCCAGGGTATCCGGAGCACTCTCCGATGTATCCACATTTCGAACGCCTCCAGCCGGTTCATGCTACTCACTTTGAGGGTCCACGATTCCACTCCGTACAGCAGGACTGACCATATATAACATTTGACCAGTACATTATATTTGACAGCTGGATTCATTACCAGGGCTAATATTTTCTTTGAATGTTGCGATTAAGAATTGAATAGCAATACCGTGTCCAAAGCAGGCTGTATTGTTAGTAGGGTATATCTGTGTGTATATATTGGCAAAGAGATCTGAAACGTCGGCTAGAAGGTTAGCATACACATGGTAAAGGAAGCAAAAGAAATAAGTACAATGTACTTTAGGTTTAGGTTATCACCGTAGAAGAAGGCCCTCATTTTACTGAAAGCAGCTCGTGCTACCTCAATTCTGCATCTCACTTCAGTAACTAGGCCAAGTGTTTGTGATATGATTAACATTGTCACATAATGAATAGGCATGATGACAGTATTAAAGAATTAAATAATAAGTGATTTTAGAGAAGGCAATATTTTGAAAGGATTCTAAAAAATGATCCAGTTTTTATATACACATTGAGATTAATAAGATTTTCAATAAAAGTATAAAATTGCGCAATCCGCCATAACTGAAACACCTGTCAGAGCGAATGACGTCACGCCTCAGTACCCATCATCGTGTCTTTGAACCGTTGCCATAGACACAATACGTCACGTAGATGAAATGACAGCTGCGGGCGTTTTTGCGCAAAGTTAAAAATATATAGATGAAAATGCAATTATTTGCGTAAAAACTTAGTTCATTCGCCAATAATTGCATAACTTATTTTACAGAATTCTGCCTGTGAAAATAGTGGCATCTAGCGAAGCGCAAGGTCTTTTTAGCGTACATTGTTATACATAGAGTTATGTGCTTTGACCTTAAAATGATTTTTAAAAGATGTAGATGATGGATTCAGCTTCTCAAAAAATTTACGTAATTTATACAAAAAAATTAAACCAAGTTCCTCATAATGATAGAGATTTATAATTATAAAAAATTGCGTACCGACCAAATCACAAGTAAATAAAACTTATTAACGGATTATGAAAATCACTATCGAATCGAAATTTGATACGGGGTAATGAAAAACAAATTACTAATGAATATAATGAACATTAAAATATATATATATGCATTTCATTAAAATATTATAATATGTCTTGTACATTTGCGTGGAAATTTCAAATTCAAACGGATATATCGTCAAATTAATTAAATACAAGTTGTCAAGTAATTAATTAATTAGCGACGGACTGTCCCGTTACGTCACTCGACAAGCTCTGAGCGTGACACCTGGGTGCATTTCAATATTTCAAAAAAGTGCACTGCTGACAATTTGGTTCGATGCAATTAAGCATGATTATTTTACGGCCACTGGTTTTGTTTCCGAAGCCGTCTAAAGTTTTGAAGGATGTTTAATTATTCTAAAGTGAAAAGGATCGCAGACGACCATTATATTCGTTACGATGTTATTATTTTTAAATACGAAAGCTCCAAATCCTTTTTCAAATAAAAAAAATTAGACGCGATGAGTATCGATCGCGGTGCCTCTCGTGTTGTAAGCCAGTTAACTTCTAATAGTTACACCTCTGTGGTGTAAAAAATATAAATAAATTCTAGATATAACCCGTCAAAAATGACATATTTTTATTACATGTATATATTTCGACCGCCAGTTAAGGCTGTGAAAACAGCGCTATCTAGAGTAGCATAGCATCTTGATAATGTTAGTGATGGACGTTATTAAAAAGAGAAGTTTGTTTTTTTGCTGCTCATAGGTACGTCATTATAATTTGATCCATCTGGTGGCGTTCAATGATAGATATTGTTGCATTAAGAATTATATATTTAGGATTAATGATAAATACAAATGGTATAATATGCAATATACTAATGGATGAACTTCTTAGTTTTAATAATCACTAAACTGAAATATTTCAAAAAAATCTGATTCAGAGTATTTTATTAAGGCCGGTGCCACACTGAGCGTACAAACGTACGGTGCGTCAAATCAGACACCAAATTTACAGTCACATACAATATTCCGCGGCGGATTCAGTCTGCAACAAGACAAGTGCGTGCGCAGTGCGGACCATCCGTCGAATGTGGCACTCTAAATTAAAAACGCGACGTCACCGATTTTGCGTTAACCTAAGTTCCGCGGGCGGAAAACTAAACGAACAGACGCCGAAGCGAGCGTTTCGGTATCGGATCGACTGATGTTCCGCTCAGTGTGTTCGATAAGCGTATACTATATGGAAATAAATGTAGCGACGTTCCACGACGTCAAAGACGCGACGGAAGATACGCCTAGTGTGACGCCGGCCTTAAAAAGCATAAAGTTTGAAAATGGAATGAGATCAACTAATGGATTGGAAATAACTGACGGATATTCAAAATTGATATTATTGAGGATGATATATTTGTGAGATATATATATATATATATATTATATATAGAATAAGCATTGTAAATACCACGATGTTAAAACGCACCGCTAGTAAGTTTAGACTAGTTATAAACAATCTTTGTGTTTAAACTATAACTAAAAACAGACAAATTTTATAACACTGGGACTAGGGAATGCAATCCCGATCCCGCGAGATCTCGAGGCATTTATGAGATCAATCCCGAACCGAAAAATCGGACGAGATTATCGATATTATCGGGATTGTTCAGCATTTTTTATGTTTTGTATGTTTAATTGTATATGTCTATAGAGCTTTATGTGAGTACTTAAAACTTATGTTCATGTCACATTCAAATAATGAAAATAGCTTTGATTAATATATGCTGTATTTTATCAACCTAACATAGTAATGAAAACTACTACTAGTTAGTAGTTTTTATTCTACTACAATGATTGATTGATGCTTGGAAGAACGCCTACAAAAACATGAATGCAATGATTAATAATGAACATTTTATTAAAATTGCTGATATAAAAATGCAAGGTATTGTCGTTAATTGCTATTCAGCTCTATAAAAAAAAAACACAAAAGTATTCGGGATCCCGATCCGTAGGGATCCGCGGGATTGTAAATTCTAATCTCGATGGATCCTGAAAGGGAAATCCTGACTCGGGATTGCATTCCCTCACTCGGACGCGCGCCGAGGACCGCTACATATCGCACGATAAACGCGGTTGACCTTGGAACTCGCGCACTCCACACTCGTGCAGTTATGTTGTGCCCCATATAACTTCTTGATATAAAATAAATTTACTAATTATATTTGTTATTTTGTGTAGAGCTCATGGGCGAGAAGAGTATGGTCAAGAAAATATTTAAGTGGGGAGTATTGGATGCAGTAGGAATAGAGATCTTCCGCGAAAGACCTGGCTAAAGATAAAATTAAAGGATGGCGTGCATGAGAAAATGTATGAATTAAGAATGTATGAAGATTGATTTTGATAGTGAAATGAGTTCTATCCTCTCTGCCAAACCGTGCGGGGAATTGGCTTAGTTAGTTAGTATTTTTGTTTCGGACGATAATTCTAATTTTCCTAACCGTAAAAAAGTACATTTTGTAGTCGTATTCTCACAATTCAATGTAAAACTACGTCTATTTATCAGGAATCCAAATTGTATTTTATTTATTAAACTGAATGGATTCACGTTTTTCAATCAGAATAACACGTTCTATCCATCCGTAGTATAATACATTTAAAACATGTACCTAAAAACATTTTTATATCCTTTAGCCTTGCTTGAATATTTTTAAATAACTCTAAACATGCGCGTACAGTACTGTTCAATTTATTTATCGAACGTTACACTAATTTTGAAATCATGTTGTTTTTTTCTATTAAATATTTTATGTCGCAACATGACACTTCTGATATTAAAGAGCTGCCTGCGTATACGACACCGACCTCTGTTCTGTTTAACTACCCCGGGAAAGTGGCTCACAGTTTTACGAGGTCTTAGGGATGTAATTTGAGGTGAATACACAACAGAAAATACCTCTGAATTTTAAGAGACGATGTATATCTAGACGCTGCTTGAAACTGTGGCTAGACCTATTCATATATTAATTAAGATAAATTACATAAGTCTCACAAAGACGAAGATAGTTACGTGAAAAACGTATATGAAAGTCATTTTATAGATAGTATAGAGCTTACAATCTGAATGAGTTGGCTTAAGTTATCACTCTGCACAATTCGACATTCACCAATTCCATCGTAAGAACATCCACACACTATCAAAAATTTTAAAGTTCTACATAAATATTACAAATCTGTGAATCAATCATTCATTTGAATGGATTGTGATAGAGACATCTGTAGTCTTTTCTCGTAAACGGTGATAATGATACCCTTATATTTTATAGTTTAATAATAAGCAGTAGATATTCTTTTTAATATATTCTTCCGAATTATTCAACTATGCTAGAATACGCCTGAAAATTATTATTTTCAATTTTTTAGATCCTTTCATTGACTTCTATAATTTATCTTAATTAATTAATCTCAAGTCCAAAAGCTCAGCTTACAGAAAATATATTAATTTTTAACCCGTGTATTTTCTATTCAATTAAATTTTTTCAAATATTTTATTTATTCACAATCGACATACGTTTAAAATTATTTTTTAGGATTTATTTAATTTAGTTACCAATTATTGCCATTCAAATGAAAAATACCTGATAGTTTATTCCGGATATCAAAATATTTTGACAAGTTTTTAAATATTTTTTCGGCACCATGACAAAACCGTGCGAATAAAATTATAAAATTAAATTAAATGAAAATAAATGTTGTCCTTAATTTTTTTTTGTGGACAGCCTATCAATCTTATTATATTAAAATTACTTCAGAAACGTCGCTGTAGTTAGACGATTTCTATTGCCAGTACAATAAAATGTCGAACCTAACCTAACCTTACCTAACGCAATATAATTTTTATTTTGATTTCATGGCTTTGTCAGTACTCTTTCTTTATCTGTACTCTGTAATTTTAATTAACTCCTGTGTGTCGGTGATGTAACGTAGGTCTACTTGTCATACAAAGTATGAAATATCTACCTTATTTAGGAAAACTAAAACGTCAATTTTTTTGTAATCATCGAATAGACATTTTCACACCAAAATTACTAAATTAAACTGTTAGGAATGTACGTATTTTTTAATTAAAAAATATTTATTCATTACTCTCGTATTTTCGGCCAGTGTGCAAGAGAGAGCAGAATATTCTACATCGCAGTTAAATCGAGAAAGAAAGAGCACGGCAATACCATACATTTCATGTAGGACAGAGATGGAGGTTGCTTGGGTTTCGGCGAAAGCAAAAGAATATAGAAAGAGTACGGTAGAGCCGGGTAACATGTGTTAGACAAAGACGGAGTGCAGGCGACTGAAGCGAGCTGGCGACCGCTTCGTTGTATTCAGTTGCCAATGAAACATCGGTGGAAGCCCACGCAAATTCGATTTGCCATAATTTTATAATAATTTACTAAAATAATGCAAATACGTATGTTTACCTTACATAATTATATAAAGGGACCTTTTAAAAGTCTTATCTGTATCGTATTTATGTATATTTTATCACATATTAAAAACTATGCCGCTTTTTAATAAGGTAACGCTGTGTTACTCCACCGTCCCCAAAGTTTTTTTTTAGCACAGTCTTTTAAGAGTTAATAGGTAAGACTTTTTAGTAAGGGATTTTAATTCTTTATTTTATTTCGTTTTTTACTTCAATCGATTTTGGTTATTTCAATGGATGCGATATAGTGATTGGCAATACAAGATCTCAAGTCACACTGTGTTAAAAAAATTGAGATCAATTGCAACTGAGATTAATACGTACTTGTTTTTGTTGGCGTATGCGATGTTTTGGCTCGAAATTTCAATGTAAATTAAACTGAGGGTTTTTATCATTACAAGGAATATGAGTACAAAGAATACGATGTTCTTTGAACAAAAAGTGTATTACGATCATTTTAACCAAAAATGGATTAAAGACACATTGTCCCTCAGGTAACATTGTCTCTCAGGTACAGAATTAGTTATCTATTAAAACACCTGAACCGACTTTGACCTTTCGAATAAAAGCAGCATTTTCAATGGTGAAACTTTCATGAAAAGGTTTAAATGGATCGCCATACAGAAGAACGGAGTCAGATTTTTTATTTATTTTTTTAAAATATGACTTTTGGTCTTGGAAAATTTATTATTAATAAACTAGTTTCCGCAAGAACCAGCAAGGAAACTCATTATTGACTGAGAATTTAATTAATTTTCTAGTGCAATTTATGGATTATGAAATCAGCATTTGAGATTAAAAGAAACACAGGAAGCTATTATTGCTAGTTAAAATACATAATGGAATTCATACAGAAATAAAAATATAGCAGTGCTTACAGGAACGGTATAACCCCTTTAGGGAGAATATACCAGATTTTGTTGTTTCCTTAAATAGCAAAAATTTATGATTTTTAGTATAACATTATTTTGACCCCAAAATGCTAGTTAGATTCTAAACCATTCAATTTATGGTGATCCCGTCAACCAACCAACAATTGAAGAGAACAACAAAGCCAACAAGCACGCAGACGTAGCTCATCCATTTTCCTACTTACTGAATTTGAAACAAATAGCGCATGCAAAAATAGTGATTTTTTAATAAACAAGCCAGTGAATGTATTACCATAAGTATTTATTATTAACTTAACCTTTTATGCCTTTCTTACTTGTTTTTCATAATTATTTAAGGGGGGGGGGTAAGGTTTTTAACTTTTTTTTTTGCATTTTATTTTTATTTTTTTAAATGAATGTATAACATCGCAAGAATATTGTGTCAAAATTTCAAGTCAATCGGAGCAAAATTGACGAAATTATGAACATTTGAGCGATATCAGACTGATTTTCTATACCTGCTCGGGCAGCTAAGAGACGCGCTCACCTGAGGACTACCGGACGTGCTATTGTATTGGAAGAGTTTTGCTTAGACAAAGACAAAAAGATGCTGATGATTAAAGCTCTTTGTTGTGTGAAAATGTCATCTACGATTATGTGTAAGTATAAAATAAGTGTTGAGTTGTATTTTGAATTTTACAGTGTGCAAAACTTTAAAGCGTTTTCCCCACATCTCACGTTTTCAAAGTCGGTGTCCATCATAACTTCAAAACTACTGCACCGATCATTTTGAAATTTTGAACACTATTTCTGTACATAATTTACGAGGTAACGCTGGAGACTTTTTTTCAAATTTGTTATTAATTTATATTTTTTAATAACAAATTAGTCGATATTTTTCGCCAAAAATCGCGTTTTTCCCTTCAAAGTGTTCCAAAAAATTGAAAAATTGAAATTTCAAAAAACCCTCCCAGCGTTACCTGGGAAAACCTATTATCTAACGAATGAACTTTGATTTTTTGATTTCAGATGATCTAGCACCAAGTTATGATGGACACCGCAATTCTACTTTTTTCCGAGACACGTCCGAATAATTGCTGCCATTGCCGTATTTTTTAATACTTCGTCTTGAAAATTTTACACAACATTCCTCAAATGTCATACTTTAATATACTATTGGTTTTAATAAAGAGATTTTAACTGTGTGGTCACAAAAAATTCACAAAAACATGCCTTTTTTTGTACGAATTAACCTTACCCCCCCCTTAAATTATATTAATCGCTATACACTTCATCAAACATCGAAAGAAGCCATTGGTAGAGACGGAATTCATCCTCATCATTTTAAAATCAGCGAACCTACATATATCATAATACAAAAAAAAAAATTCCTAAAATGTTAACAGAAGCTTCTACCCTTTGACATTTTAATTTCCTCCGTAGATATAAAAAGAACCAAAGCTTGTTCTTATTATATCTTTCAAACACTCAGCGTATCCGGTGGCATTTAAAGGCTGTGGTGAAACCCAATATCAACATGTAACGATAAACCTTTCACCTACCACATACCTACCACAAACACTTAATTCACATACCTACCACAAACACTTAATTCATCTCTTTTAGTGAACAGCCCTCCTTTCTCCCCTGTCTTTCCTTTTGTTTTATAATACGCAATAGTAGATAATCGCACAAATGTCTCCATGCCCCAAGAATTAAAGATGATCGAAAGACTTCAAAGAAAGTTAAAGATTACCAAGACTTCAAATCTTTTGTTACTTCCATCTAATGGAATTAAATGTCGCACCAGTGCCCTTATCTTAGAACAATTAAGAAGCGACCAAACGCTGGCCAAATTTCAATGTAATTTCTGTCGACCGGTGTTTGTAAAGTCTTGAGAATTAAAGAGTTAAGGTTGTTATTACGGTCGTTAGACATATTTAACTGTAATTTCGGATATTTTATATGAACCGTATGTATTACCGAGAAGCGAATCTCGACGTTTCGTTGGATACTTATCCAACGTCATCAGGAGTCCGACCTCCACCTCCGCCGACCAGGTAAAGGTCGTCCTCCTGATGACGTTGGATAAGTATCCAACGAAACGTCGAAATTCGCTTCTCGGTAATACATACGGTGCGTATAAAATATCCGAAATTACAGTTAAATTAGTCTTGAGAAGTATTTGAAAGCATATATACATGTTGGGTGCAAGTTATAGTGTATGCGATGGATAAAGATTCGGAAGAATTGAGGAAATGATTGCCTTTGTGACGAACCTTAGCCTCATGTTTATTTATTTATTTATTTATTTACGCCCAAAGGGCTTTTACAACATGAGTAAATATTTGAAAACAAAATAAAAACAGTCAACAAAATGTAATTGAAAAATTTGATAAATAATTAACTTAATGCAAGTAAGAAAACACACATGATTACATATACAAATGCAAAATACAATACATATACATATACTTGAGTACATACATAAAAAAACTTGAGTAAGTATAATATCTGTGAAAGGTGAAATAAAAATATAGTTAGGATTGTCTTATAAATAAATTTGCGTTAAAATTGTATTTGGAATATGTGACTTATAGTGTAGGAATCTAAGAAATAATTTGTTTGTGATTGCATTATGAATTTAGAATGGCAAGGTGTAGAGCTTTTAGTAGCGAATCTTTATATTGTGCTAAACTGGAATTAAAAATATCAGAGATATGAGCATAGGTATTGCCTAGTCTATGCAGTCTGGGTACAAGAGAGTTAAATTTGTGTTGGTTCTAGTGTTGTTACAATAAAATAGTGTAGGTATTCGTGTAGCTCTTTCAGGCGCATGCAAAATAAACAAACACAGAATATGTTCGGATTATAGGAAAATATATTAGTACAGAGTATATTAAACGGTATAATCAATAGAAAAAAATCAGTGTAAGAACAATAGAAAATCTTGTGTGATCTGAAAATGCCTATAAAACTTAAAGAAAAGGTATACCAGACTATTGTTAGACCCGAGATAATGTATGGCTCCGAATGAGGGACTATGTACAATTCCTACTCTAGACAATTCGAAACAGCAGAAATGCGAATGCTTAGATGGTCGGCAGGAATAACATTAAAAGATAGGATTAAAAGTTCACGCATTCGTGGTAGCCTGGGTGTCATGGACATAAGCAGTAAGCTGGAGGAGCAACAGTTGAGATGGAATGGGAACATAAGACGGAGACCACCAGACCACACAGTGAAGCAGGCAATGTCTATGGAACTTCATCGACAGTCATCCAGAGGAAGACCAAAGAACTCTTGGATGACTCAATGCTCCAAAATATTACAGAGAAACGGCCTGGATGAAAGCGATACCCAGAACCGAAGAAGATATAACCTGAGAACGAGAAGAGCCAACCCCAACAGCCTACCTAGGCAATGAGTTGGGACAGTGCAAGGAATAGAGGGGAAGAAGAAGGTTATCAATAGAAATACCTACTATTATTAATATTTTTAATATTTAAAGCATAAACTTTGTGGACAGACCTTTTAACAAAATGTTATGTATGTTAGTATAAAACCACTAAAAATTCTCGTGTTATTCTAACTAAACGCTGACATGCGCAGTGTATGTAAGCCTTTATTTAGAGTAATACGCATGTGAAGAGTAGTTTGTGAAGATGTTGGTATGTAAATAATACTGTGGTTGTGGTGTGTAGTAATATTTACGTGCTAATGTAGTGGTTGTCCTGATGAAAAGACGGGTAACGTCTCGAAACCGGTAGACAAAAAAGTTATTTTTATTGGTTATATACTAATATAAATATCATTTTGTTGAAATATTTGAATGACTGAATTTATTTATGAAGATAATAGTCAATGGAAGAGCTGCTGCATTTATATTGTTGATATTCGTTAATTTTTTTGAATTTCTTGCTTGTGTTATTAGATCGCTTTGCTATTTTACACTTTACGTTTCACATTATGTAAAAGCCCGATGCAGGGCGTGTATCATTTATAAATAAATAATAATTTGTAGAATTCTTTAAAAAAGTTTTAATTTAATAACTGGTATCAAACTGCCGAATCATGAATATTTTAATAACAACATTATTAATTAAAAATTCTCCATCACGTACTAGTGTGAACGTGGATTCAGTTTCACTTTCGTGACGTCCTATGAAAAATGTCCACCCTGTGACACAAACAGCTGCGAGTAAACACAGGGTGAGATCACTAAACATTGGGCCGGCGACAATATTTATTTGTTAGCCTCAAACAATGGTCTTGAACATCTTCTGCGGCCCCGATAAAAGTCGAAATCCACTAACGAAAACTTTTCTATCGCACCAAAATAAATTTTACAAAGATAATTTGTTCATAAGTATTCTGTTTTAATCCTTGTTTCGGAGTACGCCAGGTGCTTTTCTGGGTAATGATGACTGGAGCGCATAGCGCTATATTATTTCCACCAGCATCATGAAAACTTAAACCCCTTATTATAATCTATATAACCGATGTCAGATCAAAAAAATCCTTTTTAAATTCATCAGACTTTCTATCAGTTTTCTATCCACTGCTGGATGAAGCCCTTCTCAATTTTCTTCTATTTGTATTTGTACATTATTTTAGTAGACCACTAAAAGATTTGAGCCATTTTAAGTGTGGCTATAACAACGTGTGCTGAATATATCAACTGAGAGTAACTCAGAAATTAATTAAATAAGCTAACTAAATAAAAAAAGGTCAGTATATTCTTTGGATACATCATCCGGAAGGGGAAACAAAAAAACGAAGACTGTCCATTTCAGATACATGGCAAAAGGATGAAAATAAGTGATAAAGTTTACAAAACTACGATAATATTCTATCCGGTTAATAGTAACTTTGTCAACATTCTACATAGATAGAAGATAGCACAAGAAAAAAAAACATGAATATAGTATTTAGACTCAGCAATTCGAATCATATACTAAATTACATGGCAACAATCTATCATCAAACCAGTTATAATATGGAGCAAAGTCATGGACATTACAACGGAAGGTCTTGTGGTTTGAAAATTAAGTATTAAGAACAATACTGAAACATAGTCCCGTTGTTGCAATAGTCACATAGAGGTACAGGAGCAATGCGGATATTCGGTCCCTATTACAACAACATTATTGGATCTAGTGGATATTCGGTCTATATTATGATATTCGGTCCCTATTACAACAGCACTATTGGATCTAGTGGATAAGCTATGATAGGACTTGTATGTCAGGCCAGGAGCAACAGAGCCATTAAAATAGTACACGAGGCTAAATCAACTGGGAAAAGACCGCTGGGCAGACCCAGACACCGCTTCATGGACAATTTACTAGCCGATCTGGTGGAAAAGCTAGGGGTGAAGGAGGGATAGGAACAGAAAGCAATGGATCGGAAGAAGTAGAAAGGTAACATCCAGGAGGCTAGAGTTCTATAAGAGCTATACAGCCATAAGAGATTAGAAACAGAAATTTTAAATCATTTGTTATGATTTTAAAATAATAATTTATTATTTTCAGCGAGGTACACAACAATGGCACGTTACAAGTGTGATCACTTGTAACGTGTTGTAACACTTGTAAAATGTAAATTCCAAAAAGTTCCCATTCTCTCAATTATCTAAAGGAGATCAGTATCGATTAGCCTTACCCAACACGTGGTGTTGCGTATTGTTTGTATACACGGTAAACATTACTTCAAGGCTGTCGAGGAACGTAATAATCTCATGAAAATTTGGTAGAAAAATATGCGCAGTATTTTCGTTCTGTATTTTGATTAAAAAACAATGTTTTGTATAACTTGAGTTCCTGTTTCTGAAAAAGTTCTACGCAAAAAGATGTTATTTAGTATCTGTATGTATTTGTTATCGAGTCAATTTGATGTCAATGCATTTTTGAAATCGGTTCGAAGCATGTCTTGGCATAAACTGATTTTGAATGCTTATATATGAGATATGAAGAGTAGGAGGGAAATAAAAACCTCTAATGGGCGGCTACAAACAGCGTCTGTTCCCTACGTTAAGGGCGACTAATTTCAAAACTCACCAACCCACAATTGGCAAGCGTGGTTTTTTAATGCCAAACCCCTTCCAAATGAAATGAACCCGACTTTGAAAACAGGATGGAGGGGTATGGAAGAGGCCTATATCCAACAGCGGAGAGATGAAGGCTGAAGAAGAAGAGGAGGAAGTAAATTAGGTACATCAATGGATGGATGAAAGATTTTTTTGGATTGTACCAGCCACGTTCGTTTGCGACGTTGTAAACTGCAACTGGGAAAAAGTAAGTGTTTCACCTTAGTATTATACCCTCTACGTTTTCGATACATGTAAAGTTTCGATACATCTATTTTAATGAATTCGGCCAATAATTACAACCGTAAATCAAGAAAAATGTCTGCGGATATATCTTACCGTGTCGAATACAACAATGTTCCACGTACTTGGCAGAGCCTACAAATTAACTGGTCGTATGCCGGCCGCACGTAACGTAGAATGTACCCTGTCTGCAGTGCAATTTCGCTCACGATTGCAGTTTTTTAGACACTTTTTTCTGATGGTTATATTCATGTAAAAATTAACAATAACCGCTAAGAAGTTGCAGTTTCTGGTTTCTCAATATACAGACATCAATTGACTTATAATTCAATAATTACTTGTAAAATAATTACTTGTATAATAATAACTTATTCATTAATTATGAAAATAAGTAACGAAATTTACTGTCAGAAAAGTACGTATATGTTTGTCGAATAAAAAAATGGAAGAAATAACACTTAAGATATTGTATTTCAATATTTTCGTTTCAAATATACTAAAGAATATAAAGAATACTTAATTTTAGCACTTTTTTACTTAAAAGAAAACACTTTTATAATAGATAAATAACACAATTAATCCGCGGTTCCAAGACGATATTTGGAATGATTTTTTATCCGGATTGCGCGGCAAATGAGGTTACTTGACAAATAGAACTCGTTGATTCATTGAAAAACTTGAGATACAACCAATAATAAGCTTTAAAAACCCACAAACGCAAGTAAAATAGGCCAAACTCGCATACGTGTCTAGCGAGCGCAGATCTGCGTTTCGGCACATAAAGGGTACAAAAGTTGTCGCGTAGATCTACGCTCCGGCATACGACCGGTTAAGGATTGAGGAGCGCACAATCAAAGCAGGACGCTCCACTTATACTTGAGCACAGAGCGTCTCCACCGTAATCAATATATATATATATATATATATATATATAAAGAAACCCGTGTTTTCCTATCCGCCAAGTTATCTTCACAACCAGATACTACCACCCCCTGGTGGTTATGGTGGTAGATAGCCCTTGGTGTCTCATTGAAAATGTGCGAGTTTGGTGGGGGTGGCTGACCGTGGATGGGAGTGGTTGACGAAAATGTGCATTCTAGCGCATTGTTTTGTTATGAGAAGGCCGTAAATTGTTTGTGCCGCTTCAGATTGTTCCAGAATGGGTTCGCCGACTGTGTCTGCAAGTCTAGAAGGTTCCGGAAAAATCCGCTCTAGAAAGTTCTGTAAGGAGAACGTTCTAGAAAATTCCCGAAAGTTCTATAAGGTTCTAAACTGAGTGACGGAATGTGTCGGTGTGTCTAGAAGGTCCTGTACATTCGATAAATTCGAAGGAGGATGTTCTAGAAGGTTCGCGAAAGTGTTATTACGATCCAAACAGTGTACTAAAAATCTACGCGTGCGAAGCCGCGCGGGCACAGCTAGTATATTTTAAAGAATTAAGTCAGTTAACTTTACTGGTTTATTAAATTACTAGGATTAGATGACCCACAAAATATTTTACAAACACAGCGATAAAAAATAAGCACTGAAAATTTGGTACGTAATTTATTTAACGAAATGGTTTAGCTAAACCGTTGGTGATTGATGACGAAGATTAGGGCTAAATTTTTCGTAACGAATTCAACTTTTCATCATTAAATGGCCCGTTAAAATCTCGCCCGGCCGCCTGGAAGAGTTTTGCAAAGTGATTATTAATTGCCTGAAATCAATTCAACAGTTTAGACGGTCGTATTTAAACCATGGAACAGAGAGAAATTGTTCCTATTTTATTTGTGTAAACAGTAGAAATAATCCGTCAATAATTTAGGGAAATTGATATATTTTTGAAATTATTTATTGCATACAAGCAAAAAAATCGTTCTACTTTGTCAAAGGAAGAAAGACTGTCGGTACATGGCGTTCTACTGCCAACCCTGATGTATGGAAGTGAAGCCTGGAATTGGCATAAAAGGAATGAAAGACCGAATGCGGTGGAAATAAAACGCCTGTGTAGAAAATGATCGATCGATAGAGTGAGGATTGAACAAATTAGAAGTGAATGTAATGCTGGCTACGGTGTTGTAGATAGAATAAAGAAAAGAGTACTGAGATGGTTTGGTCACGTGGAATGTATGGTTAAGAAAATATATGAGGCAAGTTTTGAAGGCAACAAGAATAGAGGGCGTCCGCGAAAGACCTGGCACGATCAGATACTAGGAGTATTTGAGTACTGTTTAAAGCCTCTACAACCGTAGAACTTGTATGAGAAGATGTATGAGTGTAGCCGAAGCAAAAGTGGTGCGCCAAGATAGACGAATATGGCGTTCTATCCTCTCTGCTTTCCTCTGCGGGAGAAACGGCGTGATGGTTAGTTAGTTAGTTACTTAGTTAGTGTTACCTTATATTCTTGCTTTACTCTGAAGAAATACTTCCTTTTAAAAAAATACTAATGGTGGATACTAGGTTAAATTTAATATTTTTCTTCTTTTTCTTTAACATCTATTTTTATGTTTCCCTGCGAGTTTATGCGCTTTTAATTCTGGTGACGGATAAAAGTGTATTGCTTCTTATTCATCTTTTTATTACCAGGTTTTTATTAACTTCACCTGTTTGTCTATCTGGACGGAATCTTATAATCAATATTTCACCCGCTTCCCAATATCCAATCAAACTGAAATTGTGCACACAGATGTATTCTCGTATAAAAAAAAGGAATCACTTATTTAACGAGTTTATTAGTTAATCCATTATAATTTATTAATCATAGTTTTATACGGAAAATAATTTAATGAGTTTACCAAAAGATGGCGCTAGTTTCCTACCGTAGCTATTTTGTACGCTGAGAAAAAAAATACAATTATATTTATAAGTAGGTATTGAAAAGTAAAAAAAAAATATTTTTTTGGGCGCTTTCCCTGCATGAACAACATAATTATGTAATCTATATCAATATCGTAAGCGCTCACCTTTTATTTGGAGATTGAGGCAAAAAAGATTTGGCCGAAACTTTTTTTTTACTTTTTAGAACATTTAAAAATAAGTGTGTTTTTTAATATAATTTTTAACTACAAGACAACAAGCATGTTCTTACTTATTCTTATTCATCTTCTCTTATTCATCGTCTTGTATTATTTCTTTTTCTGTGAATTTTAGGACTTGTTTCCATTAAAAAAAATCTGGGGATAGTTAAAATTGAGCAGCATCATATTTTTGTTTTTCATTTTTTCTTCACTAATCTTCTTTTTATCTTGTTCACTGTTATCTTCTTTTCATGAAATTTTTTATCTTGAATTTTCAAGAATGTTCTTAGGTTTTCACGGCCACTCAGAATCTTCAAGTTTGTGTTTACTGGGGTATTATGCCGTGTTGTTACGACCTTTCGGGCCGACGTTTCGGATCCCATTGCAGGGTCCATCATCAGGGCTGATGTGTTGTCTTGAATGTTGGTGTTGTGGTTAAGTATCGGCTTGCAATACCGTGCCGAAGTCATGATGTGTTGTATTGTGTTGTATGTATGATTCATCTGTTGTCTGATCACTATCTCTGCGGAGTCTGCGACGAGAATGACTTTGAAGCGCCGGATACCAAGATGTTTTTAATTTGAGACCATCATCTCTATTAATGTTTATCGGATGCTTGTAGATTTCTAGTGCTTCCTTGATAAGACGCGCATGGTGACTCTTAGGCTTTCCAAGGATTTTCGGTTCGAATGCAAAATGATGGCCGGTATCCTTAAAATGCTCAGCCAGTGCTGATTTCTCTGGATGACCGAGTTTGCATGCCCGTTTGTGCTCGACAAACGAGCACAAACTGTTTGTCTGTTCTCTATACAAATCTACACCGTTTGTCCGATTCTACTAAAATTTTGCATTATTTTTTAGGACCCGGCGGTGATATAAGTGACATTTCCCCCCTTCCCTTTTACCCATTCCCCTACCCATGATATATTTTCAATGCAAATCTATACCGTTCGACCGATCGGTCTCAAAATTTGGAAACTTATTGTTGAAGACCCGGCGGGTAGCAAAGGCGACATATCCTCCCTCCCCTCTTACCCCTTTGGGGGCTTTGCAAAACAATGGAACCTTTGTTTTCCCCCACAAATTTATTTTTAACATAACCCTTAACCCGTGCAACGCCGGGTATGAACTGCTAGTTTTTAATAAAAAAATGAAAATGGTTCAGTTAGTTAACATACACCATATTATACAAAGGAGACTTTTCAACATTTTACATAGTTGACAACTTTTTTATATCCACAAATTAAATGAATATATGTCAGTCTTTTACATTGTAAATCAAAAAACTTAATTTAAATTCCTAATTTTAATTATTTAAGCCTGTGTAAGAATATTTAAGACAATACGTTGCTCTTAAATGTTTGGTTAAAAGTTTTCTTATGAAATAGAAATACCTGATTTTTGTTTTGAAATACAAAAAAGTCTTACGAGTTCCTTTGACCAGATGTAATCTCCATGGTAACACTGAGCATTCGTTTTTACTTCCCTGTGATTTTAATAACGATGTAGGATTATTCAGGTAGTACATACACCAAGCGGATAGACAAGGTAGGTACCTAACAAAATTATATTGACATATTCTTTTATTCCTAAAAAAGAGCCAGAAAGACTCGTATCTCTCATAAAAAACGGCTACTCAAATTTTCTTTGATCATTTTATCCAATTAGAAGCAAGCAAATTTGGAACACAAATATAACTTTTAAAATGTTGATACTGTGTGGATGTTCCTGAAGCGTAATTGGTCAACGTTACATAATGTAGAGTGATCACTTAAACCAGCTTACATAGGTCGTAAGCCCTGGACCATCCTATAAAGACTTCCAAAAACGTTTCCTTTATAAATAGCTTCGTCTCTGTGAGACTTCTGTAATTTTATTATCTTATTCAAATAATTTATTATTATTTTTATTTATTTATTTTGCTATTTTATTTATTTATTGCTCTTTTCTTAATTTGCTTAAAATTTTAAACTTTGTACTGAAAATTTCTTTTATGTTGTTTTTTGTACTTAATTGTTTTCGTTTTTTATCTCTTATGTTTATAAAGTGAATAATATTTTGTAATAGTGTTACTTACAATTGTAAAAATGAACCTACAGACAAACGTCTTTTTAGTCATTTTGTGGGACTAAATATTACAAAATGTAAAGAAAATAAATAGAAAAAAAAAAGTTATGAAAATTATTACAAATGCTACTAAATTATATTTTATTTGTTATCTCTTAAGCTAAATAGATGTATGACATGTTTTTAATTTTTTTTTTCAGAATTTCAATAAAACAAGCAATTCAAAATAAAAAATTAGGACACGTTTTTATAAGTGTGCTTTAGATTAATTTTTAGTTTAATTTCAATAATTAACAAACATGAAACTATCGGATGGATTATTAATTACTGGAATCTTATTGATTGGTGATAAAAATATCTCAAAAATAGATTAACTTATTTTACGAAAAATTTTTACTATAAATATTACACAACTTAAATATTATTTTCAAAATACTGTTGTTAGTGGTTGAATTTTCTTCTCTTGACCAATTACGCGTATCTTATTTTAGTTTAAAGTGTTTAATATTGCTGTATGCGTTTTTAAAATTATGTAATAAATGATTTATTTATAAAACTAAATCATTTATAATAAATAAGGATATTTTATCGATATAACGATAGCGTGGCTATGTATTTTCACTGGAAAGTATATATTTTATCAATTAAGGCAGTCAAAATGCTGCAAAAAATCACTTTACAATTTCATTGCTCATAATCGTTATACTTTCTAAAAACAAATTTTATTTTTTCTACTGGCAAGTATAAAGGCCTTAAATTTTACGAGTTTATTTAATGATATTCTTTTTTATATATTATAATTTCAATATGCATCTATATAATAATGCACTTACATTATTGGTCAATCGATGTGAATATTCATTTCAAGGTTAAGTTGCATGTTAAATTTTGTTCCAATGACAGTTTGGAAATAAATAGAATAAGTTCACCAATTACTTTATTAAAATATATTTTCACTAGTGTAAATATACATACATAAGAAAAATAAAAATAATTTATAAAAATAGATTCTGGTGAAAATGTTCTTTGATATGATAAGAAAGTGGTTGGAAATGATTTAAACAAAACGCCAGTGAAAATTTTTCCACTAGAAAAAATGTTGTTACTGTAACATGAAATGGTATAATAGAGAGAAGTGTAATAGATGTGGGATGGGAAAAATAGGGGAATGAGAGGGGAGGGTCACCTTAAAATGGCTAAAGAATGGTTGTAATAAGGGGTTATATTTCTAGTAACAGCGAGGAATATACATATGTAGCTACACAGCCAAATATTTCTTTTAATACTTAAATAAGAAAGGTATGCAATAAATATATTCACACAATCGATTCAGATATTAATCTGATTTTTTTTTAAATTGCCCAATTTCATTAAATACACATTCATGCTTTAATTATGCCAGTTTTTGCAGGGTTTCAAATTACCTTTCTGTGCAAATTATACACCGCGGAGTTAGAAAAGAAAGTAGTAATTTCACGTCCCGGAGTATCATGAAGTCCATAAATAATTGATATTTAGACCAAATATTTAAAAATAAAACAAAATTTTATGGAAAAATCATTATTACAGCGCCAGCGATGAGATGCTTGCCTAATAACCAGGAGTTTTCAGTGCGACGTCGGAGATTAATGTAATTTTTTTTTTACAGTATTTGTAAGCAAAAAGTTCAGTATTAGAATTTTTGTATTTAAATTAAGTATTTAACCTTTTAATCCCCAAATATGTAATAATAATTTCGAATATCCATTTGTAACCGTAACTAGAATTCAAAAGCTGAACTCATTCCGTTTTCAAAATAAATATGATTTCAAATAGTACACATTAAAGTTTACATTTGAGATTAATTTCTCATTATCCTACTCTTTTGTTTTGACTTATTATATATAACTTTTAATAATTACTTAATGAAAATTTGAAAATAAAAAGTTCGTCACTGTTGATAGCTTATAGCTAGTATTTTTAATAAATTCATATAATTAAACATTACTATTATACATATAAAAGGTTAATTTTAAACAATTCCAAAAGTGCGAATTTGTTTACTTACCTAGCGTAAAATGCCGTAAAACTGCTGTGCAGTTTGGCTTGGCATATGCATGTATATAATCTGTAATTAAAAAAAAAAGGAGAAATTATGAAAAGAAAAAAAAAACATACCATCACGCTGTTTATCCTTGGGGGTAGGCAGAGAGGATAGAGCACCACACTCTTCTGTCCTGACACACAACTCTCACCTTATCCACATTCATACTTCTTGGCATGCTAGCTAGACAGTTGTTGATGCTTCTAAGGGGACCTTCTTCTAGTATCTGGTTAATCCGATCATGTCATGTCTTCTGTGGTCGCCCTCTCTTTCTGGCGCCGTCAAAATATATCTTGCGTTTTATATCTTTCTTACCATTCTTTCCTTATTCATTCGCTCAACATGCCCAAAACATCTATCCTTTTATAATTCTATTAATTATGTTAAGATCAGCCTTAGGTCCATTCTTAATATCTACATTCTTTACTGCATCATTAATGGATTTGCCGCACATATGTTAATCGAAGGGATTTTATCTCATCTGCAATCAGCCTACTTTAATTATTTAGCTTTTTACCTTAAGAATTTGTTTGCTCCCAGTTATTAGAAATAATGTATCAAGAAATAGAGTACATCGCATACAAGCAAAAAGCTGAGCATTACATAAGATTCTGGGATACCGATATTAATTGAATAATACTTATTTTATGAAAAATACTATTTAAAATTATATCCCTTATCTTTCTTTGGTAACGGCTTTATAGTATTCGTTCATATAAAATCATATATACACATTAAAAATGCTAGTTTTAAAATTTGATTATACTGTGTGCCAAATCTTTACAGCTGTAATTAAACATTTTAAAGCTAGGAAAACACGTAATTGTAATTATAATTTTATAATTGTGAAAACACCAATAAAAAAATATTATCTACTGAACAGATTAACTTTACTCTGCCGTGACATTTCAGACCATATTCACAAAGCACATTTTTTAATAAAAAATGTAAAACAATTAACATTGACATAGTTTATTTTTAAAATAATTAATTTGTCCACTGGGACCTGTATTTAAGGTTTGCAAGTACCTCAAAGCAAAGTATTATTTTTAATATTATCAACATTTTGTTTGCAAGTTAATACCTACTTCTATAATTACCTAATAATATTTTTGTGATTTCTTTTTTTGTTTTTATATATTTATCATATTATTTTATCTGTATTCCTATGTAATTATAATAGTTAATAATACCTCATTAGCGAAAGCCAATTAGACATTATTAGACAACAATTAATTACAATATGATAACAGTTATTAGACAGTAATTAGTAAACGGTGTTTTCAATGCAATTATTTATAATATAAATATATCTATCGAGGCTAGAACAGGGGTACACAGTGGAATTCTGATACTAACATTGGTGTATGAAAGTGAAACCTGGAGCTGGCAGAAGACGAATGAAAGTAAACTGAATGCAATAGAAGTGAGATAACTTAGACGTGTGTGTCAAATACATTTATAATAGAGCAAAGAATAAACTGAATAAGCATAGTGAATATAATTAAAATGGGTTGCACGGGTGGTTTGGGCATGTTAAGCGAATGAATGAGTAAATGATACAAGTGTTGACAGCGTCAGAAGAAGAGGGCGGCATGACCAGGTTAATCAGATACTGGAAGATAGTCCTGTTACGAATCTCAACAGTCGACGAGCTTGCATGTGAAGATGTATGAATGTGGATGAGGCAAGAGTTTTGTTTCTGGACAGAAGATTACAGTGCTTGGACTGGGATACGACTTTATCGTTAGCTGTAAAGTTTTTTGTTTCATAAATGGCGTTAATTTTCCCAGTAATAAATTAATGGAAATATTTACAAAATAATAAGGCTTCTGAAAAGTTTGTCTCAAGTCTTAATAAAGTTTCGCCGCTAGTTTAGTTAATTTTATTAAAAAATATTTAACTTCTTATCTTAAACAACTTTTGTGTCCTTTAAATAATACTTTTTATCTTTTTAAATAATATTATGTTTTAATCAGAATACAGTAGTAGTTAAATTTTTAAGAATAAAATACTGGATTTTATCCCCAGGGGGACATCATTAATCAATACGTATTACAGGGCATGTGCAGAAAATGCCGTCATCGTGAATGCCCAGGGAGATCTTCGAGAACACCCGGGTGGAAGAAGAATAGTCACCAGACCTAGGCTGAGATGGGAAGATGAGGCCAGAAGGGATGCAAACCAAATACTGTGGGTAAGAGAACCGCAGCGGGAGATAGGAAGAGATGGAGGCGAGGACTGATGCTGGCCAAGGCTCTATATGAGTCATTAAAGAAGAATAAGACATGAAGTTATTTATTATATTGATGAGACATCGAGTAGCTTGTTGGTCTTGTGGTTAGGACACTCGCCTCGTGATCCAATGGTCGCGGGTTCGAATCTCAGCCCAGACTAGCAAGTTAGTCCTATTTTCATAGCACAAGCGTTTAGCTTAATTTGAAAATAGTAAGAATACTGATGTGACACGTATTCCGTGTTCGCATCTCTATTTAAAAAAAAAAAAAAATGTATCTTGATTAATGATGTCTCCTTGTGGAAAAAATCCATTATTGTGTTCTTGAAAAATATAAACATATACAAAATATTCTAAATATATTAAAACTGGACTAAGGAGTTAAAAATTGAAATTGTTTTCAGGCGTATTTTAGTGTAAATCTTAATACGTGATTTGAAAGAATATCATATACATTAAAAAATATTTCTTTAATGAAACTCGAATACGAAAATTTATATCTCATTTCCAACGGCATCGTCGTGTCTGGTTGATAGGGATGACAGATTTCAACCACACATGGCGGTAGTAAAATACAACTCGCACATTAAATAAATTTAACATGTATATAACTAAGAAAACTTTCTCCCAGAATATTTTGAGTATGTCCGAAATTTTCAAGAACACAATACTGGATTTTACCCCAGGGGGAGATCATTATTATCAAGATATATTATAGATGTCTCATAGAGCCATATTTTTGTATGGGAAAGTAAGAGTTGTGTATGTTATCATACATACAACTGATAGATGTGGTAGTCTATCATGGGTTGAAGTGGTGAACGTAACATTGCGTAAAGTGATGTCTTTAGCCAGACGTACGATAGATCGTAAGCCTAACGAATACCCAAAAAAGACTTTCATACCTACTTTTCCATATAAAAAATAGCTACGTAATAAAGCTTGAAAATCTTCATTTATTTTAACATGAATCAACAATTCGATATGCAATGAGTAACTTGTTGGTCTTGTGGTTAGGACACTCGCCTCGTGATCCAAAGGTCGCGAGTTCGAACCTCACTCCAGACTAGCAAGTTAGTCCTATTTTAATAGCACAAGCGTTTAGCTTTGTTTGAAAATAGGAAGAATATTGATGTGACACGTATTCCGTGTTCGCATCTGTATTTTTTTAAGTAAAAAAAAAAAAAAATTATACTTATGTGCTACACCGAAACTGGATACACATCATTTATTATTGATTTGTTTATATGTAAATAGATAACAAAATGAACTAGGAAAATACGTGAATATCCATTCCTTCATTAAAATGCGTCACAACCCTATTACTGAATGACCCTCAGTAACCCAGACTGCATGGAACATTCTCTAACGATGCATTCTGTATCATTCCTCTCGACTTTGAAATTCTATACAATGCAGACTGCGGCTCTAGCGCAGCAGGGGCTTAATGAGCAAGGCTTTGATTTTCTCTTGATTAAATTAATGGCTTTTGGATGGCTTTCACCATAAATTCATACTTGGCCTGAATATCCTAGTAGATACGCAAATACTACTGACAACAATTTCTACTTCAATAATCCTATTTTTTTTAAATTAAATTTTTTAATGTCATCGAGCTATGATGATTCATTTGTAAGGCATTTCAGAATCAATAAAAATGAATTTATTTGTACTCTTTAGATTAAATTTTCTTGAACAGCTAGAGATCACAAGACATGTAGTAAATAAGAAAATCATAAACGAACAAGTAAATATATATATAAATATATATATGTTTAAATATAAGTTTTCGCGAAGAGGTATATGCATTATGAAAAGGTTTTTTTTCGGGAACTTCGCGGATTTGCAAAAAAAAAGAATTTTATTTTCGTGGTATATTTCGGGATAACACTGGGATAACCATTCTCAAGCTGGTCTCTCTGTCTCAAGCTAGTCTCTCTGACAATTGAGAGATAACTATTCGATTTCTAAGACTTCGCCGTAGGAGTGGTGCTAATGGTGGTGAGCGCGGGGGCGGGCTAATTACTTTATCTTTTCTGATTGCCGGTGCGGCGGGGAGGGGGGGGGGGGGAATTGGACTGATTGTGCGCTGTTATAGTTGTTGGTTTTAACCGTGCTAGGGTTATCGACATTTCGTTTCTTGTTTTTATTTTTATTTTCATTTTTTTTTTTATATATTATATTATTATAATATATTATATATATATATATAGATATATATATATATATCTATATATATATATATATATATATATATATAATATATTTCTGTATATTTGGATTTCCGCGAGTGCTTTATATGCTACAAAGTAGTACCATAGTACGTAGTGTACCATATATATATATATATATATATATATATACACATATATATATGGTACCACTACTACTACTTTATGGTATGGTATATATACAGATCCCCTCTACTTGACATTTTTAAATAACCTGTAACTTAATTCTAACCTGTAACTTGATTATGCGTAAATTTTTCTTTTTGTTATAGACATACCAGAGATTTGGATCAAATCACTAATGTAGAAAAGCACCTGAGACGCCAATTTCGAATCTCGCATTTGTAAAATTATCATTAGTGCTCAAACATATTTGTACTTACTTACTCATTTAACATATTTGTTATTAAGAATAATGCTGTCTGGAATCCCGCGTTTGAAAATTATCATTAGTGCACAGACATAATTTGTTACCAAGAATATCACATTTATATCAAGTTGTAAATCTATCCTCATCCTTATATATGTATTACTTGTCATTAGTGTTTGAACAGAATTGTTTCATAGAATCATGCAGAAATACAAAAACGTTAATTATATTATAGCATCTCCTTCTCATACTTTTCATACAGATACAAGTTGAATGTAAAATATTTAGATCGATAATGCCCTCGTAAGGCGAAACGCGTCTCAGAAAATTAAAAAGTTTGAACTTAAAAAAACAATCGTTTTTATTTCCATATAGATAAATAAAGATAAGGATAATAACCAACACACCTATCAGTACAAAGAGACGACGCAGCTATTTAATAAATGCTGAATCCTTTGTAACAAACAGAATAGAATTCTGTATTTTAGATAAGTTTGCAAAAGCCCGTAGGCTGTATTTTACATTCCGAATGATATTGTCACAAAATACTCCTTACATTAATACTTCAAGGCAATCCACGTTACTTCACTTCGCGTATACGGAGCTTTGAAAATTGTAAATCATAATTATTATTATCAAAGATGCATTGTTCTTACGACGCAATGTTGATGTTGCGATAAGTAATTCCCGCTATGTAATTGATGTAATCCTGTAAAATATTTAAAATTACTAAAAAAGTTTTAAAATAATCGATTCTGCTAGGATTCGCACCCGAGATCTTCTGATTAGTAGTCAAATGAATTATCCATTGCGTCATAGTATCACAGTAGCCGATGGATGACGCGGAATTTACCATACGTCATCGTCACGTGGCTTAAATCTATTAAGGGTCTGGACCTTCTCAAATAGTAAGCAGAAGTCGCAGTAACGTACATAAGCAAATATTATAATTTGCGCTCTATTTACTGGAAAAATAACGAATCTGTGTTCCTTTTGAGCCATTGAATTTACGAAGACCTGACTAAAGAAGTTTTACTTAAGAAAACCTCAATCAATAACATTGAACAGGAACTGTATATACAATGGTTAATTTGATATTTTAAAAAGGGACGCGAGACTGTGATCCGTAACAAGAATCTTGTGTGACCCGAAAATGCCTATAAAACTTAAAGGACTATGACCATACCAGACTATTGTTAGACCCGCGATGATGTATGGCTCCGAATGCTGGACTGTGTACTATGTACAACTTCTACTCTAGGTAACTCGAAACAGCAGAAATGAGAATGCTTAGATGGTCCGCACGTGTAACATTAAAAGATAGGATTGAAAGTTTATGCATTCGTGATAGCCTGGATGTCACGGACGTAAACAGTAAGCTACAGTTGAGATGGTACAAGCAGATGAGACGTAGACCGCCAGACCACACAGTGAAGCAGGCAATGTCTATGTAGCTTCATCGACAGTCATCCAGTGGAAGACCAAAGAACTCCTGGATGACTCAATGCTCCAAAATATTACAGAGAAACGGCCTGGATGAAAGCGATACCCGATATATTATATAAAAAATTGTTTTCAAATTGTGAATTTTTAAAAATGACTAAAGCCTGGGATATATCAGCCCACCGGCTGCTCACCCACAAACAAACAAAATAAATAAATACAATGTGACAATAGAAATGTTAATACGCCGCGTCAACACTTATTTTGCATTGTTTTTGAGGACCACGCAAACCCCATCTACAAACATACGGGGAAAAAAGTTTTAACTAATTTGGACAAAAACTCTTGGATAACATGCGAAAAAGTTTTATTGAATATAATCCTGTAATAAATTCCAAATAAATACCGAATAAATTACTGGATTTAAAATCTGGAAAGACACAATTTGTGCTCTAACTCAAACAAATTAATGCCTTTATTTATTACTTTTTTCTCTACCTTTCCTTATAACTGTATTATATTTGTATTTTTTCACCATTTTTTGTATACTGTTGTTTCAAATATATACCTAACTAAACTAAGAAGATAATTTGATATAACTTGATATTTTGTATACTAGACACTTGTAAATATCTAAATCGTAGAACAAATATCTAAATTGTGCCATTATACAGCCATACAATTGTAATTTGTATAGCCGTATAATAACTGTCTGAATACAGATTCTTCTAATGAGACATGAGATAGGCATAGTCCAACCTAAATTGTGTATCACCTGCGAATAGAACTAAATAAAAAAATGGAGCAGCGTATACTCATGTATGCGCGGTAGAAGTTATACTTCTTCGGCGTGATTGTGATAATTGATATTTACATATTGGTTAAAAATGTATATTAATACAATAATACGATGTCTAGGGAGATGATAAATATAATTTATAACACATTAATGTAGTTAAATTATTAATATTTGTTTTTGAAGTGGTAAAAATGCAACGATTGGTTTGTGATAGCTAAAAAAAACTAACCCATAAAAACCATGTTTTTATTATACTCCCTTTCTTTGTAAAATATAACAAAAATTAAAGACGAATTAAAATATATAACATAACACTAAACTTACAGTAATTTAATATATTTCTAAAATGTCAGATGTTTTGAGCATGTTAAAGCAGATGTTAAGACACTTCATGCTTTGAAGATTAAATTCTAAAAACATTTGTCAGTCAATTTAGATTTTCGACATTCGTAGCGAAGTACCTTTTATGTATACCGACGGAGTAATTCAAATTTAGAAAATATTCCACGACGTTATCGGGCCGCCGTTGCTAATCAAACTTTTCTAATGATTCCAATTTAAAAAAAAACAATAAAATTTCTAAAAATCCGAAATTATACTATAATTATTAATTTTTTTAACGAAAATTTGATAGATCTTTTTTATCGTCGCCCTGAGTCTATTTGCCAAGTTTCAGCTTGATTGGATCACGGGAAAAGGGTAAAAAATCTAGTTAATATAAAGGGAGTAATAACATATACATGTCTTCAAATTGACGTCTCACGAAGATTCAAAGACATGATCATTATGCGACGAATTAAAAAATATGTGCATTTTAAAAACAAGTCCAAGTGCCTACCCACTGTCATTTTTTATCGATTTTTGAAACTATGCAACTTTGACAGCCAAATTGAATGACGAAGGAATGAATGTTTTTTTTATTTTGAAAACAAATATCTGACAATTATATCGTTTTCGCAAAAATATCGACAATAACATGCAAACATAAAATCGAAATTTAATAAACAGTTTTAATTTTCAATTCAATAACCAATAATTCGTCAGCTTTCAAATTGAGCATCTTTATGATTGGTACTCGATTAAAAATGGTTGAAAATATTTAATTTATATATATTTTCGATGTTTTTTGACTTTGTGGTTGGAGATAATTATTAATTTTAATTATAGAACTTTGTATTAACCACTTTACTAGCAACTCTACTCTACTGTTAAAATAGGTAATGGATAGTTAGTTTGCGTCCTTCCTGATGAAAATAGTGTGGTATCGAAACCGGTAGACGTAGAGTTACTAGTTAAGTAGTTAATAAAAAGTTGCCTAATTAAAATTAATAATGTTTTTGATATTACTGGATTACTAATTTCAAGTCAATAAATTTTAGACAGTTTAATGGATGCACGCGCTTTTCGTGGTCTAGCATTTCCGCTACAATACGCACAATTAATTAATTAATATATACAAATTACAAAATATAATTGAAAAATACATTTAAAATTTTAAAATTTAAAAAATAATTATAACATTAAAACAAACAACAATATTAAAAAATTAAATAACAAGTCCTCAGACAGCAATTGCATGCTGGTATATGGGAACATTAAGAAGAAAAATAAAATAAAATTATGTAGACACATCAATTTATTGAACAGTTTATCTCCTCCCCAAAACCAGTATTTTCAGGTCTTTATGGAATCGTTGTGCATTATTTAGTTCCTTTATGTTTTTGGAAATTCCATTATAAAAGTTGATATAGGAATCCATGTATTTCTCTATTAGTTCGAGGTACATCATTTCTTATACAGATATTTGTTCTTATGTGTTGTCTATGTACGTCACTATTCTGGTAAAGGATGATTTTCATTTTTAGTAATTTATTCTTTATTATATAAATCATCTTTATCATTTCCACATATATCAGATCTTTTAGATTAAGCATGCCGGTGATTTTGTACAAGTTTAATACACCTTAATATATTTTTACTCGTCATTCGCATTCACGATATTTTTAGAAGTCACATTATATATATTTATCCTACTTCATAAAACGTAATCAGTGTACTGGAGCATATTGTATTCAATTTTTCAATATGGCTTCGTGAAAAGAAAGCAATGAAAAGCTTCCGAACGAAGTGCTTTGAAATAAAATTTCACGTTTTTTTTTTCAAAGGCTCTGTCGAGGGTTTATTCCGGCGAAACCTTCATTCAAACTGTGCTCACCCAGTATTAGCATTTTCGACGGTGGCAAACTTAATGCGGTTGAAAGGAAATTCAACCCCATTTCAACAACGCACTCGGTCTATATGATTTCATATGTGGAGTCGAAATTCGATGAGCTTTGGAATTAATTCAAAACTACATTGAAATCTTTAGAAGTTTTCCAGAAATTGATTATAAAGATCATTCTTAAAAAACCTAGTGATTATCCGACAATAGACTTTTTTAACTCCTGTGTGTCGGTGATGTAACGTAGGTCTACATGTCATAGAAAATATGAAATATCTACCTTATTTACGAAAAATAAAACGTCCCACTTTTTGTAATCATTGAATAGACATTTTCACACCAAAATGACTAAATTATACTGTTACGAATGTACGAATTTTTTTAATTAAAAAATATTTATTCATTACTCTCGTTTCGGTCAGTGTTAAAAGAGAGGAGAATATTGCACATCGCAGTTAAATCGAGCAAGAAAGAGCACGACAATACCACACATTTCATGTAGGACAGAGATGGCAGTTGCTTGGGTTTCGGTCAAAGCGAAAACAATATCGAAAGAGTACGGTAGATTCGCGTAACACGTGTTAGACAAAGACAGAGTGCAGGCGACCTAGCGACCGTGTCGTTGAATTCAGTTGGTAATGGTACGTCAGCGGGAGCGCACGCAAATTTGATATACCATGATTTTATAATAATTTACTAAAATAATGCAAATATTTATGTTTACCTTACATAATTATATAAAAAGACCTTTAGAAAGTCTTATCTGTATCGTATATATGTATATTTTATCACATATTAAAAACTATGCCGATTTTTAATCAGGTAACGCTGTGTTACACCACCGTTCCCGAAGGTATTTTTTAGCACAGTCTTTTAAGAGTTAATGAATTACAAGTCCCCATATTACAAAGTATTTAAATTACATTCTTCAATTTTATAAAGGTTTTCACAGTAACAACGAGCTGACCCAAAGAGTGTCAAGTAGCAGAAATATAACATTTGGTAAATTACATATCCCTGTGATTCATACCACAACTGCTCAGCATCACTACACATTTAGGGGTGTGAAATGGTTTAAAGAATTGCCGGTTGAAATGAGGATTGAAAAAAATTATGTGGCATAAAAAGTCGTCAAAAAATACCTTCAGAGTTAATTAAATTTTTAATTTATTATACACGTAAGCCAACTTCTTGTTACTAAATTGTGTATACATTTCATTATATAATTCTCTAGAATAATATATAATATATTTAAAATGTGATGATACTCTTCTCCTACACACGAGTTTGTCACTCATGTAGAAGAGAAATATCTATTATAAGTAACTGTCTCTATCTTTATTGTAAAAAAGTAACCCATAAAAACGAAGTTTTTATTATACTCCCTTTCTTGTAAAATATAACAACAATTAAAGATGAATTAAAACATATAACATAACACTAAACTTACAGTAATTTTAATATATATCTAAAATGTCAGATGTTTTGAGCTTTGATAAGACACTTTCATGCTTTGAAGATTAAATTCTAAAAACATTTGTCAGTCAATTTAGATTTTCGACATTCGTAGTGAAGTACCTATTATGCATACCGATGGAGTAATTCAAATTTAGAAAATATTCCGCGACTTTATCGGGCCGCCGTTGTTGTAATCAAACTTTTCAAATGATTCCAATTTGAAAAAACCAATAAAATTTCTAGAAATCCGAAATTATACTATAATTATTATTTTTATTACTAAAATTTAATAGATCTTCTTTATAGTCGCCACGAGTCTGCTTGCCAAGTTTCAGCTCGATTGGATCACGGGAAAAGGGTCAAAAATCGATCCAAAGGTTTTGTTGACGGCAAGCAAGCAGACGCCACTAGTTAATATAAAGGGAGTAAAAATAAAAATGGAATATTTTCAAAATATTTTTTTATTGAATGGTGGTCTAGACATTTTTATATTATCGTCATTATCATTATTGTATTCATTATCACCATCATTTTCTCTGGCACTCTTACTTCAGTAAGCACAGAACTGGATTTTCATACTGAAGGTCCCTGGTCCGATTCACGGTGATGTCACAACACATCTATGTTATTTTCTCAGATCTGGGTATTTATCTGATAGGCCTTTCGGCGTATTGTATTGTTACATATAAAACATGGGTGCATCCACGTATATACGTGCGTCTTTGGCAAAGAGAAAAAAAGTGTTGTGTTGTGTAACTTGCGTTGGAACACAGATAAATTCATATAGCTATGTCCCATAGCAATATAAAACTGGAATACGCGAATGCACATGCGCATTCTTTCCAGCTATATTTCAACTCAAAGCAAACAACACAAACCAGAATTTCTATCAATGACAGTTTTCCAACAACGGATAAAAAACTCGCTTTTATAAAAAGAAAAAAAAAGTATAAAAAAGAGAAATATTTTTATGAATGTGATAACAATTATATTAGGTATATAATATACATCATCAAACAGAAAACAACAATAAATGCGCGCGAAGCATACGTAATTTTCTTAACACCATTTTTAAACGACTTTTTTTCGCCATTTATAAGAATAGCTATTGGCTAAACATCACTCGAAAAACCGTCATCTTGGCTTTTAAATGAAAAACATAATTACTTGGTAAGTCAAAATACAGAAAAAATAGTTATATGCCTCCCACCATTGAAGGATGACGAAAACTTATGTCTCAGGGTTATTTAAAACTCATTATTTTTTATACCACTATATTTCCTGAACTATACGTTCTATGTGAATGATTTACATAGCCGTTTATATAATGTAAGCCAGCTCATGCAGGTCATTAGCCCTGAGCCACTCTATAAAAGACTCTATAAATGCCTTCTTTCTGTGAGATTTATAATAAACCTTAATTAATGTTTATCCCCTTGTGGACAAAATCCAGTAATTGTGTTCTAAGAACATACACATAAAAATATTGTTAAAAATGTATATTGTTCTATAAAAGAAATGAAAAAAATATAAAATAAAAATTTTCAGGCATGTTTTAATGTATATACAATGTATATGTATATATAATGTATATAATTTATTTGGAAAAATATCACTTAAACATTGATAAGAATATTGTTTAATATTCCACGGTATCATTACCGGCTGCGAAATATATTAGGTCCTTACATATGAAATTGGCGTTTAGTATGGGAGGAACATAAAGCCGATTTTTTTTATTATAATATATTTATTTAATCAAAGTATGTACCATTGCTATCTATGCACTTTTGCCATCTCATAGGTAGTTCATCGATCCCTTTACTAAAAAAACCATTCGGACGGGAATCAATAAAATCTTTGAAGGCGGTTTGGACTGCCCCATCGGAGTTGAATTTTTTCCTGTGCAAGAAGTTATCCAAATTTCGAAAAAAATGGTAATCTGTTGGGGCAAGGTCCGGAGAGTACGGTGGATGTCTTAGACATTCCAATTGAAGCTCCTCTAATTTGGTAGCCGTCTGTTGTGCAGTGTGTGGTCTAGCGTTATCATGAAGCAGCAGTGGCCTAGAGCGATTAACCAGCCTCGGTTGTTTAGCAGCTAGCTTTTCCATCATGGTTTGCAGTTGCTGACAATAGACATCTGCCGTAATCGTCTGGCCAGATTTAAGAAAGCTGTAGTGAACGACACCAGCACTAGTCCACCAAACGCTCACAAGTAACTTTTTTGGAGTCAATTTTCGCTTGGGGCATGGTTTGGCTGGTTCGGCAGGGTTCAGCCATTGTGATGAGTGCTTCCGATTATCGTACAGGATCCACTTTTCATCACAGGTAATGATTCGATTTAAAATCCCTTCATTATTGTGCCGGTTGAGTAATGCAACAGCAACGCGTCTGTTGATTTGCTTAACTCAATTCGTGAGGTACCCACCTTTCAAGCTTTTTCACCTTATCAATTTGCTTCAAGTGGATTAAAACAGTTTTATCACTAACACCGCAGCCTGCAGCTAACTCTGATGTGGTTTGCGATGGATCCGCTTCCACAATAGCCTTTAATTCTTCATTATCAACTTTGGTCTCCGGCCGTCCACGGGGCTTGTTCTGCAGGTCGAAATTTCCAGAACGAAAACGTTGGAACCAAAAACGCACTGTGTTTTCTTTTGCGGCACCGTCACCATACACATCATTAATCCTTCGAGCCGTTTCTGCAGCACTGGTGCCACGGTGGAACTCGTACTCGTAAATAACGCGATATTTCAAGTTTTTCATTTTGTAAACTGAGCGACGCAAAGAAAAAAACAATTGAGGAAAAAACAAATGAATTATAATTTTCAAAACACAAATACATGAGTAAATAGCTGTATAAATTTGGATTTGGAATTCCTAACCAAAGAGAAGATATTTGAGATCAAATTTGCCAGTACGGCAAAACGCCAATTTCATATGTAAGGACCTAATATATATACTATATTATGGGAAGGGCTTTAGATGTCTTTATCATAGTAATTCAAATGTATGAAAGAAAATGATTTTAAACATTATATACTGCTGTAAAAAAATTCATAATGTGCGGATCTTCTCACGGTGGAATTGGTGAACGTTGCATTTTGTAAAGTGATCATTTAAGTCAGTTCATTTAGGACATAAGCCCTGGACCATCCGATAAAAGATTTCATGATTTACGATATTCATATTTTACGATATATGCACATTTCGAACGCCTCTTGAAATTGATATTTGGACAGTGGTTTAATAGTTTGTTAGAAGGTCACTACTTCTCGTCTTCCCTTTATTTCCCTCCCTTTCAAATAATTTAAATAATGCCCAAACGAATGAATGCATCATGATGAAGAAAATGTGTACCCAGGTACCCGTGTAGTAACAGAAGGGTTTATACTTTAACTAGGTGTTAGGTACAGATGTATACAAATGCCTCTAAGGGTTCACAAGTCAAGGGATAATGAAAAACTATTTATATATTTCACACAAAGGGAAACATCCAAATAATGATTTGTTCTGGATTACCTCGTAAATAATGTATGTATTCGGTGGCAATCTACTAAAATTCATAGCTGAAGTCGGTCCTAAACAAACAGCAGGAAAATGTACTCAACAACTCAAGCTAAGTATCCCAGGGTCCCACGCCTGTGACTGCTGGGTTGAGTTAAGAAAAACTTTTCGCCTTTCTCGGGAAATCTCGGTTAATGGTTGTTGACTTAAGTGTGATAATCATAGATGTCGTTTCTTGTCATGCTATCACACAATTTTACAAGTGAGTTTGATAATTTAATTTAGATTAAAAATGAAAAAAATTGTATTAAATCCCTATTAATTGAATTTTCAACAAGTTTTGGGGGCAACGATCCCTTCATCAGGATACAACGTATACTAAAAATTAAAATTCAAAGTAAAGATACAATAGTTAATAAATAACTAACGTGAAAACAAATTTATTGGGGAACCATTTGCAAAAAGGATTCGTATATTTAATTTGCTTTTACGACTGTTTCAAATTATAAATAATCATGTTTCAAATTCAATTTTATCAAAAATATCTCAAAATGTATAGAAACAGTTTTGTATACTAGGTAATAATAATTAATCAAAGAATTATGTATTAAAAACAAGTATAAGGATGATATAAAAAACGGGCTTATAAATTATTTTGTAATGATTGTAATCATTTTAATGTAGGTACCTCTAAAAAAGTTAAAATCGTTATTTTGATATTAAATAAAAGAGTTCAAAAATTTTTAATTTTATTCAACTCTCATGTATTTTTTTTTGTTTTGATAATACTTCTACTTTTTATTTTTTATTATTTTGATTTTAATACTTCTAGTTTTTATTATTGTAGACATTTAGATTGTTTAATCTAATAAAGTGGTGAAAACAAAGTTATTTATGTTATATTTTAACAATAATGTCACCACAAAGTTCAAGTCTTCATACGGAAGAAAAAATATTCTTCGAACGGTTAATCTTTTACACTTTCATCCGTAAAATCGTTCAAAAGCTTGAATTTCCCCCTTTACACTCGTTCCTAATTCTACAATCTTTTATAGAATGGATTCTTCTCCCGAACGCCTCCAATCAAATCCTCGTCCTGCAAATCCTCCATCCGTTTCACTGCGTCGCGAGCAGCTCTGTGAACTTTATTGACTCTGACAGATAAGGAAAAATAAAGGTACAGCGTGCTGGAAAAATGAACAAAAAAACATTACATTACTGAAACTTTTATTGTAAGACCCTATAAATCTCATATAGCGATACCGGACTTGTCCGCTGCACTCTCCATAAACGTCATCGATAATAAATTGCAATGGACTGACCCTATTCAATTCTCAATATTCGCCTACGCCCAGCTTACCTATTCAACTGTAAATATAAAATATTTGATTATTTGAAATATTTGAAGAAGCTTTGAAATAACTTTAAATGTTATTAAAAAATATGATAATATTGTGCGCATATATAAATAAATAATATTGTGCGACATTATTTTATGACATTATTAAAATCAGAATACTCAATATTACCGAAAAAAGTTATTCATATTTCATAAAACTTGTTTTTCCAAATTATTTGAAAAATTATTAAAAAAAAATATTATTTCTGAAGTTCTTGATTTCTCGCAATTAATTATATTTCAGTAATATATTTAAATAATTTTTCAAATAATTTGGAAAAATAAGGAACAAAAGACATTTCATTCGAATTTTTTTTACAGTTATACAGTACCCTGATGATGGAATGGTAATTTCTGAAACATGTTGGTGAAAAAAAACCCACATAAAAGCAGATATATACAAATGAAATAATCAATATTTTTTTTAAATGTCAATCTACAATGTTGCTCAATCAATTGAAAAAATAAAAAGTTATTATTAGGTCCTTACATATGAAATTGAGGTTTAGTATGGGAGGAACATAAAGCCGATTTTTTTTTATTACAATATATTTATTTAATCAAAGTATGTACCATTGCTATCTATGCACTTTAGCCATCTCATAGGTAGTTCATCGATCCCTTTACTAAAAAAACCATTCGGACGGGAATCAATAAAGTCTTTGAAGGCGGTTTGGACTGCCCCATCGGAGTTGAATTTTTTCCTTTGCAAGAAGTTATCCAAATTTCGAAAAAAATGGTAATCTGTTGGGGCAAGGTCCGGAGAGTACGGTGGATGTCTTAGACATTCCAATTGAAGCTCCTCTAATTTGGTAGCCGTCTGTTGTGCAGTATGTGGTCTAGCGTTATCATGAAGCAGCAGTGGCCTAGAGCGATTAACCAGCCTCGGTTGTTTAGCAGCTAGCTTTTCCATCATGGTTTGCGGTTGCTGACAATAGACATCTGCCGTAATCGTCTGGCCAGATTTAAGAAAGCTGTAGTGAACGACACCAGCACTAGTCCACCAAACGCTCACAAGTAACTTTTTTGGAGTCATTTTCGCTTGGGGCATGGTTTGGCTGGTTCGGCAGGGTTCAGCCATTGCGATGAGCGCTTCCGATTATCGTACAGGATCCACTTTTCATCACAGGTAATGATTCGATTTAAAATCCCTTCATTATTGTGCCGGTTGAGTAATGCAACGCAGCAGTCAACGCGCGTTTGTTGATTTGCTTCACCCAATTCGTGAGGTACCCACCTTTCAAGCTTTTTCACCTTACCAATTTGCTTCAAGTGGATTAAAACAGTTTTATCACTAACACCGCAGCCTGCAGCTAACTCGGATGTGGTTTGCGATGGATCCGTTTCCACAATAGCCTTCAATTCTTCATTATCAACTTTGGTCTCCGGCCGTCCACGGGGCTTGTTCTGCAGGTCGAAATTTCCAGAACGAAAACGTTGGAACCAAAAACGCACTGTGTTTTCTTTTGCGGCACCGTCGCCATGCACATCATTAATCCTTCGAGCCGTTTCTGCAGCACTGGTGCCACGATGGAACTCGTACTCGTAAATAACGCGATATTTCAAGTTTTTCATTTTGTAAACTGAGTGACGCAAAGAAAAAAACAATTGAGGAAAAAACAAATGAATCATAATTTTCAAAACACAAATACATGAGTAAATAGCTGTATAAATTTGGATTTGGAATTCCTAACCAAAGAGAAGATTTTTGAGATCAAATTTGCCAGTACGGCAAAACGCCAATTTCATATGTAAGGACCTAATATTTAAAATTAAAATTTGAACACGAATATTTCATTTTATTAAAAAAGCAGATGACTCTATTTACAAGTCTTGTTTAATATCTCACCAATAAAGCGGATGTTTATGTGAATTTATTAATATTTTTTTAGAAACAGAAAAAAATATTCTAGAAATGGGTGATAAACACGTGTAAATCATATATTTCGCTACGTGCTGCGCTTTAGTTATCGTTGCATGTTTCCATTGCAATGGGAATGTTCACTGAAATGATTTTCACATAACCTGAACACGATTTTCCCAGTATTTGAGTTTGTGAGGTCATGGCCGTGCTGTATAAACCTGTATAAAAGGTTGGCTTATTTATACAGGTGGCGCCAAATAAACTGATGGATTTATTTTCTTTATTATCTCCTGTGTGTCGGTGATGTAACGTAGGTCTACCTGTCATACAAAATATTAAATATCTACCTTATTTACGAAAACTAAAACGTCACATTTTATGTAATCATCGAATTGACATTTTCACACCAAAATTACTAAATTAAACTGTTAGGAATGTACGGGTTTTTTAATTAAAAAATATTTATTCATTACTCTCGTATATTCGGCCAGTGTGCAAGAGAGAGCAGAATATTGTACATCGCAGTTAAATCGAGCAAGAAAGAGCACGATAATACCATACATTTCATGTAGGACAGAGATGGCGGTTGCTTGGGTTTCGGCGAAAGCAAAACAATATAGAAAGAGTACGGTAGAGTCGGGTAACATGTGTTAGACAAAGACGGAGTGCAGGCGACTGAAGTGAGCTGGCGACCGCTTCGTTGTATTCAGTTGCCAATGAAACATCGGCGGAAGCGCACGCAAATTCGGTTTGCCATAATTTTATAATAATTTACTAAAATAATGCAAATATGTATGTTTACCTTACATAATTATATAAAGGGACGTTTTAAAAGGCTTATCTGTATCGTATTTATGTATATTTTATCACATATTAAAAACTATGCCAATTTTTAATCAGGTAACGCTGTGTTACTCCACCGTCCCCAAAGTTTTTTTTTAGCACAGTCTTTTAAGAGTTATTATTATAGAAAAAAATAAAGCCTCTTAACGGCAAATGAAACTCTTATTCTGGGATTTTTTATAATAAAAATGTGAAACTGTGTAGACTAAATGGCATACCTTATCTTTTTCGTTAAAAATGCTCTTCTTAAGGTATTTTCCTCCGTGTTCTCCACAGCGAGAGTTTTAGGAATTATCTCATTTCCGTTGTTCTCTTTCAGTTTCCAAATAGTTTGCGGATCATCAACAAAAACCCCATCCTTTAGATATTACCCAAGGCAAAGCAGTTAATAATGAAAATCTTTGTATAGGTAGAACGAATTTAAAGAAGGTACAAAGTATTGTACACTTACAAAGGCTGCGATGTAAATAAAATATGTGATCCTAATAGAAAAATTTATTGCCCGTCGGTAGGTAATTCCTTTATTTATTATCGCTAGTATCATTGATTATAGTCACACTGCGCTCGCTCTGTTGCTAATATGACTGACTCCGCATCGCGTGAAGCCCTTGTATTTATTGGTAACGCCTTTAAAATCTTTCGAGACTCCGAGACGTTTCGAGAGACTAATAGAATTTTTCAGAGATTATGAGACTTATGGAGCATTCTAGATGATTGAAAAGTATTCCATAGTGCGTCCCAGAATGTTTTGGAATGTTCGATCGCGTTGTTGTCCTTGAGAGGCTCTGACTGCGCGCAATCTTTCCAGGTTTTTAACATCTCGTGACAATATTTTCTGTAGTCATGATCTTGGAATACGAATGCGAATGGTCAGAAGCTACGTGTTTTCAATATTAATGTATGGAATGCAAGTATAGACGCTTACCGAAAAACTGATAAGGCGAATCGAATGAGATGTGGAGCTATGAAAAATACACAAAATAAGCTGGATGGAATTACGAATGAAGAAGTTAAGGTACGGATGAATAAAGAAAAATAAGTAGCTAATCAGAACAATAAAAATGTGATCTGACATTCAGAATAAGGAAAACTGAAAAATCTGAGACAGCGAAAAAAGAATTAAATCCAGTGAGCGCGACAACCAAACTTTCAACACTCTGGCCTACACGTTCAATGCTTTCAACTAATCGACCATTTTGGCCTCTTTCAGTGTCTAGCATTTTTTACAGTTTCCGTCTTCCAACTTTTTAACTAAACTTGTAATTAATTAAGATAAATTATAGAAGTCTCACAGAGACTAAGATATTTATATGAGAAACGTGTATGGAACGATGGCCCAGGGCTTGAAACCTGTATGAGCTGGCTTAAGTGATCAGTCTACACAATGCGACGTTCACCAATTTCATCGTAACAACATCCACACATTATTTTTGAAAACTCTTTATATGTTCCAAGTCTGAGAATCTTTCGTTTATTTGAATGGACTATGCTAGAGACAACTGTAGTCGTTATTTATGAACTAGTTAGTATACATAGATTTTGCAGCTGGTAATGTTACCTCCATATTTTTAAGGTGGAGTATTTCCTAAGCAATATTATTTTTAATGTATAGATACATGATATTCTTCCGAATTATTTAACATATACAGGGTTATTTGGAAAACGTTAATAACCTCACAGGACTTTATTTCTGCTTATATTATGAGTCGAAAATGCTCAAGCAACCATGACCTAATATTAATAGTTATGGATATGTGCAACTTTTAAATTTTTGCATTTTTTTTAAATATTACTGACTTATTTTTGGTTAAACGTTAGACTATCATTAAATTAAATTATGTATATTAACTATGAAAAATTCATTCCCTTTATTACAAGTCGAATTAAATAATAAAAACCTTCAAATGCCAATTATTTAAATAAGATTAAAATGAATCAATTTTTCGTAATTGATAAATCAGTGTAATGATAGTTCAACGTTTTGTAAAAAATTAACTTGATATATTGGAACAAAATTCAAACGTTGATATTGCATAACTCCATAGCTCCATAGCATTGATATTATGTCATGGCTGCTTGATAATTTTTGACTCATAATCAAGGCGGAAATATACTCATGCGAGGTTATAAATGGTTTCCAAATAACACCGTATAATAGAATATGCCTGAAAATTAGTTTTTTTTAAACTCCTTTTTCACACTAGTAAATATATATTTTAACAATATTTTATACGAAAGTATATTTTGAGAATAAAGTTACTGAATTTTATCCCCAGAGAAATGATTAATCAATTAATATTTATTACAGGTGTCTCACAGAGACGAAGCTATTTATGTGAGGAACGTGTACGGAAGTCTTTTTATATGATGGCCCAGCAGCTTGTAATTGGTTAATTGCGAATGTTTTAATCAAGTATTATATAAATGTTAAAATAGTGTTATGTTAAAATAAGCAATTAAATATTTATCCATAATCAAATTTCCCAAATTGTATCTGTAATAACAGAAACTCAAAATTACAAGTCATAAAAAAGTCACATTTTTTAAATCATTAGCTTATTCTGCGCCACCCCGTATCATGAAATCGTTTGCTAGAAATGATTTTGTTTTAAATATTTTGAATGTTAATATATGAATTGATTACGATAGAATTATACACAAAGCTTATTACAAACGCAATATGCAAATTTCAAATTCGTATCGCTCGTTTAATAAATATTAATTTGATAAATTTTAATAAACTCGTCCAACCATCCAATAAACTGATAAAGGGAAACAAATTATATACTGATTTTAAATATGTAACATGTTGAGGTACCTACACAAAAATAATAAACATTAAATTTCCAATATTACTCACTATTCAGTTACGAAATGTTTACAGATTATATTTAATAAATCCTACGAATTCTGATAATTGCATTTATAATAACGTTTCGTATTTTGTGTTTTCGTGTTTGATGTATTTTGCTGGATAAAATATAAAACAGTTAATTTCAATTTTGTATTGATTGTTGCCCTAATTCTGCGGTCAAAACCATGTATTTGTATGTTCTATATACAATATATTATACAGGGTTATTTTGAAAACATTAATAACCTCGCAGGACTATATTCCTGCCTTGATTATGAGTCGAAAATGTTCAAGCTATTATGACCTTATATCAATAGTTAACGAGATATGCGACGTCAAAGTTTGCATTTTTTTTCAATATTTCTGACTTTTTTTTTGTAAAACGTTGGACTGTCATTACAGTAACTCATATCGAATATGAAAAACTCATTGCCCTTAATACAAGTCAAATAAAAAAATAAAAACATTTTTTTATCATTTTATTTAACTTGTAATGAAACAAATTAATTTTTCGTAATCGATATGAGTTACCGTGATGATACTTCAACGTTTTACAAAAAATAAGTCAGAAATATTGAAAAAAAAATGCAAACTTTGATGTCGCATATCTCCTTAACTATTGATATAAGGTCATAATAGCTTGAACATTTTCGACTCATAATCAAGGCAGGAATAAAGTCCTGCGAGGTTATTAGTGTTTTCCAAATAACCCTGTATATGTTTATTTAGACATAGGTACGTAGAGAGTACAAAAAATACATTCACATTTTATTTTTTTAACTATCTTGGTAAATAATAATAAAACTCAACCATGATCATTATTTTTCTAGATACTTCTTCGTTTGTTACTACGTAAAAAACTTAATACCCGCAACAACATGCCCATTACAGATCTCCAGTGAAACTCCTTTGAAGAATTTTTCGAAATATTTCTACAGTTGTACGACAATTGGCATGACAGCCATACTCGTATCTTATATGAAAGGTACCAGGATTCATTACGGCAGCCTCCAAAATATTTTTGAAATAAAGCTGAAAATAAAACACAAGTGAAGGTATAAATATCAAAAAAAATTCCATTCGTTACACACATTTTCTGTTAGTAAATAAATTATCGTAAATGTCGTGTGCCATCGATTTGAATTCATTAACTACATTTGCGAAAAGGTCGAAAAAAGCCGTAAAATTTTGATAACAATCTCAAATAAAAAACTGTTTGAAATACATTGTAAAATTGGTATTTAAAAAACGAACCCATAAAAACCAAGTTTTTATTTTACTCCATTTCTTTGTAAATTAAGTTGACCATCATGCAATTTAATAATTGATTGACTGAAAATGAAACATGTCTAGACAAATATCTATGTCAAAAATCTCTAAAAGTATCTCTTTATTACTTGATTTCTTCCCAAAAAAACCGAAGTGTGCTGTCATTTGTGAACCAATTGTCGTAAATTTTCGAAATTCGTAGTGAAGTACCTATTTTACCTACCGACGACGGAGTAATTCAAATTTTAAATATTCCCTGAGTTATCAGGCCGCCGTTGGTAGTAATCAAACTTTTGTAATGATTCAATTTTGAAAAAACCATTAAAATTTCTGAAAATCCAAAATTATACTATAATTATTAATTTTGCTTAACGAAAATTTGACAGATCTTCTTGATCGTCACCAAGAGTCTGCTTGCAAAGTTTCAGCTCGATTTGATCACGGGAAAAGGGTTAAAAATCGATCCAAAGTTTTTTCGTCAAGAAAACAAGCAAGCAGATGCCACGAGTTAAAAGAAAGGAAGTAAAATACACAAGATTATCTATGGTTGCTTTAAAATGTCAACTGTCAAAATTTATCATGACACATTTCGCATTGTTTTTATAAATATCACGGACTTCCAGAAACTTCCGAGACAGTATCCCGTTCAATTTAGAAATACTTCGGAATAATTTAATAATAATATTTCATCTCCAATACATTTATCTCAACCCTTGGAATATTCTGGACGCTTGATGCAGTCTTTCCGCTTGACTTCTAGTCTGGCCAATAATTTATAAGCGAATGACTTCTCTAGGGTAGTTCAAAATTGTCTAGCATTTTGGGTGCCATTTGGATTGCCGGGACATGTTTAAAATTAATTAATTTCGTAGAAATTAATCTTTCCTGGATAATTTTTAAACATGTTGTTGGTTATGCTTCATTAGTTTTTGTAATTGGGATACTTCATAGATAATGTGATGTGCCCTTGAAATTTTTATATAAAGTCTGTACCTTTTTAATACTATTTAAATATTGTGGAAAGTTTGATGGCGACCCTTTTGGGCCAGTGGGTATGACACTGGCTTCTCACACAGAGGGTTCCGGGTTCGATTCCAGGTGAGGTCACGATTAACGTGTGTGATTTAGTCAAGGTTGCATATTTTGTGATGTCTTCTTCTTCAAACATAGTAAAATTATTTTGTGGTGACATTATAATTATAATTTATAGAATTAAACTTTGTTTACACCACTTTTTTTATTATTAAAAAAATTCAACATGTTTCGAAGCCAATGGCTTCTATTAATAAAAATTCTAAGTATTAAGTTATTTCATGTTAAGTAGGTACTTTATATTATTAATTTTCCAAATATAACTTTTTAATATTTTAATTATTTTTTAATTTTATTTCTGTTATCCCGGCGAAGAAGCCATTGGCTTCGAAACGTGTTGAAATTTTTCAATAATAAAAAAAATGGTGTAAACAAAGTAAATAATAATTTTGTGATGTGTTTCGCTTTTATAATTTGGCATCTTGGCCTGTTGAAGCGTAAATAAAATAAAAAATATACCCTTGAAGATCTTAAATAAAGTCTGTACATTTTGGTACCATTAAGGATATCACATTTCTTCGTGATAAGTGATCATAAATCAAAAGAATTCCTATGTCGGCGCTGAATGTCAGGGTTAACCCAGCATTCGCTTACTCTCTCCTATTTCCTACGTAGGTATTCACTTCCACCAATATTATACATATAAACAGTGATATGCAAACGTATGGAGATACCTGAGAAGAGATATGTTTATAAAACATATACGACGGTCTGTGTCTGACGTTGCCTGGAACCCAGATTAACATCAAAGCGGTGGGGGAGGGAGAAAGGTAGAAGGAGCTGTCTTTTACGAAAGCCCTGAAGAACAAGGGTAAGTGGAACAACTATGTTTATCTCAATATTCTAGAGTGAAATGAGCATATTTCCGAACGGATGTTATTCAATATAGCACATAATAGCAAGAAAAATTTGGGCTATGCCAGGGGAAGGTTACTATGTTCTGGCAAAGAGTCATGAAAAGTAAATAAGTTTTTGCAAAATTTTGTTTAGATGAATTAAATAGTGTGCATTTAATTTTAAAACTCAGACACAAATATTTCAGACACAATACGCAGTGTCTTCATTTAATAGTTTTTAGTGTATTTATTTTAAAATAATAATATTCTTTTCATTTATTGAAGTAAATTAGTTTTAGACTATATAAAAAGTGTTAATTTTTATTTAAAAACCGTGCATATTTTTTATTTTTTATTTATTTATTGTTTATTTACATTTACATTAGTTAATACAAGATACTAATAACTGCCACACTAGGTGAAAACCTGTTCTGTGGCAGTTATTCTCACATGGTGTTTATGTAGTAGTAAAAAATGACAATTAAAGAATCTAAATCTAAAAGAAAATAAAAAGAAAAGAAAATATACATACAGAAAGAGTAGCTAGTTGTGGTTAGGACTCTCGCCTCGTGATCCAAAGGTCTCGGGTTCGATCCTCACTCGAGACTAGCAAGTTAGTCCTATTTTCATAGCACAACCATTTAGCTTAGTTTGAAAATAGTAAGAATATTGATGTGACATGTATTCCGTGTTCGCATCTCTATTTTAAAAAAAAAATTAAAAAAATAATCCAGATAAGAATTTATAGTAAATCATAGGAATACCTAAATCTAAGAGAAAAGAAAAGAAAAGAAAGTACACATACACATAAATTGTTAGTAAACAACTGACAGATTTTGCAATAATTTTATAAGGTTTTGCAAAATATATAATATACACATCACACAGAGGCCCACAAAGTGGATTAATTTTCATTATTTTTAAAACGTACGTTTGGTATTTTATTAAATTATTTATTTTGTGTCATTTTCAGAAAAATTCTTCATTTAAAATATATGGAATCTTTATGAATAAATTTTAATACGATATTTTTCTATACAAAAATGTGATACAAAAAGCCAAAAGAAAAATAAAAAATAATGAGAAATTTAAGATCAAATTAGATACTATGTTTTAAACCACTTTATTGCTATATATTTGTCAAATAGTTTCGGTTGGACTCAACCTTCTTCAGGACAATTATAATATAGACTGATAATTTGACAAATATATAGCAATAAAGTGGTTTAAAACATAGTATCTAATTTGTTCTTAAATTTCTTAATGTCAAGCCACAAAGTATTTTCTTGCTATGAAAATTTTTAAAAATAATGAATTTCGCTTCTCTCGTCCTTGGATATTTACACATCACCGTATACAAAAATATGTTTTCTAAATATATACAAATGTTACATACCAGTGTATGCTTACCTGGTCGTGATTAGTTGTACAAACAAACCTCTTCACATCAGATTTTCTAGATTTATAGCAATGTCGATATATTTATAAAGCAATTTATGCCAGTTAGAATATAAGATATTGAATAATCGATTCCACTCGATATTTTGCAGAGTTAATATTTTTTTTTCTTTTAAGATAACAAATAATTTATGATTAATGTAATATGATTGAAGTATTTTACTTGCTGAAACTCCTATTATAAATTTTTTATAAACTTGCAATGTCTGAAATTGACATCCTTTACATGTTTTTACATAGTTTCACTTGTCCGTTTGTATGTTTGTCTCCTTATTTAATAATCGAAATATCAACAACTTCCCGGCTAGCCTAAGCTCTGAAACTTTCAGCATTTCTGTTTTTCCTACAATAATACAACATTAAATTATTTTGAATATGATTTTTTCGATATTTTGAGGGATACAAATAATTTTAATATTTAATATTAAAATAATAAAGGAATAAAAGCAAAAACAATATTATTTTGGCTTTTCTAGTCAAGATAAGTACCTACCTAATATTCAGTGAAATAAGTGTGTATTTTTGCGATATTTTATCACCAATTGTTGAAATTCTAGTAATTAAGTATTTACCCTACATTTTCTGGTTTGTTATTGTTAAAATTAATCTTGTAATCCGAACAAATGTATAGAAGCGTGTCTTAATTTTTTTTAATTTCGCATTTTTTGATCACATTTTGACATCAGATTAGAAGTCCACTTTTTCATTTACGAACAGAAGCTCTCTATTGTGTAGTAAAAACTAAAACGGAGCGAAAATGTCTTTAATGACTTATCTGTTTTAGAAATCCTTCGATTTTTGATTTTTTTGAAATCTAGTCCTTACCGGTATGAAAGGGCTCATAATCGTGACGGAGGTAATTCTCAGGGATTCCAAAACCCACCAGGAATTGTCTTTTCAGTTGTGATTAACCTTTTATGGTAATATAACGTCTACAGCAAATTCAATTATGCGAGAAAAAGTCTTTCTTAATTCGTATTGGCCAAAGAATTCGATGGACGGATTTGCATTTTCTCATTACCCTTCGTAGCCTTACGTAAGCAATTGAAGTATTCCTTAACCGTAGTAGCCCCCACTTTACATAAGCAATTAAAGTGTCCAACACTAAGAGTGTCATAGACACCCACGTAGTGCGCTGATGAACCTTACTGAAGATACGACATGCTGGCGCCGAGGGTACACTTTACCAGGGAGGGAGTAAATTAGATATATACAGCCTTAAGGGGGGGGTAAGGTTTTTAACTTTTTTTTGCATTTTAAATGAATGTATAACATCGTAAGAATATTGTGTCGAAATTTCAAGTCAATCGGAGTAAAATTGACGAAATTATGAACATTTGAGCGATACTCAGACTGATTTTCTATACCTGCTCGGGCAGCTAAGAGACGCGCTCACCTGAGGACTACCGGACGTGCTATTTGCATTGGAAGAGTTTTGCGTAGACAAGGACAAACAGATGCTGATGATGAAAGCTCTTTGCCGTGTGAACATGGCATCGACGATTATGTGTAAGTATAAAATAAGTGTTGAGTTTTATTTTGAATTTTACAGTGTGCAAAACTTTAAAGCGTTTTCCCCACATCTCATGTTTTCAAAGTCGGTGTCCATCATAACTTCAAAACTACTGCACCGATCCTTTTGAAATTTTGAATACTATTTCTGTTCATAATTTACTAGGTAACGCTGGAGACTTTTTTTAAAATATGTTATTAATTTTTATTTTTTAATAACAAATTAGTCGATATTTTTCGCAAAAAAACGCGTTTTTCCATTCAAAGTGTTCCAAAAAATTGAAAAATTGAAATTTAAAAAAACCCTCCCAGCCTTACCTGGGAAAACCTATTATCTAACGAATGAACTTTGATTTTTTGATTTCAGATGATCTAGCACCAAGTTATGATGGACACCGCAATTCTACTTTTTTCCGAGACACGTCCGAATAATTGCCGCCATTGCCGTATTTTTTAATATTTCTTCTTGAAAATTTTACACAATATTCTTAAAATGTCATACTTTGATTTACGATTGGTTTTAATAAAGAAATTTTAACTGTGTCGTCACAAAAAATTCACAAAACATGCCTTTTTTTGTACGAATTAACCTTACCCCCCCTTAAGTTAAATTTGTGGGGGGAAATAAAGCTTTGATTCGAACGGTATAGATTTGCATCGAAAATATATCACGGGGAGGGGAAGGGGTAAAAGATGAGAGGAAAATGTAGCTTGTGTTATCCGCGGAGTCCTAAAGAATAAAGCCATGTATTCACTAGGGGACAAATCGCGAAACATTCCGCTCGGCATGTCGCATCAACATCTACGCTCATGTTTCGTGGACAATGACGCGGCCATTTGACGTGTACACACCGGGACTCGCATATCTTGTCGCGGAAATGTCACCCGATGAACTTATGTTGACAGCTGCGGTATCTCATTTGGCGAAAACGGGGTTCCGCGCAATTCGAAATGTTTTTTTGGGTCGCAATTTCAAATAAACGAGGTTTTACTGTAGTAAATTGAATATTATTAAAAACAAGGTCCTTTTTGCACATAATTATTGTTTTCCAGACGTCACGGAAATATATCGACCTATGAGGTTATGATGATAGCCGCGTATCTGTTTATGTTAATGAGTTTATCGAAAAGTAAGAGGAGAAAAAAGAGAAGAATGCGAAATTATTAACTGCAAAGAGAAAGAAGGACGGACATTCTATGCGATCTTCGATCGATACAGCTCGATGAGTTCGAGAACGATTTCGTTTCCCCGCATTGTCATCTTGACAGATACAGCGCATGCGTATTCACTTGTAAACATACCACGTGGTACTGACGCTCCGCGGAATGTTGCAGTGAGTACGCTCGGGTACCGTGCGCATGTCAACGTTGCCACGGCACGTAGAAATGCCGCGCTATGTTGTGCGCGAGGTCGCGGAACAGTGCACGACGTTGCAACGTCACGTAGACTCTATGCCGCGCATGCTGTTGAGGGACAATTTGTCCCCTAGTGAATACATGGCTTAATTTACACACGATTCAACATGAATTAATTTAGTGAACATTTAAATTGTAATTATTTATACTGCCGGTCGCAAAGACAACAGGTGGTCGCAGGTGAATTTAATGTGACCACTTCCTTCGCCGTAACTTGCTTGAATTACTTATCAGACCGCGTGGCAACGTTTGTACGCCAGGTTAGTGTATACGCTAGTAAACTCAACGAATTGTACAATCCGACCACGCAAAAATCTATCAAAAAGAAGATTATCAATAAATAAATACAAGTAATAGAAACAAATAAGCAGGTGTATGCACATTTTTAGACTTATTGATACAAGTGGAAACATTGGAAATTAATTAGCCATTTATGAATTAATAATTAATTAATAAAATGTTATTTATGTTAGTATATAAATACTAAAAAATACTTTTTGTCTACCGTAACTTTCGAGACGTAACCCGTCTCTTCGTTAGGAGAATCACTACACTAGAATGTGACATTCATTGCGCCTGTCAACGTTGTGTAGTTTCGAAACTTTTGAATACGGAACCGTCTTAGGCTGAAAAACGATAAAACATGAAAGGGGGTAGGCACGTGATCTTTTTTGAAAATGGACACGTTTTTTGATTCTTCGCATCATATGTCTGGGATGCTGTGGCGTTAAATGTTCACTTGTCATCATGAGACGTCGATTCGAAGACATTTATCTCTTATTTAAGTTGTCATAAAACAATGGTTACATTCGTACCACTTCAAAAACAAATATTAATAATTAAACCACATTTAAGTGTTATCAGTTATATTTATCATCGCCCTAGGCATTGTATTATTATATCAATATATATTTTTAACCAATATGTGAATTTATCAATTAGCACAATCACGCCAACGAAGTATAACTTCTACTGCTGAGTATTTTCTCCTCCATTTTTTATTGTTAAATGCTTTGTTATTAACGATCCGTTTTAACGGTGTTGCAAATTGACGTAATTTTTTTCAAACAAAACCGGTCGGTTTGATCGTTGCGTGTTTCAATGCGTTGCAAGTTTCGGATGCAATTTCGCTGTTTAACAAGTTTCGTTGCAAAACATCAGATCGGTGTGCGAATCTCGTTTCCCAATAGCGGCGCTCCTCACCGTCACGCCACACTGTTTCACCGTACGATAATGGTTACAGCATTGACTGTGCAACGCGCACACTCGCGTGTAACGGACTCTACAATAGATAACAAAGCTAAGCCTTTTCACTGAAATGTTTTTTTGAAACATGCAGTTTGGGATTTAGGTGTTCCGCAGGGATGCGAAATTAGAACCCATTCACTCGCGAGATTGAAGTAATATTTTATACGTTGTCTGTGCAACGTAAACACTCACGGACTCTATAATAGATAACATAACTAAGCATTTTCACTGAAATGTTTTTTTGAAACATGCAGTTTGGGATTTAGCGGTGTTCCGCAGGGATGTGAAATTAGAACCCATTCACTCGCGAGATTTAAGTAATATTTTATATGTTATCTGTGCAACGTAAACACTCACGGACTCTATAATAGATAACAACGCTAAGCTTTTTCACTGAAATGTATTTTTGAAACATGCAGTTTGGGATTTAGCGGTGTTCCGCAGGGATGTGAAATTAGAACCCATTCACTCGCGAGATTGAATTAATATTTTATATGTTATCTATGCAACGTAAACACTCACGGACTCTATAATAGATAACAAAGCTAAGCTTTTTCACTGAAATGTATTTTTGAAACATGCAGTTTGGGATTTAGCGGTGTTCCGCAGGGATATGAAATTAGAACTCATTCACTCGCAAGATTAAATAAAGTAATATTTTAAATGTTGTGTGTGACATTGATTGTGTAACGTACACACTCACGTGTAACGGACTCTGTAATAGATAGCAAAACTAAGAAATTAGAGCCCATTTTTCACTCGCAATATCAATGTAATATTTTAAATGTTACAAATTTTACTAAAGATATCTGTGTTAGAATCTCTACAAGATTCTCGAAACGAGGCGAATTGCATATAATCTGGGGTTTTTCTATCACTCTGGATGTTTTAGAATAATTTGAAAATATCTGGAAACTCATTTAATGCAACTATTTGAGAGAAAACAATTATTATAAATTGAGCGTGAGAGAAAAGAGTTTATTGTGACAGCGACAGATATTTTGTATAATGTTCGGTTTAAATAAGAGCAAAACTAAAAAAAAATGTAGTCTAGCATACGCGGAACCTTTTCTTCTGACTTGTTAAACTATCAGAAGTTGTACCCATTGCAGAACGACCTTCTTCTTTACTTGCTTCTAGCGTGACTATTAATATTAACTATAGTTTGATAGAAAATGAAATAGAGAATTAAGTTGTTTTTTGCTTCTTATACCTTACTATTATTTGAGCCATATGGTAGCGTTAGTCACGGACATTGTTACGTAGAGAATTTAAAATTGTACCTAAAAAATTATAAAGTATAATAAGCGTAAAGTTAATGTTTTAATTTTATTTATAACAATTTTGAAATCATTTATTTTGAAAACGGAATGAGATCAACTATCATACTGATTTTGAAATCAGAATGAGATCAACTATCATACTGATTTTGAAAACGAAATGAGATCAGATATCACACTAGTATTGAAAACGGAATGAGATCTGCTATCATACTAGTATTGAAAATGGAATGAGACAGCTATCACACTAATATTGAAAACGGAATGTGATCAGTTATTGGATATGAAGTGACGGACGGACATTTTAAATTATCATTATTGGGGATTGAGGCGACAGACGCATCTCAGTTAGATCAAACGAGTGGAATCCTGTTTTATTTTAACGCCCCAAGATGAATAAGATTGTATTGAATGTTTTTCTTTAATCTCGAGAATTCTTGGATGTTTTGCGATTTACTTTAATCTCTGACCTTACAAAACCTTTGATACACAAGAATGTGTACGTATTATCAGTGGATGTAAATACTGTAATCAGCTCCTATATTATTATGATTTCATTTCGCTGGAGTATTTTCTTGATAAATGAATGTTCTTACTATCGCCGTCCCAGATCTGGAGTTGCGTGCACTTGCATTAATACTGCATTAACTAATCGAATCTGAATTGAATTCGTAGTTTTCTCCATTGTTTTGCAGATATCGTGTTATCAAACAAAATGCAATCTTTAATGATTTTGATTTTAATGTAAACAACGAACGAATAATAAAACGCAGCAGGTGTATTTATCAAAAACATTGGAAAATATTTCTTCGGAATATTTTGAGTATGTCCAAATTTTTTCAGAACAGAACTGGATTTTTGTCACAGGGATATCATTAATCAATCTCTCACACAGACGAAACTGTACATTTATGGGAAAGTAGGTATAGAATTTTTTGGGTGTACATAGGGCTTACGACCTATCGTACGGCTGGCTTAAATGATCACTTTACACAATGTAACGTTCGCCATTTCTGCCCATGATAGAATACCATGTCTAGTAATTTTTGAAAGTTGTATATATATTTAAATTATGCGCCACGTTTCACATGTGAGTTCTAACGATCCTCGACGCGGCCAGCACCAAAGCTTTTTCATTCCCTTTGAATAACCACAGATGTCGCTAATGAGACATCTTTAAAGACTTTTTTGGAGTTATTGAAAGCAATATGCTTTATCTGTGTGAATGAAATTCATCCGAATTACTAACATATTACACTAGGATACGCCAGAAATATTATTTCAATTTTTATTAAACTCATTTTTACCAGTATTTTCATTCAGAATATTTTGAGTATGTCTAAATTTTTTCAGAACAGAACTTTTTTTTTTGCATACTATCATGGGCGGAAATGGCGAACGTTACATTGTGTAAAGTGATCACTTAAGCTAGCCGTACGATGGGTCGTAAGCCCTATGTACACCCAAAAAACTTCTATACCTACTTTCCCATAAATAGACATTGATTGATTAAAATATTTCTTCATTTAATATTTTAATATGTTCTTTAAAAAGGTGTGGAATCATCGTGATAAATAATTGATGGAATTTAGTGCATGAATTTTAAAATGTTGTGTGTTCAAAACTTTACGGAGGACTTGAGTGCGAACATGAACGCTCCCCCAGTGCCACCAATCAGGAGGAAGGTTTGTTGTAATTTATTATTTTTTACCAGTTGCTATATACTTGTGACATTTTTATGTTGTATTTGTTATTTATATTTCCTTGTTTGGTACGCTCTGAGACAAGCACCTAAGTACATACATAGTAAAAAAAATGTACAAAAAAATGAAAATGTTACTGATTCAGTAAAACCCCGATAATTCGAATTTTTTCGTACCTTCAGTTTCGAATTAACGAGGTTCTATAGTATATGTTTTCAATGAACATACAACAGATAAATAATTTCAATGACATCATGTTAGAAGTATGATGGTGAAATTTTATATTAAAAAATATTGCGTTGGACCCATAGACCCACCAAAATAAATAAGAACTAACGTAAATTCCTTATTCACTATTTGGCACCGCGTCTGGTACCAATACGTTCGCTTCGTTTAAAAAAATTAGTTTGAGCTTGTAAATTTCAAAGCAATTATGAAAAAGAAAAAAACTAAATACTCTTGAAAGTATATTTATATATTTTTTAATATTTCTTACTCTTGATTTTTATTGTGTGTATTTTCTTACAAAATAAATATAAGATGTCGAGCTAAGGTGGTAAAATGATACAAAAAATTGTAAAATGATACCTATTTCTATATATCCAGCGAGTTAGGTAGTGGCCGAGAGGTTTGCTACATATTATTATATATTTATTTGTATTATGTATGTATGTATCGAGCAATTAAATATATTTTGTCCAATAAACGCCGATTTATCGGCAATGAAATCAAATGAAGCAATGTATTGGTGTATAAGTCACTCTTTGTGACAAGATGACGTTTATACTAACAAGACTTGGTTTGAATAAAAAAATAGATTTATAAAAATATGTCTTATTTACTAGAGGATTTAATTATGCCAGAATAAATACATAAGCCAGGATAAATACTTCGCTGTGACGCATTTCTAAAGAACTAGTTTAATTCATCTATGTATATATTTTGTACTGTGTGGATGGACCTTTACTAGTTTTGGAAGGTCATAAATAAGTATGCACAAAGAACACTGAAATATTTCATACCAAAAATATTTAATAAATTCCCATATCATGTTAAAAAGGACATTAATAAAAAAGGTCAAAAGACAGAATTAATGAAAGTGTTATTAAATTGAAGAGACTTATTTTGATTTTGGAAATTTTGTACTGTTTCTTGTATTGTATTGTATTGTTGATATGTTGAGTTTTTAAGATTTACGTATTTAATTCACATGTATGTATTCTGATGTTTATAATTTATAATTTATATATATTGATGCACCTACAGACAAATGTCCAAGTGATGTTTTGTGGGTCTGATATGTAAAAATGAGAAAAAAAAAAAAGTATTTTTGACGGGCCAATGTCGTTTAGTTGCCGCATTGTCCGCGCGTCCAAGGTTCGAGTCTTTCTCCAGCCGTGTAATTTCGTTTTTTGCCGTGAATTCCAGGAAGTTACGGGACAGACAGACAACGAAATCACTACATTTAGGTTTATTAATTATTATATTTTTTTACAAAAATGATGCGAGCATGTTTACTGCATTGGATTTGACGATACCTTTTTGTTGTTGCAGCGAGGCAACAGCATCGGAGGCGGGGTGGGCAGGGCCGAGCAGAGCTCCTGCAGCGAGGGCTCCCTGCTCAGCGCCGGCAGCTCGGACCCCGAGGACGAGAGCCGCTCCTCCCGAGGCGACCTGACGCAGTCCACGCTGGACACCTCCGGTAAGTCCATCGTTCACCACCATCTCATAACAGTATCCATAATCCCCCGACGCGGTAGTTCTGAGGGAGAAGAATTCTTACCTGACCCGGAGAATTCTTCCGTGTTCAGTGTGTGCAGTCGAGTCAGTAAGACAAAGCGGGGCAGGGTGCTAAGTAACACTCGCTTTTTAATTTTGAGGATTATTTAAACAATTTTTACATGCTGTGACCCAACCGAGAATCGAACCCGTGATTCCCTACTGATATGAGAAGACAGCCTACTGGACCGCTAAGGCCGCCTTCGGCTTTGGAACGCATCCTCGGCATTCTTCAAAGACTTCATAACTATTTATATCAGGTCATGGCTGCTTGAACATTTTCGACCCATAATCGAAGCAAGAATATAGTCCTGCGAGGTTATTAATGTTTTCCAAATAATCCTGTATGTCAGCGGTACTCAACCTTTTTTTCCTTCGAGCCACATACACATGCTGAGTTTCGCGGGCCGCAACATTATACTGATGACGAAAAAAAATCACACGGGGTGAAAACAGTATTCATTAATTCAAGATTAGGGCGCGCCCTCTTGATTAATCAAAAAAAAAATGTTTTAACTATAACAGAATGATAGTAATACTTAACGCTTATTTTCCTACATGAAATTTATTTTCATCGTATTTATATACTCAAAATACAATCATGAAAAAAATAAAATTCAAAACTAACATACCGTTATACTATACTTATACTAACGTATATTGTTTATTTTTGTATAGCGTCTTAACAAAAATAATACATAAATTAATAATAAGCATATACGAAAATACAATATATGAGTACGGATTCTAACACCTTATTACACAGACGTATCGTGGGACGAAATTATAAAAAGAAAAAACTTCCAGAGTTGCGTAGACTACATTGCGGCGGGAAACCGTAAAGGCGCGATGTATTAAAAATAAAATATCGATTTGTACAAAGATTTGGATATACCTACTCCAAATATTGTGTGAATTATATGAATTATAAATAAAAAATAACCCATAAAAACCAAGTTTTTATTATACTCCCTTTCTCATTTACTAGTTGAAACATTTTTTTTTCGCTTAACCTACGCGTTGGGCTTCGGTCGGGCGACGCTACGAAAGGGAGTAATAAAAAATTTCCAAAAATCCAAAATTATACTATAAATATAAAATAATCAGGTTTCGCGTCTAATATAAAGGGAGTTAAAAAAGTAGGAATAATATTTATAGATTTCAAAAAAGCATTCGACACACTGGAACACGAGATTTTACTGACAGTAATGGATGAATGTGGAATACGAGGATCACAAAAAATGGCTAAAAAATTACATGACAAACACAAAACTTTCACTCTGTACTGGACACTATCTATGGTTGAAACAAATGCGTTCTCAAACCATAGAAAACTCTGGTTTTAAAATGACAAGAGTTTGTCTTTTTGTTCAAAACTTACAATTCCAGATATTAAATGTGTTTCGGGCCGCATGTAAAAGCTTGGCGGGCCACATGCGGCCCCCGGGCCGCAGGTTGAGTATGGCTGCTGTATATAATGGAACTAATCAGTTTTTTATTTTATATATCAAGACTAGGACATTTTTCATTATTCCAAGACTTGGACATTTTGCATTATTGTCCTCATTATGTCATTTGTCCCTCTCATGTCTTTATTGAATAGCTTTCTTTCGGAGAATGAGTCGACGAACACTGAAATGTATATTTTCTGAACAAAATTCACGCACAATTCTAAGTATAATTGAATCAGTGAATCTGCGGTTAATAAGATATTTTCTTTTCTCTGCGGTGAAAGTGCTCATTGTATAGCTACGATCTTGCGGTCGTATTGTGTTCCCTTACTTTATTCTTACAAGCTGTGAGCATATTTTTTATTGTCGTGGAGTAGCAAATTGATTTCCTCTCGCTCGAACAACCACCTCATTTAATCCGTGCTGTTGCATATTGCGGTTTAATATATTTTATCGATTATCGATATTTAGTTTTCTGAAAAACTCTTACTCAATATTATTAATATTTAAAGCATTAACTTTGTGGTTAGACATTATAACAGAATGTTAGTTAACTTAGTAAAAACTACTACCAGATTTAAGGTCTACCGGTTTCATGCTTGTCTCTGACAAGATTGACACGCATGTGATAAATATTGGTGAAAGTTTAACAATACTAAGATTGTGGTGTATAATGTTGTGAATATTGTAGTGTAGTGTTGGTCCTGACGAAGAGACGGGTACGTCTCGAAACCGGTAGACCTTAAATCTGGTAGTGGTTTTTACTAAGTTAACTAACATTCTGTTAACCCGTGAAAAATCACGGTACGTATTATTTGCGGAATTTTGAAGCTGGAAATTCATGAATAGAATCATTTATTTTTTAAATTGACTTCATTCACTTGAACCTAAAACTAAATATAATTTACCTATAATAACTAAAATTAATAATTTAAAAATGTCGAATTAAATGAAAATGTCAAATAGTACAAGAAATTTGACGGGGTGACCCTTGCTTGTTGCCTGAGTCGTGCGCTGATTGCGAGTCACAATCAGCCTGCGGCGCCCGCGCTTCATCATTGTAATTCCAGCGAGTTACGGACAGACAGACATTCGAAATCAGGATAGCTGATATACATTATGCAAATCACTCATTTGGGGTGTTAATCTATAACATTGGCACATCATATTAGAAAATTGAATTCATTAATTTTTGCTTACAGAGTGTCTCATAGCTAATAGCAAAAACTTTATAGGTGATAATGAGTCGAAAATGTTCAAGCCTCCATGGCCTGTACTGATAATATTGAAAAAAAATCAATTTCTTTGATACGATGCATATGTCCATAAATATTGATATTAGGGTCACGGTTGCTGAACATTTTCGACTCATCATCAAGGCAGGAATCCACCTGTAATGTTTTTGCTACTAGCTATAATATAGATGCATAAAGAGAGCAATATTAGCAATACTTTATATTAGAAACAAATTCTAAGAAAAATACTGGCCCACATAGGGCTAATCAATTCTAATAAATTGTAGAAGTATCACAGAGACGAAGCTATTTACACGTATGGAAGTTATGAGAATTATGTGTGGACGTCTTTATAGGGTGGCCACAGGGCTGATGTTTTTAGCTGGCTTATGTGACTTATACTTACCATATAAAGACTTTCATACATGTTTTCCATATAGATAGCTTTGTCTCTGTGAGACTTCTATGTCATAAAATTATATTTATGCACAAAGTAGTCTCAAGTAATGGATTTTGAATATGGTAGACGACATCTTTTGAAATTAAAATTTTTGATTTTTGGGCTCGTGAGCTCAAAAAAGTCCTGTTTACAACCTGACAAGTACCACATTAATTTTATAATACTGCGAGTTAAATATAATAAATAATTAATACACAGGATCAATACTCAACAACTGCGCCGATTGCGCCTTCCATATAGAGTAAGGCTGATTAATTTTTTAGCCTAATCAGAATCCTTCTCTGGACACGTTGATGTAGATGAGGTCCTCCAAGGTTATATAAACATCCGAGGAATATTAATTGTATTCAGCAATGTCGACATTTGCTCTCTACCAGCGTAAATATCGAAATCCACCACTAGTATCTTAGCCTTGCCGTTTTAAAAGACTTGTTGTATTTTTTTCATAATACCTACTAATTTCATATTTTATTTCATTTGCTTTCAATTTGTAGAGCGGCTTATTTATTAATAATTTGATAGGTTATTAGTTTTTTTCTAATTCATCGTAAGTTTTGATATTTTAGAACATTCGTTGCATTTCTTCAGATAGCCATTACATTTGATGTCGCTTATTTGCATAACTATTTTAACGAGATAACGCGGTGAGTTGAAAAAAGCCACGTTGACCTAAAGATATATTTATTAAAATATTTACCATCTGCTAAATTATATTTAGGAATAGAGTATTTCATTAGCCTCCCTACAGAAATTAAGAAGATAACTATAATATATCAAAGAAATAAAAAAGATTTTAAATACAATAAAAAAATAAATACTTAATAAATAAGTAATCACAATCAAAAGTGTAAGTCCTTCTCCTAGCACAAGAGTTAGTCTCTTTTTGGAGAGTATGTATTAATTGTAGTTTTAATATACTAGATTAAAATGAAATGTAATAAAAAAATAATTTTATTCTTTGTTTTAATCTACTTATATATTTATTAATTACACCTACATGTTTCGGAAAAACTTTTCCGTCATCAGGGTGTTTTATATATGTCAAAATATTAAAATGAATGATGTCTTTTGTTTTGGTTTTCTAAATTATTTAAAAAAATATTTTTAAATATTATTGCTGAAGTTCTTGATTACACAAAATTATTGGAAAATTTTTTAGAAAATTTTTGCGTAATCAAGAACTTTGGCAATAATATTTAAAAATTATTTTTTAAATAATTTAGAAAACCAAAACAAAAGACATCATTCATTTTGATATTTTGACATATATAAAACACCCTGACGATGGAAAGGTTTTTTCGAAACATGTAGGTGTAATTAATAAATATATAAGTAGATTAAAACAAATAATAAAATTAATTTTTAAATGTCTATGTACAAAGTTGCCCAACCAATTGAAAAATAAATAAAAAAAATGTAACAAAATGTATTTTGTATTAAACAAATTTAAAAAAAAAACATACAAGTGGATGCTTTGCAAAAATTACGGTGTCGGATCATAGTGTTGATGTTTCGCGCATTTTTTTTCTTTTTTTATAAGTTTATTTTATATTATCATTTGATTGTAGGCCTTTATTCCCAAACAGCACAGTAAAACCGCATTCATGTCTCAGGTAACTGTTAACTACCGTAAAATCAAGTTATTCAATATTTGACACTTAACTGTACGCGTACATATCTCGTCATGGACCAGTTCGATTCTCTGTAGCCGGCAGTTTTTGTATTGTCAAAGTTTTAAAATAGAATAAATAGATAATTCACTACTTGTTCATATTTTCTGTGTCAAAAGTAATACAATGCTGATTCATCTGCCACTTATTGACGACGAGTGATGTAATAGTTATGCAAAAGAATTTAGTAAATGAAGAATTAAAATTAATATTTTGTTTTAACAATATTTTTATATGAAAGTATATTCCAAGAACACAGATACTGGTTTGGTCACCAGAGGGATAATTAATTAATTAAGGATAAATTATAGAAGTCTCACAGAGACGAAGCAATTTATATATATATATATCTATATATATAAATATATAAGAAAAGTAGATGGAAGTCTCTTATACGATGGCTCAGGGGTTACAACCTGTATGAGCTGGCTTAAGTGATCACTCTACGCAATGCAACGTTTACCAATTTCATCGTAAGAACATCCACACATCAAATTTTTGAAAGTTCTATATGTATACATATTCGAATCGAGAACACTTAATATATTACACTGGTCATATTACACATTCAGAGGCCCCAGTACACGATTTTCGTATTTGCTCTCGATTTGCTAAATTTAACGTAAACTTATTAAATCATTTTGCAAAACCCATAACTAAACAGGCTTTTAAATTCTGATAGATCCATTTACTATTGAAGCATTTCCTTAAAAAAATATGAACAAATATATTGACATAACATCAAAAAAAATATAACCACGAAACACTATTTTAGTTTTCATGCAATAGAGTTAGTTATCTTTGGTACACTTAATTTCTATATTTTCAAATAAAGACCATATATTTTATTAACAAATTGATTGTATACAGTTTGAAAAAGAAGTGGTGCTATTCAGACATTAATATTTTTCGACAATTTGTTAAATATATCGTTTTAAAAAAGACAAAAATTAAATGTTCTGTTTCCTTTATTGCAGTATCCATAAAACCATTAAAACATCGATTATTTTAATTAAATTTTACAGGCGTACTAAGAAAATTTCACTGTCATTAATATAAAAATATTCAAAAAATTATACCTCATACTCAAGAATTCGAATTGATTAAATCATATAGTCATTTTTCTTTCAAATCAGACTTTGGTTGGACTGTCCAACCATCGTGTGTACTGGGGCGTCTTAACACGTTTTTTTTTTCTTAAACGCGTTGATTGTCTCGTTGAGTTTTTCCGATGCATTCGTTGCAGTTGTAATCGGCACCGTGTAAACACTGTCGGAAGCCTAGCGGGCGCAGATTACAATTAGTAAAAGATACCGCGGCGGAGATAGTCGCGCCGACCGGAAGCTGCTCAGATTGCGCGCGGCGGCCATGTTTTGTGACGATAATGGCGGGAAAGTATGCGCTGTGATAGCCATTGTTTACAAACAAAAGTGTATCAACAATAAATATATACACATTTTTCGTGAATAAATCGCTTATTACGATGTTAAGGTTGGACGCTTTTAGTTTTGAATTATTATTCTGAATCACAGAGTATAACATTGTACAGAGTTGATATAAACCCCTTCTTTAGGCCGGAGGACTGGGACACAGTGGAAGTATGTCCCCCCTCGGATATATTTAAGACACATTTATAATCAGAATATTTTGAGTATGTCCAATATTGGATTTTATTCCCGGGGGACATCGTTAATCAAGATATATTATAGATGTTTCGTAGAAACGAAGCTATATTTTTACATGGGAAAGTAGGTATGGTCGATTGCCGAAAGTGAGGTCTATTTTGTGGCAAATCGTCCTACAAAAAAGGCAAAGAAAAATTAATAGAGCGTTGGAATAAATGTATCGAATTTAATAAAAAAAAGTTTTTCTTAGTTAGACCGGAGACTTATTGATATACATGGTGCACACATAGTGGAGGTACACAACAGAGAAAAATTAAAACGAAGACACACAATAAAAGTATGTACCTACCTACATAAACAGGATGTCTCATAGCTAGTAGCAAAATGTATACATCTCTTTTGAAAAAAATTATCATATTAAAGAACTTTACAAAAATTTGCAATTATTACTTGTTTAACAAAATAATATGGTGAAATAAATACATTTTTTTAAATTGTTTTGTTATACAGAATATTAATATACACAATTAATAAAATATTGTTAATAATATGGTACCTACTTGTTGTTAATATTATATGTAATATCTGTCTGTCCCCGTAACTTAGTGTAACATCCGTTACTTCTTTATAGTATTTTTTACGATTTTTTAAAAATAAAATAAATAAATACTTATTCCTTAGGAACCGACATATAAAAGTACCGTCATTTTCGTCGGGTTACAGCTAGTGCTGACCATAATCTTGGATGTAACCAAAACTTAACTTTTTTATCTTGATGGGATGTGAATAATAATTATCCTTATCTAGGGAGGCTCCCATTCTGGTCCATGCCCACTAATCGCGGCCTTTTTGTGTGACACACAGTACGCTTCCGGCGCGAGCTGCGAGCGGAGTTTAAACGCAAACTCGTTTAAACGCGTTGCGTGCGTTTAATATCGACATCCCCTAAAAGTACACATTTATTTTAGCGAGTTTTGCGCGGACAATTGGCGAATATAAAATAATGTAAACATCGCGATGTGGCAAGGTGTGTTGTGATCGATATTGTTGTTTGAGGGGCTCGAAATCAAAACTGCCAATTTGAAAATAGAGAGTGATGTGTTTTTGCGATTTTGCACGAGTAGATTTTTAGTCATATTTTATCAATTTGTGTATTAACCTTAACATATAGACATTTGTCATCAAGGACTTTTTTATAGAACTTTTTGAGTTATACAACTTATCTGTAGAAAGTATTTAAATATCTCTTACCGTTAAGGCAGCGTTCGTAAAAAACGCATTCGCTCGACGGTTTTTTGTCGACTTACGTTGCAAAATTGGTCTCCACGAAAAGCCCTTTTATTTTAACGGGATAATGTATAGCTTGTGCCCACCCTAAAGGTCCATTCTAAATATTGGTGAAATAATTTTTGAAATCGGATAAGTAGTTTCGGGATTACCTCCTACATCTTGTCTTACAAACTTTACCTCTTTATAATAGTAGTATGTTGCGTGTTTATGACGTATTTTACCAAAGGCATTTCAATTTATTATGTTTATATGAAATATGTCTAAAAAATCAGTGACAATTCAATTGGAAAGTGTTTCGTTTGTAAGCTCCTTATTTGTCGAAAATTAAATGTATGTGAATTGTTATGACGTATCACAAAACAATTCTTTGATTAAAATAAGACTACGAAAATTGGTGAAGAGGTTTGTTATTTAGCTCAATGATTCGAATTTCCGTTATAAAATAATGCACATCCGAAGAGGAACATGTTTTTTACTAAAATTAATCTCTGGCAAAACTAGCTGTCTATATCTACTGGAAAAGATTAGTATCAGGATCCCTAAGTATTCAAAACGACAGTTGCATCCTTTTTCAATTTTGAAATATCATATGAGATTAAACACCTTAATTTTATGAGCATGAAGATCTAGTAATGAGCTAGTGAACCATACAAGTATTGCTATATTTATTCAATTTGAGTTCAAATACTATCAAGAATGCGATGTTTGGTAGAGTGTTGCTTTAAAAGCTATTGGTATTTATTATGTGCGTATTATTTTTCGTATTTCGTTTCTCACTTTTTGTTTATTGCTTATTTTTCTGTTGGTAAGCTTAGCGTTTTGGATTTAACATTATATTGTCACAGGAGTCGTTCGTAATTGTGTTCCAGTTGAAATAATTCAAGATTTTGTTGCGCTATTGAAATTGTGAACTTGCGAATACTCTATATTAATAAATAAACAAAAAAAAGAATGTAAAGCCGAACTTAGCTTATTTAATATAATTAAAAAAGGGTCGCTCAGAAGGATTGGGCATATTGAGCGAATGAATGACGAAAGAATGGTAAGAAAAATATATGACGCAACTTTTGACGGCACCAGAAAGAGAGAACGACCGTGAAAGACGTGGCATGTCCAGATTAGTCAGATCAGGAGCCTCAAAAATCGTCGAGCTTGCTTTCGGAGATGTATGAATGTGGATGAGGCGAGAGTTGTGTCGGAAGAGTGTGGCTTTCTACCCTTAACGGCGTGAGTAAGTAAGTAAATAATGTAGTGAAATACACGTAAATTTTTTAACAGTTTGATTCCTGGAATGCGTCTTTAAAAATGGTTACTTCTGCCTTCAAAGTACTTCCCTTGAGCCAAGTTAGAAGATGCTTCTAGAAGCAGGCCTGGAACTGTATTGTAACCTCTTTCCTGGAACTCATTTTCCGGAATACTGTCGAGTAGCTGTGCCACTTCACGTCTTTTTGATATCATTACACAGGGTTATTTGAAAAACATTAATAACCTCGCAAGACTATATTCCTGCCTTGATTATGAGTCGAAAATGTTCAGGCAGCCATGTCCTATATCAGGTGCGGCGAACCTTTTTGGTTCCGCTGCCAAAAATCCTCAAATATGCCCAAGCAGTAAAAAAAATTAACAAAATATAAAAAATGTTTTTTTTCTGAATTTTATTTACAAGCTTAAAAATTACAATATAGTTTCTTAAAAATAAAGTCGTAATCAATAAACATACACATTATTTATTAATCAATGAGATTTTTTCTGTTGTACATTCGATGACGAATTCACACGACCAGCTGGATTCATCAGTCATTATTTTTCTTGAATTATATTTTGTGAAATTCATTTCTGAAAATAATGACTCCCAAGCAATGTAGAAGAGAAATTTGAAAATATTGCTCTCGCTAGTTTCTTTAAATAGCTAAAGATTTCTGGAGTGGTTTCAATATCTCATTATTTATGCTTCTGAATATTTATTCATTATGTTCGTTAATGTTTCGCTTTCAATTATTACCAAATTCAATTATTTTAAATTTAAAAAAATATTTTTGAACTTGGATATCCTTCCAAATTCTCAAACGTGCCACCTATATCATGACCATATCAATAGTTATAGAGTTATGCAATATCAATGTTTTTGCATTTTTTACCTCAATATTTTTTATTATTTTTTTATAAAACGTTGAACTATCATTAAAGCGACTTATGTCGATTACGAAAAATTCATTTGTTTCAATACGAGTTGAATAAAATGATAAAAACCCTCCAGAAATTCCAATTGGAATGTTTTCCCATTGGAATTGGAAGGTTTTTTATTATTTGGCAAATGCGAAATGCACGCAGTACTTTCCGCAATTAGCCTCTCACACTCATGTGCCATTCCTTCTCTTTCTCGCGGTGAAACCTACCCCATATTAAAAGCATGTCTTCGAATTATTATTTTTTGATTTTTTAAAGTAATTTTCGTAAATGTCGTGCGCAGATAGCCCAGACATAATAGGCCGAAATAATGAGGGTCTACAAGTTTGTGTTTACTGGGGTATTATGCCGTGTTGTTACGACCTTTCGGGCCGACGTTTCGGATCCCATTGCAGGGTCCATCATCAGCCGTGAAAACCTAAGAACATTCTTAATGAGGGTCTAGTTTTCGGGCTGCGCACCCGCTTTGCCTGGCGCAAATGTGCCTCGGTACCTGGCCCGCAGTATCGCAACACGCGCCGCGTATTACGACAGGTGTCTGATAACATTTCTCAAAGGACATTCACCCGGTTGGACGAAAGACTTGATCAAATACCTGTAAACTCTTTCGCACGAGCAAGGTCTTGTTTTCCCGCGGTCATGTTGGTCTACTACCGCCCGTCGAAATGACGGGTTTTCTAGGTTTGAATTTCAGCCTTACATTTATTAGTCACAACAACAAAAATATTGCGAAATCAATCTGAAATGTAATTTTTTTTATAATTACGTGCATTGACGTATTATAATAAAGACACGTTATTCCCATACTAGCCGACTTTCATATGTAGCAAATATTGCATTGAAAGAGACGACAAATCACGCTCTGCGTATAGACAGAAAAATCAGGTAATTTCAAGTCACGGTGACATACTCATTTTTACAATAGTGTACGATACTGTGTTCCTTTTTCCGCGGGACTTTTTTTCGGCGTAGCGTCGCGTCCGATCACAAAGAAGGTCCGTTCGATAACGAATGCAAGTAAGACTCAACTCAAAAGTAAGGTATTACTTTTGAGTTGCCAAGATTTCACGCTTGTAACGTATCTACAGTTTATTATATCATTGCTTACATGCATTACATTCTGAGTGAACTCACTGTTTCTGTTAATCCAAATAACCTAACTAACTAACCATCACGCCGTTTCTCCGCAGGGGTAGGCAGAGAGGATAGAACGCCATATTTTTCAATCTTGGCACACCACTTTTGCTTCGGCTACATTCGTACATCCTCTCATGCAAGCTCTACGGTTATTGAGGTTTTTAACAGGGCCAACCTATGATTTAATTTAACTTTCACGACAATTTTTTTGCGAAATCGAAGTATGTTTGTTGTTAGTGTGTAAACAGTTAGTTTCGTTAGCATCGTTTCGGTCGCTATTTAAAGCTGTGAGAGTAACGCCATCTAGCGTAGCGTGGCGCGTTGTTGACGTTAGTGACGAACATTTTTACATTAGTCACGGACATTGTTACACTAATGACGGATATAATTACATAGAGAATTGTGTATTTTTATAATTTTGTCCCGAATTTTTTTATTTCAATTTATTGATGACATGGTTTGGATTCTAGAAGGAAGCAATAAAATATTCTAAATATTTGCACTAAATCACATTTTTATTTGATGTCTCAATATAAGAATATGGTTCTTAACTGCAATATCACAATTAAATAAAGTAAATTTTTAAATTATCTTTTTTTTGAGTCTTGATTGGTCTGCACCAGGCACTCGATCTCTCCACTCCTCTCTGTCACCTGACAGCCTCTTCATCTCTTGGTAGGTGCTACAGCGCACATCTCCGATAATCTGGTCTACGTAGCTTGATCTCGGACGGCCTCTACGATTATTACCTTCAATATTCTCCTCGATGATGGTAAAAAGCAGGCCTGGGTGCCTTATGTGCCCTATATCCAATTCGCTCATTGTTGGGCGAATCTATTCAGGAGCCCCCTCTTTTCGCCCACCCTGCTTGACACCTCGTCGTTTCGGATATGTTCTGACTAATGGATCCTCGCCATGCGCATGTAGCACAGCTTCTAGAAGGCCGCTAGCCTCCCGGACATGCTCTGGCCGATGGTCCAAGTTTCGTTGCCATACAACCGCACACTCCAGACGAGAGTTTTAATCAAATTCATAATCAAATCAAAAATCAAAAGAGTAGCTTGTTAGTCTTGTGGTTAGGACTCTCGCCTCGTGATCCAAAGGTCGCAGGTTCGAATCTCACTCCAGACCAGCAAATTACTCCTATTTTCATAGAACAAGCCTTAGTTTGAAAATAGTGAGAATATTGATGTGACACGTATTCGGTGTTCGCATCTCTATTTTAAAAAAAAAAAAAATTCCTTCTAACTTTCATATCAATGTTAGGAGATTGAAAGTTCTTGGATTTTTTGATGAAGGCGACTCTTGCTTGTTGGATTCTGCTTATAATGTCTGCCTTTGAGCGGCGGCCATCTTGGGAAATTCTGCTGCCCAAATATGTGAATTCTTTCACTTGTTTGATAGCGACGCCACCCAAAACATCATCTGTAGACAAATCTTCTCTTCCAACAACCATGCACTTTGTTTTATCTTTGTTTATTTTAATTATCTTTATCACTCTGTAAGCTGTTAGCAAAGAAGCAAGCAGATTATGTAAATGCAATGTAATAATTTATTTTACAAAATTTGCTTGTGAATATGGAATATTGTGAACATTCTTTTGAACAACTGGTTAATGGCACAGTGTGATATTTACACTTGTCACTTTCAAGGTGAGAAATAATTAATTATCAAAGCAGGATGTGTTTATGTATTTCATAATTTAACACTCTGACCAGAGGCTTATAACTTTCTATAATTGAATCGATTTTTTGTTTTAATTTTCTTGTGAATGGAGTCAAAAATAAAAAAACATGTATTTTTCATCACTTGTTGGTTCATCTTGTTGATTATTGGAATCAGAATATTCATAATAACTTGTATTTCTTAGTATGTTTTAGAGTGAAATAACTATACTGGATAATAAATTAAATAGTAAGAATAATTTTAGTGTACTGTGGTACATATTTAAATAATAAATAACATGTAAAAATCTTTTTAAATATACTTGTATAATCACTTAACAGTAAATTTACTCTTTTGGTTCAAGCATTTACAATCTATATACATATATAATAAATTCATGACTATACAGTACTACAGTATAATATTACAATGAAAGATTTCAATTCACAAACTAGTTAGAGCACCATCTAGCGGACGGCGCTCGAGTGATTTATATTTTGTAGGAGGGCGCCACTTGGTGCCCTTGGGAAGTTTCGTATATATGCGTCAGAATCAATAAAAGCTTGAAACGAGCAACATCTCTTTTATTTCTACGTTGAGTTTGAGACTCAACTGTGATTTAGCGTGACCAAAGAGAAGTACATACTTTTCTTCAGATTCAGACAATCTTTGCCATCAAGGAGAAGCATCTCCTTTGTTAGGTGTGACTCAAACCAGATCCGTTCAAGGATCAAACAAACAAACTAGAAAATTCCATTCTACAATACTTGACGGTTTGATTTCTTTCAATAAAATGATCAGGTATAATGATGATTGCTCGGGTACCTTCCAGATCCTGATGGTTCGGAGCCTCCCGGCGGCCTGGCCCCCCTCAGCCACTCGGCCGCCAGACACAAGATGGCAGTCAGACCGCGGCGCACCCATGGGGCCCCCCGGCGGAATAGAAACAAGCAGGTCTGTACAATTATCGATACTTCGATAAGATTTCGCATATACTTAAAAAATATTTTTATACATATTCAATGGACTGTGCTCAGTATCTTAATCAAAAAATATTAATCAGTTTTTTTTTAAATATATTTTTGCTAAGTATACTAAAATTTAATTAATCTACTAGTAGTAGTATAATTACCTATGGTTACATGTACTGTAAAAAATTGATTACATTTGTAGCATTATTATTAAACTATTTGCATTATTTTTATACTAATTAGCAGGCGCGTGCATTGAGAACAAAAAGCATGACTTTTTCCTAAGCATACATTTTGAAAAGAAATTGAGATGAGAGATATATCTCATCATATTCCTATCACAATAATTAACATATTACATTTTAATATTTAATAATATTCTGCCAAATAAATATTTAATTTCGAATTTTTTTCCCCAAATTTATGTTTAAATAAAAGTCATGCTTCTTGTTCTTACTGCACGCCCCTGCTAATTAGGTTGTAATACATCATCACTATATTCTATGAAATAAATATTTAAAAAAATGAATTAAGGCATATGAAATTACTTTGGAGGTACGCAGGAAAGATCTACTCTAGGAAAAAATAAGAGACATTTCATCAAATTCCATGTAAAAATTCCACCTTTTTCTTTTGGAGGTGACCTTTTTTTTTAGTTATAATATTTCTTTTTAAAACCTTGAATTGAACCACAAAGGTGGCGTCAGAATTTTCAGTCCATTTTATTAACATTACTTATTATGTAATCATTTTAATAAAAGCACATTTTATTTTTTATTTAGAGTTGTCTACTGGCAAATAGAGTGTCTTGGTGGTGACTAGTTTTTCGCTAGATATATTTTAATGGTATTTTACTAGGTAATTTCAGTCTAATTTGTTTTTGTTTTTAATTTTAATTCTAATTTGTTTTCTTTCTATAAATTATTAAGAATTATCAAATTATTTTGTTTAAAAATAGTAACTTCATAAATAAAACGTGATTACACTAAAATTTAGATTTTTTTGTTATTTTTTAATTTCACACTTATGGTCTATTATTGCCTTTAAAAATATTCTGCCAGGTAAATATTAATATTGTTATTTTATCTGTTAAATAGTAAGGTTTAAAAAAATTTACATACTAAAGTCAAATTATTAAAAAAAAAAAATTCCTGTGAATTGATTGTTTCCAACTAGTTAATTTAGTTGTTATTTCCACCTTTTCAAAACTTTAAACATATAATGCACATTGTATGCTGAATACAAAGTTTTATTTATTTAAAAAAATATGAATTGGGAATTTTACAATAATATACAATTCAATCTCCCTCTAACAATGAAGATTAAATAATCTCCCCTTAACAATCAGAAAAATAACAGATCAGAATAAATTTAAAATTGAAACCAAAAAACATAATACAAACACCCACTAGACACATAATATGTTCATGAAACTGTTTGAAAATGTCAGTTCACAGCAAATTGCACCTCCCACCCCAATATTATCATCAAATAAAAACAGAATTTAAGGCTACTACTACTTCTTACTAATATATATAATATTTCTTTGTACATTATTATTTTATACATTCACTTCTATTTATACCTGAAAATATGTACTCCTTCTCTATACACGAGTCTGACTCATAGAGATAGTAGAATACATTGTTTCCGTATTTCAAATGATAAATTACATACATATATTAATTCATGTAAAAATAACAAATAAATAAAATAAAAATCAATCAATGTAGTCATTGCTATATGTCATTAAACAACTTGTGTCAACATTTGCAGATGTCACCTGGCACAGCATTGCCGACGACCCCCGAAGTGAACGAGGAGATCACCAGGAGCATCACTCCCGAAGTCATCACCGCGCACCACCACTCCGCAGGTACAACTCGGGGCATTTCTCTGTGTCTCTTGGATCTAGCCCACATCATCGCACATCTGTCACAACGTGTTGTGATAACTAACCTTCATTTATCATCATGCGCTTGATAAACAATTTTTGAGCCAAATCTGTAAAAATATTACATTGTTTGTTTGAATTTACTTGTCTCTATACATTATGAAATTATATTAAATTGGTACTTTTACGTAATAAATCACCTTGAAGGTTGTTAATTTTTATTCTATATAGGTACAGTGAAACTTCCTTTCAACAAACTTGAATTATGTAAATATTGAACTTTGGTGCAAAGTTGGTGACTTATTTCAGTGTTAGAAATTTTTTCTGAGAATTTTACACTTTATGCCCGTCAGCACAAAATTACATGAAATCTAGGATATGTACGAAATTAGCAAAGGGTAATCCATGTCCAAATCCTATAATTTAGGTACATATTTTATGTATTTATTTATGGTTTTTGTGTTTAGTTTATAGAACTCCATGTTTATTTTTAATGAAATTTAAAGTAAATTAAATTTTAATAAATATTATTTTTTAGTCCTACGGGTTAAGCGTTATTTTAAATATGATAGCTGTTTCAGATTGTAAGGCCATTATCAAACAGTGGATATACCACGTATAATCGACTTATTTATAAGATTTAAGTTTTCCCTTCCTGTATAGATAATTACATGTTTTCGGTAAAGCCCTTTATAAAGATCTTTTTTTCTAGGCACTTATTATTAAAGATATTGTTTTAATTATCATAATGTTTTTACACTTATTTATAAACTAGGAAGTCTTTAATGATAAGTGCCTTGGAAAAAGTAAAGTTAATATAGGGCTTCACCGAAAACATCTAATTATCCATAGAGGAAGGGGTAACATAAATCTTATAAATAAGTCAATTTTACGTGGTATATCCACTGTTTGATAATGGCCTAGCAAGCCGAAACAGCTGTCATATTTAAAAAAACACTTAACCCGCAAAACTTAAAAATAATATTTATTAAAACATATTCTATGTTTGATAAATTAATAAACCGTAACTTTTAACTTCTAAATTTGATTAGTTGTTTTGTATAATATGATAAAATAAGTATTGATTCATGGGATTTGTTCATCTGATGTTTATTTTCTTTGAAGGAACTGTAGTGAATGAGATTTCACTAGCAAAACTACGAGAAGTAGATGATTGTCCAATGTTTTATTATACATATTAATAATGTCACCACAAAACCTTTTTCCTCATATTGAAGGAGTTTATTTTATCCTTTGACCAAATATTTTCATAATGAATAGAATTTCATATACATATCGCGATTTAACAAATTTAATGCTCCCAATTTTGAAATTTTATGTTTGATAGATTTGAAATTAATGAATTTAATTAATCAGAAAGCTCTAACTTAAAAAGAAATAAACTTTAAATTATTAACAATTATAAATAATGAGCTTTCTAAATGATTGAATTCATTAATTTCAAATCTATCAAACATAAAATTTCAAAATTGGGAGCATTACAATGTTATACAGTAACTGTCAAGATACAGAAATATTAATATTGCTCATTTCTAAATACGGACGAATACATGTTGGCATTCACGAACTGCTAGAAGTCTTCTTAAATAGTAATGGATCGTAAAGGAATTTTCAAGGAAGGGTTTTATTCCATGCAATGTTTATCAAAGTTATCTTTAATTTATTGCTGATTTTTCTCACTTTGCAATTGGGAAGTTTCACTGTATTTATTATGCAGATGTTCATTTATATAATAAGTCATAATCAAGTCCACAACTACATTTTTATAAGGAAATATGCCAATATTCAAGCAAATTTCACAAAATCTTACAGTTAACACAGACAAGTTGATAGTTCTTGTATATGTATATGGATCAAAATTGTAAATAATACGTACAACCACTGAGGGGAACACTGTTTCCTCATCATCCTTCTGAACCTTTCCTATCGAATATATTTCCCAAATACGTCAACTCATCTCTTTGTTCCAAACATTTGTTACCTATAAGCAATTCCCATGTACTCTTGCTTCCTCCATCTCAAATACCATGACTTTCGACATATTAACATTCATAATTAGCTTACTTTCCCTGCATACATCGTATATTCTTCTTACTAGACTCTGTCAATCTCGTTTGCTATTTTTCATTAAGACTGTACAATAAAAAATATATTTATATACATATTAAAATCGTTCAATTACTCTACTACATTAATACATACATTCCAGTTCTTTAACACATTTATCTGTATACAAATTGAATAGCCATGGAGATATTACGTAACTCGCTTGATACGTTTTGTGACGTCAATCCGTGGTGTGAATGATCCATTGTTCTTTCTTACACATGCGGTTCATCCTGCATGTATAAGTTTGTTCGATTGTGTGTGTAAGAGTTTACTTTTCACCCTGTAACTACAGTCCCTTGCATACATAACCTTCCTCTTATAACTTTATCTTAAGTGGTAAATAAAAATATGGGTAATTATAAAGTCTCTATCATATGGAACATAATTAAGATTAATCTGATATCTACCCACTACATAAATATGTAACAACAGCTAGCAATATCAAGTACATAACGGTATCCAGAACTGGAACTGTTGAATTCAGCAGTCTCTGTGTTTTTTTTATCTACATATTACATCTAGATTCTGGTCCATATGATTCAGCCTTCTAACACTGTGTTTTGTATTCGTGAGCGTGACCTCTATAACTAATATTATTTTAATGATATACTGATCAAATCTTAGTTATAACTGAGTCTGAGCTGTGAAAAATGCAATTACTGACATCTACATTTGTTTTATCCATGTTAATTGACCATAGCTTTCCGGCACTGCCCATTAATTTTAAGAATAGCTTTGCTTGTTTTAAATGTGTGCTTTCATTGTTTGTTCTTGCAGATTCTATGATGTCTTCCTCTGTTCAACACACCTCAAGCGTTACTGCTAACACTCGCCATATCATTACTACCTCAAACGTGCGCTACGAGAAAACGGAAACATCGCAGTATTCTAGTACCGTATCGCCCACGGTCGAACTGATGCCGACCCACGTTTCGAAAGAAACTCGGCATAAATCTTCGTCACTGCCGCCAGGTCTGGCTTTGAGTCAAATGGTGGGACAATACGGGCTGTCCCCCATGAAATTGAGTCTCTCAAGCAACGAGGAGCTGACTCAGTCCGTCAAAATCGGAAGAAGTAAGTCAAATGCTCAGAAAAAAGATTTGGACGAAACTGACGAAAATGTGGTATTCAATGATCCGCAACAATCTCTTTCTGAAAGGAACCTCGCCTCGCACCACGGAGCTGGTCAGGGATTGTCCATGTGTAAGAGCATGGATATGAAATTCAACGTACTTGCTGGGGAGCTACAGAAGAGATTCGGATCGGTAGGAGAGGAAGAGGAATTATTAGCGAGCGGAAACTTCGAGTCTACGAGGCCCGATATTAAGTACAGAAAAAATGGGGAAAAAACTTACGAGAAATCTGATAGGTACGCCGAAAGTATTACTCAGCACAACATCATTTCAGAAAAATCCCAAAGTAAGAATAAATATCAAGAATTGGATGAGCCACATGAAAAGCAAGCTAATAAAAAAGAAGAATCTTTCTTCGGTCGGCTTTTGCTGCGTAGAAGCGGTAAAAAAAATAAGAAAGATGGCCATAACGATAAAGATGAACAAATAGAAGAAATCAAAAAACAAACAACGAAAGAGCAACAATCATTCAAAACCTCCGAACTACGGAACTACAGCTCCGAACAAACTTCTACAACAACAGCAAAATCCAGTATCACAGAACACGCGGTCGTTAGACATCATAAAATGATGTGTTCCGATCAACACGCTCATAAATCAATCGGTCAGAAAGTGTTCTCCAACCAAAATCACAAGAGAATCGATCCCCGCGGCGGTTATGTCAATGATCCAATACTGCAAGAGTCGATGACTAACTACTCCAAGGGATCTACCACGGAGCACGGAATTAATGACTTAAAACATTTTGCAGACAGAGAAAAATTGTCTTCAGAAATGCAGTTCCAGCAGTCTAATTTGAAGCCAAAGGAAGACGTGAACCTGAGACGACTTAGTTCGGAAAATGTTTCAAAGAGCGGAGTCGTACAACAGTCCAGAACGAGACAAAGAATGGAAGCCATGGACATTCCATCCAGTCCGGAACCACAAAGGAAACCTCCAATCTTACCTAGAACGTCTTCCCAAGAATCGAAGGGCTTTTTCCCCTCCATAAACCAAGGTAAAATTTATCCAGTCAAGGAGGTAGTTAACGGTGGCCGATACACCAAAAATCATCAAACATCGAAAATGCTGAGCCCAAATGACGATTTGCAATTCCCGCAAGCGACCTCACCGAAAATCAAAACCAATTCTGATAACATGTTTGGTTTCAGTTCGGCAGCTACGTCTCCCACTGTAAAGTCCGCAGACGTCAGCATGAAACCGCTCTCGTATTCTGTGTCACCCCCGCGTTCTGTCTGGCCGCACAATTATGATCCCAACGTCGAGTTTAAATCTAGTTCTCAAGGATCACTGGACCCCCAAAACATGAGAAATTCAAAGTCAGACTTTGAAACTAGATACTTTGATTATTCAAACCAGAAAAGTGACTACGATATCGAAGTCTCTAAAGCCAGACCTAAAATTGCCGGACTCAGTTCTTATCAACAAAAAATATCACAAATCGGAAGCCGTCTTGATTCTGACGCATTATTCTCTTTCTCAGAATCCATGAACTCGAGACATCCCGTCGTCAAATCTCACAGCTTTAGACTAAATTCAGATGTCATTCCTATGGCATCTCAACAGGACATGCCTAGTTTGCCACCTATGTTTGGGATCTCGGAATCTTCTATAGATAGCTGGGAGTCTACTTACAAGAAGAATATTAAAGAAATCAACGAGGCGCCTACATCTTTGGAATTAGGCAGCGACTCCTTGATGAATTTCAATTACAAATCTAACTCTATTGCGGTAGATGAAAACTTCACAGAAACGGATGTATTTGCTATCCAAAGTATTCCGAATAGTAAGGATGAATTGTTGATTGTCAGTTCTGGAATGGATGATACTCTCAAACTCGATTCGTATCTCAAGCATCCAAAGCAGCAGTCTCTATACACTAAGAATATTACATCGAGATCCATCAAAGCTAGAGATGATATTTCAAGAATTGAGGCAAATATCGATAACATTATCGGATCTCCAAAGCCTCTCAATTGTATCGCGCTCAAGTCAAATTCACTGGACAGTGTTAAAAGCTTCACTGAGAAATCTACAGAGCAGAATCGGAAGGCTTATTCTAACGAGAGCATCTCTAATAACAAGGTGTACTTAAATCAACCAGCGATTCCGGAAATCGTAGGAAGTGTTAGTTTTAATCAAAAAATATCGCCGGACGCGAGTACTGCAAGTTTAACTTCTGACGAGATTAAAATCACGACAGATCTGACCAACAATGTTTCTGTGACGGTGCTGAACATGTCAGACGGAACCATGTCTACTCCCGTTCTCAAAACACCAGATCCGATTAAAAGTCAATCCATGCATTTTGATTTTACTTCTACAGATAAAACCAGCCCCAAAGTGCAGGTTATCCAAAAGGACGCTAAAGGCTTTGATAAACTGAGCCCCACAACGCAATCATCTATTCCTGAATTCATGAAAATTCAACTGAACAAAGTTGACCAAAAGCCCATATCAAATGTCGTTCTTTCTACAGGAACTATGAATCAAATTAACGATCACAAATCAATGAAAACACCTGTTAAAACTGACGAGACCACCAGCATTTCTAGTCTACAGGCTGCCAAGAGATCTGAAACTATCGAGAGGAGCGTATCGTACGAGCCTAAAAAATCTGAAAGATTTGTGGTAACCGAATTGAAGAAATCAGAGTCATCCGATAAAAATGCAAATATCGAAACCAAAGAACTTATCAAGCCGCAAAGAAAGTTTAGCTCTGAAGATGTAGAAATATTAGAAAAATCTGATTTAAGTCTACAAAATAACGCCTACAATATTCAACTGAAGAAAACGGGCTCGCAAACCTTATTGAACAGGAGCACTGAAATGTTGACGCAGGATAATTCAGCGACAGTTCCAACCAGTCTGAATTTACGCAAGGCACCCTCAGCCGTTTCTTCGTTGCCACCACCGAGTCCCACAGCACATAAGAATTTCATTAAAAAAAGATCCGGAACATTTGATTTCATTGAAACCAATTCCGATTCTTTTAAAGGATCCACTTCTCCTGTCTCAGGAACTGATCAGAAATCTACAGAAAATCTGGCTACTGAGAAATCTTCTAATCAAAATATGAAAAGAATATCTTCTCAAGAACTCCTTGCCGAACAAAATATGAGGACGGACAGATCATCATCTTCTTCAGATGACTGTAATCTGGAATCAACCGTTATCTACCGCAAAAAATCTTTATCCTCGATAAAATCGGGTAACAGAAAAGACGACGAACCAGAGTTGATGAAAGTTTTTGCAAGACGATCTCTGAAACTAAAAGATAGTGAAACAGAAGCCATAACTCAAGATATTTTAAAAATAACAAATGCCGAAAATAAAGAAGAAATGATAGAGGAAATAAAAAGGAATTCAAAATACGATTTCAGTATTATGACGAGATCCAGAGACAGTGATAAAGAAAATGAAGCGGACTCTCCTAAAGATGAACGTAAAAAATCTCTTCCAACTAGTGATTCTGTAACAGACTCTTTAACAAATAAATCAGGCAACAAGAATCAAATTGAATTCAGAAAGCATAACAATGAAACAGCCGAATTGATGCAAGCACAAAGAATGCCTAAGAAGTTACTTGATCTAAATCCAATATCTATTAATACGACTAATAATAAACCAGCAAGGCCGGCAACCATCGCAGTTCCGGAGACCAAGACCGTTAGATCTGGAATCATACTGGAACAACCGAAAGCAAATCGCCCTGCAGGGGTTGTCGGGACCGACATATATAGACGGACTATCAGCAGTAACATCCCACTCTTGCAATCTACCAACACAAATGTAGAAAACAATAACAAAGATATCTCCAATTACAAGAAAGATGTTTCTGATTCCACACCAGAAAAGAGATTCAGAAACAGAACGTTCCCAGATTCCAACAACGAAAGCAAAGGCGACGACAACATCAAAGCGATAGGAGCAAAAATGGAATCGATACAGTACTCTGTCGACTCGTCATCGCTCCCTAAACGACCGTGGAATCAAATTAAAAGCGAAGACAATCTTTCGGTTAAGGAATCCTCCACAATACCCTTCCGCAAGTCTTCATTGGCCACACCGACCGAAACGAAAGCTCTCACGAACAACAAATCCATCAACAATGACAAAACGCCTGTTGCCGCTTCTAATCCGGCGACACCGGAAGACGATAAAGCGGTGAAAGGAAGCGTTGCGAACGACATAGAAAATGGAGGAGGAACAATGAGCGAGGCGGACGCATCTCCGCAGTTTAAGGGAATCCTTCAGATGCGAGCCGAATGGGAAAGGCGAGCTAAACAAGCCATGACTAAATGAACCGAAGGCTGTTCTAGTATCAACTGTTTTCCAACGTAAGTTATTTTCATAATATATTTTATTATAGAATTGTGCTTTTTTAACATTATGTCTCTTGTGACTAACAAATTACATAGCTCATTTAAAAAAAATTATCATCATTTAACAGTATCATTATTTCAAAGTGAATTTAATATAATTTTATTACTATCTTTTATATCAGATATTCATTAATACTTAAAAATTATATCATGTTTGTTTTTACAATGTACTTTGCTTCAAATAACCATTGTACATACATATATACTGCAGTTTGTAACTACTACACTTTTAAAAAGGTCGCAGAAAAATTATTGGTTACTCTAATTCCATTCACGTAATTCTGTGCAATTGATAAATTCATAATTTAAGGCGATCGTCTAGCAATGTGAGTAAAATTCACCACTTTTTCTGATATCTTCTCTTGCATTTTGCATCACATTTTTGTATACAAAGATATCACATTAATTCATCAGGTTTCATATATTTTAAATATGGATACCTGTCTTCCTAAAATTACGCAAACCAAATTATTGAATCAATTAATAAATTACCAAACCAACGATGTTTTAAAAATGAAAAAAATTGATACACTTTCTGGGCCGTGCATGACTGTGTGGACTTTTGACATGTATTTTTTTCAATAATATTACAAAGTTATTAAATTATCTTAATTATTGACAAATCTGTCAGTTTGCTTACTTACAATTATTGTAAGAAACACTGTTTAAAAAAAAAAATATATAATTTTTTGCATGGTTTTTTCAACCCCTTTTTACATAGTTGACATCTTTTTTACTTAAATAAATCAAAAGAATAGATATTGTTGTTTTAATATAAATCCAAAAAAAAAATCAATAAGTATCTCTTGGTCAACATTCCTGATTTCAGCTATTTTATCAAGACACATGTATTTAAGAAACAATATGCAGTGCCTTGATAAATAGTTGAAATCAGAAATTTAGAATTAGTTTTTAATTTTTTTTGTATTTATTTTAAAATAATAATATCTTTTATTTTAATTTATTCAAGTTTCATCACTTTTTACATTGTCAACTATGTAAAAAGTGATGAAAAAACCATATGAAAAATGAAATATTTTTGAAACAGAGTTTTTTAAAAAATAAATAGCAAGTAAATCAACTGACAGATTTTGTAATAATTTTATTACAATAATTTATTTTGTAATATTATTGAAAAAAGACACGTCACAATCTATACAGTCATATAAAGCCCAAAGTAGCCTTAATTTTCTTCATTTCTAAAACGTTGTTAGTTTGGTAATTTATAAATTGAATTTTTTCGAAATTTCCTTGTGTAACTTTGTGAAAGGTCATTTAAAAACAGTAATGCCCTGAAGATACGATAAGATAAGATGAAGCGATATGTGGGACTGACGAAAATCGCTTAACTCGATTAAATAAGTCGGGAACCAATTTTGCAATTTGTTTGGGGATTGAAGACTAAAAAAAACCACTAGTTTATAAGAAAAACAGTTTAGCAGCAGTGTCGACAATCGAACCGCGTAACTCTTGAGTTAGTCGTAAGTTGAGTAGCGTAAATGTTTTTTTTATAAATTGATTAAATAATCTAGTTTGTGCCATTTAAGGAAGACATACGTATTAAAAATGTGTGGATGAATTTGATGCAATTCCACTCAATAATAATAGAATACGCAAGAGAATCTATAAGAAAAGCTGGTACATTTTGCTCACATACTGATGATCTCTTTTATAAACTATATAAAGATTACATTTAATGAATGGTTCAAGGTATTACAATTAGTGTTTCATGGTCATGTTAAACCAATTCAATTGCAGTGTTTCCAAATGCAAGATGTTAAAATTATTGATTTTACTTTTTCAGAAATCATTTCATCTCAAAAGCAGAGGATGCGCTGGAAGCGCGCCGTGTACCTTCAGTCGTGCTGGAAAAAGTGATTTGAGAGCTTCAAAAACATTTTTTTAAACATATCTTTCTGCGTAATTCCAGTTGGGAGAATTACCAGTGTAGAGATATATTTTGAACAAAGTACCTACATATATGTAACATAGACATGCTACCGTCATATATGAACATTTTTTTAAACATTTATCACAGTTATTATACTTTGATAAAAGTAAATATTTAGATTAAGTATTCTCTGTAATTATAATAACATTAAGATATTGCGTCGGTGGAAAGATATTTCTCTTTCAAAACAATACTAATTTTGATATTTAATAGTAAAAAATGTGATCTTGGATGACTTTTATTTTTAAATTAAACATTTTCAATTACGTGAGACTCGACTGGATGATTCGAGCGTGGACGACAATTTGTTTATGATTACCCTTATGGTACCCTAGGAGGATGCTTGACTCTGTCCTACAAGCCTATCAATGTTCAGAGTGAAAAATGAGTTCAATCCACCATTCAGTAGCGCAACACAGGTCTTCTAAACTAGACCTAAACTGCGACGTTTCCTCCTTAATGTAGTGATTTACACACAAACGCAAATTTGCAATTGAAAAAACCGCATTTGTGTGATGATTGCTAGAAATAAAAACAAAATTAATCTGAACCTTTCTTATATATACAGGATGTCTCGTAGCTAGTCGCAAAAACTTCGGGGGATTCATTGAAAATATTCTTTACACTTTGGGTGAAATGTCAACAGTTACTGAGATTAAACAAGACATCAAAGTTTGCATTTTTTTCAACATTTTTGATATATTTTCTGTAAAACATTGTTATATCACTAAAGAAACTTATATGGAATATTAAAATTTATTCGCTTTAATACAAGTCACATAAAATTATTAAAACTCTGTAGAAATCAAAAAAAAATTTTAGTAAGGTATTAAAGCAAATGTATAGCATAAGTAAAGCACAAAAAATAAGTCAGAAATTTTGAAAAACGTGCTTATCTCCTATCTGTTGATATTTCACCTAAAGTGAAGAATATTTTCTATTCAAAATTGAATGAAGAAGACTCCACTGAAGTTTTTGCTTCTAGCTATGAGGCGCACAGTATGCACATTGGTAGGTCTGGCGACAAAAAGGCATTGGTACAGGGTCCCCGAAATGGAGAGAGGCTCCATATAATTCATGGTTAGATTATTTCACTCTTTCAGATTATGCCAAATTGGTTCAAAAGGTCTTATTAATTTATATTGTCCATTCCATTTTTTTACCGGACAAAATGGTTTAAAATTTAAAGTGCAGTTATTTATTTTAATTTTTGGGGTAGTATTGTCCATTATTTAGAGGGTTGAAGAAAAAGTTTTACAGGTTAGATAGATTCTTGGGAAAATTTTTTTTGGGAAATTTTTTTTTGAAAAATTTCTTGGGAAGATTTTAGGGTTGACATTCACTTTACCTGTACACTAAATGCCAATTTGAACATGTCTACGGGGACCTAAGACCGTCAAAATACTTATTGGACCTCAATAATTCTGTTGCCCGGCCTGTATAATGTATAAAATAAATGAAGTAAGAAAGCGATCTTTTGTGTCTTCTATTTTTAGAGCAGAAAGATATTGATAGCATTTTCTGTGTAATATAAATTAAACGCGGTTATACGAAAGATTAAACATTATTGTCTTCCTCAACGGAAATGAATGTATGTTATTTTTTTTATATTTGGACGAAATGCTTCTTTTTATAATTATAATATTGTTCTGTTCACCATTGAAATGTATAAATAATTATTATTTAACTTGCCATTTGGAATATTATGTAACGAATGTCCTTTTTTCTCAATTGCTTAGAGTGACTATTTTATTCCTATAAATTGTTTGCGCATTTAGTTCAAAGATAATACATTAATTATACTTTCAATAATGCCCGTATCAAACATTATTATTTATTTATTACTTAAAATTATAGTTTTTACTGAAAATTACATTTTTACTTAAAATTGTGGTTTTTACTTAAGATCAGAGTTTTTACTTAAAATTGTTTCGCAATAGAATTTTGTTTTACAAATACATACATTGTAATTTGTGATGAATTATTTTATTTTTGAACTAATGTGCAGTCATGTGTCCTTGCCAAATAATGCTGTTTTATATATTGAAAAATATTTTTTATTGATATTGGAATTTATGAAGGTGCTCATGGAATGAACCCACGCTTAGATTAAAATGCCTTGTAGAAAACCCTTTATACTTTAATAGTTTAGAAACAGTATATCGGATTAAAATTAAAGTAACTCAGTGTATGACATTGATGTATTTATTTTGAAAGTGTTAAATATTTTGATTAATTCTATAACATTTATATTTAATATCAAATTAATACATTTTTTATGTACCTATAATATAAATAAATCTTTTAATATTTCTAATGTGTAAAAAATATATAAATCTAACCATAATCAAAATCTGTAAGCTGGTCTGTATATTTTTTGATTATTAAAATTAATTGATAAATACGAAAATCATCTATCGATAAGAATTATGTAATCCTCAAAAAAAGAATTGATTCATTTAAGTCAAAATCACAATTAAAATGTATTATAAACATTTTCTTGCAGACTTTGTATTGCAGGTTGTTTCTCTAAATCATCTTAATGTGACAAATATTTAAATCTGAAAACCCATTTGTTTATGTAGAAAACCCCAATTGAAGAAAAATGTTTCTATGATTTCATATCTTGTCAGTAACTTTTGTGTAGATTTTTTTGTGTTTTTACGATTTTTATATTTGATTTCAATAATCTAGAAAACTGATTCAGCCATTAAGAACGTTAGAGCAAGAATTTAAAATTCTCACATTCGTTAATCCAAAATGGAGCGGTATGTTATGTAACAGTCATGTTCAAAACACTTTATGGAAAATATATTACTTAAATGTGTACTTATTGGTACAGTGTGTCTCTATAATCCAAACCCACTATAAACCGAACCTCTAGTAATCCGAACCCTCGGATGACGGAGGTGGGGTGGGTGTGGGAACGCACGGATAACAACTATTAGCCAATGTGTGAAGTGGACTTTCTTTCGCTTTGAGTTCGATTGCGTCTGTGCTTACTGCCTACAAAAGTGGCTGAAAATATTTAAAGAAAACACAAGACGTTTAACTATTGAAGAAAAACCCTTAATTTTAAAAACGTTTGAAAGTGAAGAGAGTTTTACGAAGTTAGCGAGCAAAATTTTCGACTATGTGTACTTAAAAGGTTCCAGAAAACGTCAAACTCTCAATTTTTTTGAAAATCTAAGAAACAGAGGTTTAGGCATGGGTTTCCAGAACGGATATGGAGGAATGTTCCGAGATAATGAGTGATGATGAAATTGTTGATAATAATATACTGAAAGAAAATGAAAGCATTACAACACCTAACATAGTTAAACATAAAGATGCTAACGACATTTCTGTATGTAGGTATGTTCTAAGAACACAGTTACAGGATTTTGTCCCCAGGGGGATGATTAATTCATTAAGATAAATTATAAAAGTCTCACAGAGATGAAGCTATGAATATGAGAAATGTGTGTGGAAGTATTTTTATATGATGGCCCAAAAAAAAAATATTGAGGTATCATTACCAGCTGCGAAAATCTATGTTTATTAGTTCATGAGAAAAGACTACAGATGTCTCTTGCATATTCCCTTCAAATAAAGTCTCAGATTTTAACATATATCGAACTTTCAAAAAATATGATAATGTGTGGATGTTCTTACGATGGAATTGGTGAACGTCGCATTGTGTAGAGTGTTCACTTGAGCCAGCTCGTACAGGTTGTTAGCCCTGGATCATCCTATAAAAAGACATCCACACACGTTTCTCATACTCATAGCTATGTCTCTGTGAGACTTCTATAATTTAACTTAATTAATAAATTATTTCAAGTTTTGACACTTGTTTGGGGGCGGACGGTCAAAATCAACGTGGATCGCCACTAGATTATGTTTTTGCACCAATTGCGTGATCAAGTACATCAAAACCATGCAGAAAATGCTCGTCAGAAAACAATTTTATATTTTTTTATATCAAATATGTGCATAATTATCACATACCTACTATGCCTTATAACATGTGTATCACAATTACATAAAAAAAATCTTATCGATGTACAAAATGCATAAAGTTCATTTTATTTCTTAAAGATTCCAGTAATCTAAATATTCGTTGAACCGAACCGGCTCGGTTTTTAATTGTTCGGATTATAGAGACTATAATGTATTAAAAAAGTGAACTGGCTGAATTTTCTTGAATAAAAATTAAGAATCATGTATTTTTTCGTCCTCTTCAATTTTTTTACTGTTTATTATTATGGTATACTTCTATTTTTGTTTTTGTTTACTTGTAAAATATTCTCTGCGTCATTTATGATTAAGCATTTCTTGAGTCATGTTGTGTTTTCTGATCTCTTTTTTAATTCTTTTAGATCAATATGATATTGTAAAAAAGCAATGAAACAATATTATTGTTATCATTCTAAATGTACATAAATGAGTTAGTATTTTTATTTTATTTTTAATATTAGATACATTTCATATAATCTTCATTTGTTAAATCTGTCTTTTAACAATATTCTTTTGTCAAGTAATATATAGTTTTTTCTGAATCAATCAAATTGGGTTAGTCTGTAAATATTTAAGATGAGCCTAACGATATATGAAAAATCAAATAAAAATATTATGTATGTGTATCAAATAATATTATTTCCGTTTAGATTGTATGAGAATTAACCGATTATGTTAAAATATTTTTATATGATATTAATTGCGATTAAAAGTGAATTATTACACTGCTTTTTCGACATTTAAAATATATGGTGTGTTTTCCAAAATGGAATTTAAAATAGCATCGTTGAATTTTCGATGATCCTTATTTATTTTTTTTTGAATCGGAATGAATATTTTTTTTTGAAAATGTTTGCCGTGAGACTTGTATTACTATACAAACTGAAAAATAAAAATTAGATTGTTGTTCCGCAAACATAACCGTAAAATGTTTGTATGGAAAGTGGGAGTGATATGTTTGTAAAGCACACACACAGTAAGGTTTATTAAAGGCACTGAATATTTACAGAAGAAATATTGATGTTCACAACATTATTGTGTAATTTTCAAAGTTTAGTGGAACTAAAATATTAAGGTATAGAAATACTTACGAATTTGTAAAGAGGTTTTAGGAAATATGTGATTCGATGGAGAGAAAATACTTTATGTAAATTAGTCCATAAGCATTTTCAATTATCAACTTTATATTATTTTTTAATTGTGTCTCAAAATGAATAAAATAATAGAAAAAATCATATTTTTATACTTATTTATTTACTCGTTTACTGAGGACAATTCTCTTTGTGCAACACACATGCCTACACAACAATGATAAATATATATATTTTTAATTTTCAAAGAAAGCAAAAACTTTATGGCTTTACAATATAATTAAATAAGAGATATTTCAATTTATTTAAATCACTTAGGATACATATTATACAATGTCAATCAATTTCAGTTGGACCCGACCTTATTTAGGACAATACATATAATGTAAACTTTCTAAGTACATACACGTATATAGAAGATTAAATATAAATGCCTGTACCTAGATTAGTTCATATGTATTATGTTATCGTCCTGAAGAAGGTTGGGTCTAACCGAAACTAGTTTACATTGTATTTGTGTAGATTCAAAAGTAAATATACATCCTATTACTCTGTTTCTAAAGTGGTAATATTTATTTTCTTGTTTGTATGTTAATACTGTTCAGAATTCAATACTAGAGATGTCTATGATTTATAACGCACATCTCATTCGATTTTTTTTTATGTTTGCATATGGCGAAACAATTTTTCTTATATATAAAATAGATAATATCTCGCAGCGGATTGTGGGTGCAGCAATATTATTTGAAAATATACCTGCAAATCAAAACGTAAAGGTGCACGATGTCCACCTGCTATTGTTGTTTGTCTAAAAAATAAAACTATGTTAGTTTGATTTTTCTCTTGGAAAACATTGGTTGAAATGATACATTTTCAATTGGTTTAACTAAATTGATCAAATACATTTTTATAAACAAACAAACCACTAATATCTATATTATTTTTACAGCAAAAATATTATCGGCATTGTTGAATTTATGCCAAATTTTGTATAAGACATTTCACAATCCAATACAAAAATTCAGTAAAATATTTATATGCAAAAGAGGAAAATAGTTAAATAATAAACTTCAATAGCCACAAGCCTACAATTTTTTTTGTAAATTTTCGATTAGCAAATGACTATTACATCACTGTTGTTAATATCTGATTGTTACAAATATCGTTTTCAATAAATAAAACAGGGAAAATATGTTTATCTGAAAAGTTAACATAACAGCAACAATATATAAGTATGTATACAGAAGAATTAATCATTACTGTGATATTCTTTATTTCAAGTATATTAAATTTGTTAATATTTTTTCTAAAAATATTTATAAAAATTCACGTGGAATGGAATATTTTATAGTTTTTTTTTTGAGACCTCCCTAGCATTTTCTTCAAGCATTCATCACTAAATCCGCTATATGTATACAAATTATTACTACTTACGACTTACCACATATACAAATTGCACATGCTTGCCACATATATAATTTCTACACACCACTGAAATAATTGAACCGTCAGTTTACATTATTGAAGTAAAATAAATTGAATAAAACTTATAATCAATAATCATTAAGTTAACAAGATCGTATGTGTGTAGATTACTGACATATTGATAACACATATTCTTTATGGAAACACAACATATGTAAACCCTCATTCCGATTAACTTAATCTGTTGTATGTATGTATTTATTTTATTACTTTGGGAAGCTTGGAGGCTATGCTTATACATTGTTTAAGATATTTTAAATAGGATATTAAGATTTTAAAGCATAAATTCTGAAGGATCTTGTGGAGTGCAGGGAACAATCAAGTATGGTTGGAATTGGTGGTGAATTGTGACTGTGATTGGTGAATTAAAAATAATTATAGTTACCAATCATAGTTGCATTCAAACACCAATCAGTCACAATCATGGTTTGTCTCGGCAATAATTAAGATAATAATGGAATAAGTAGAAGACCAATGTAAATTTGTTAGAATTTATTGCAAGCCAGTTTAGATTCAAAATAAGCATATAAATGGAACTGTTTTCAATAATACATCTTTTCGAAACGATAATATTTTACTTGGTCCTGTTATTTTATTTTTGAAATTATGTTTACACGTGGAATAGGTAGTAGCATTAGTATACAGTATAATCTTTTGATTATACATATAACATAATAAAATATATTTTAACAATTTAAAGTAACTGCATACTTTCAACTGATGTAAACCTTCGTCGCGAAGCTAATTTAATTTTTGGTGTGTAATATAGTCATATTAGATAATCAAATATCATAGCCATACAGCCAAAACTGAACAACTAACAAATTACAAAGAGCATTTAAATAATTTCCTATGCTTAATCTCATTTGGAATTATAAATACGTATGTAGTAATTTCTTTTGTAATTGTTTATTTATTATACTTTTATAATATTTGATATTTCATCAAATTGATCATACAATGTCATGTTAAAAAAGCTTTTAATCTAGTAAACAGTGGTTATTCATTGAAATTTTAGAGTTCAAAACAACTATACACAAACATAAAATACAAAATATTTACTTGATTTTAGCTAACTGATATCAGTTGGTTAATTTTACCAGACTGCGTAAGCATATTTGGATCTAAGTTATACAAAAAAAAAAAAACAATTTTGGTTGTATAGCAACAATACTGTGTATAACATTTGGATATATATGTATCCCTTTATAAATGGCAAAAACAGCCCACTGATTTTTATTAATCTGTTTAGAAAAGATGCTCTTTTATAAAACATATATCGGAAAGTACAATATTATTATTGTACATACGTATATACGAGATGATTCTTTGCTATTCACGATTTGTTTGCCAAAACATGCTAAAATAATACTCTATATTATTCATTTTGAGGCACGAGACTCTATGTTCTTGTTATATTTTCTCTTGATGAAGTTCAATGTGTTCAATGTTTAAATGATGCAAATTGACAATACTTGCTGTTGATTTAATAGTTTATTGTCTTTATGTGTGCGTGGTGGATACAGTGTGTGTAGATATTATATGCTTTTACGAGTTTAAACGGATCGAGGCTCTAAAAGTCGAGAGTTTTATTTCAAATTTGAATTACTGTTTACAAAAAGAGATCTGATAAGAAAAGATGGCAGATTTCTGCCAGAAAAGATGTATCGAGTATACCAGAAAGTCCCTGCATTTTTTAAGATCATGTACCAAATAATACCAAGATCATGTACCAAAATATGTCAAAGATCAAGTCATAACTGGCTGATGACACAAAGCCACAAAAACCAAGAACTTTCTGGTACACTAATCATTATTTTTAATAGTTCGAAATTTTTTTATTTTTCCTTGCAAACTTTTCATTCCCTTATTAATTTGTAACTAACTATACATAATACAATCACTTGGAGGATTTAAGTAATACTTTATTAGATATTTATTTAAACATAAAAATGTGCTTATTTTTGTAAGAAACTTGTTTATCAAAATGAATTCAAAACTGAGTTGGTTATATTTCAAGATGTATTTAATGAAACTTACACATTGTATATTTATAGATAACAATGGTTTTTATAATATATTCAGTCAACGGATGAAAAAACACAATTATTATAATACTAGAGTTTTTTATTTTCCCTTATTCCATCCTGTTCCTCGAAATCTTTTATTATTATTCATTTATTTATGAACTTAGGCAGTATTTTAAATTGTAAAATGTAGAGACGTGTACACGAAATATAGGTTTATCACGTCAATATTCTTATTTCAGTCAAACATATCTCTAAAGTATTTTGACTAAAAAGCTATTCAAATTTAAATATTGAAAACATATCTGGATAATTTACTCTTTTCTATTCTGAAAATAGCAAAATTGGGATGTGAAATCTTTATCCCAACACTTAATTAATATGTTGATGAAAAAAAATAATAATAATCGAAACGTAGGTATACATCGGTATTCGGTGTTTGTCGTACTTAAGTAAGAAGATTTCTATATTTTCACATATCTCTCTCAAAGTTAATATGTACCTTTATTTGCGATGTACGATTTTTCCGGTCTGGTCTGACATTTACGCTCTGCCGCAAACGTAACCTCAGTACTCTCATGTTTCAACTAAAATTACATCAAATATGTACTAATGCTGTATTTAAAGCTTATAGATAAAAAGATTATTTCATATGCACTTTATTATGCACAGCATTCTGATAAAATTATGGCAAAATTGTCATTGTCACGTTGGACCATAGAAAAGAGAAATATTGTTGGACTCTACTTATATTTGATGTTTGACGGATAACCGTCATGTACTTCTCCCTCTGACCACACAACCGACATATGCCTACGTCTTGTTTATTTTTTTATTTTATTTTCGATGATCTGCAGTGCTTCTTATTCTTTTTCCATATGCCAAAGGACTTCAACATTCGTTAGGTACTCTATCCACCCAGGAAACTTTGAATATGCATTATATATATTAATATATACATTATATATATTAATATAAGACCCGCATCTCAAAAGCCTGCACTTTGCGGATTATGTAGTTCTTGGTTAAGTGTGCGTGTTTATTGTCCTATATTTACTTGATAATTATTGACAAAATATTAGTGAAATTGAGCCACTTCGGAATGCCATTCAATATAACTAGCAGATAAGCAATCGGCAATATTGAAGTAATCATAATATAGATTTTGAGTATGACACATTTCCAACAGTTTATATTCTGACCTCATAATTAAACATTAAAAATATTAGAAAATATTAAATCAATATATTTCTAGTAAATTCGATGTAAGTATTCAGGTTGAAATTGGTCAAAGGGTGTAAATTGTATAGAAAAGAAATAGATAGATGATTTCAATTTTTGCATGCATAGATTATTTGCCATAATTAAAAACCAAATTTATTAATCAGTTAGTAAAATCAAATCAACGAAATAATATTTTGGCTGCTACCGGGACTCGAACCTGGATCTTCTATCTTTCCAGGAAGGTGTGTTACCATTACACCACATCAGCCTCGTACCTTTCCATCAATATATCAATGAAATTGCAACTTCACAATAATAATGTGTTCTTTAATATAATACATCTCCGATAATCTGATCAGTGTAGCTTGATCTCGGGCGGCCTCTACGATTATTGTCTGCAATATTTCCCAATGGAAAAAAATAGGCCTGGGTGCTTTATTTGAGGACCTATCCCAGGAGTCGTCATAAGCGGCACATGAGCCGCACGAGGCTCTTTGCACAGACATTTGCGGCTCTTCAGACATAAACTTTAGCGTCAAAATCAGAAGTCGAGTTCCGTATTTGACGACTGGACACCTAGTTCAAATATCGTCAATCATGCTAGCTTTTCGGTCTCTCTGGAAATGGAAAACCGGTCACAGTGTTGTAACATTAAATAATGCATGTAAAAGCATCTGAAGTGCTTTTTTATGACTTAAAAATAAAAAAGTGATCACGAAAAGAATAAAAGAATTACTTTTATCTGCGAAAATGGTGCAAGACAGAATTGCCAAAATGTCTTTGACTGTAACAGAGCAGCAAGTTGAAGATATTAAGCTGGCTTCAGTAATATCAATTGCAACTATCTCCCTTTCCTAGCACAAGAGTCTCTTTTTGGAGAGGTACAGTGAAAAATATGTATGTATTAATTATAGTTTTAACAGATTAGAAGAAAAAATAAAATGTAATTAAACTGTAAGTTATGTATAAAAAAAAAACTGATGAGTCGTGTGATTTAAGTGATACAGCAAACATAACCCCCCTTTGTGCGATATAGCAAAAAGTCCCAAACAAGAACTTCTTGAACTACTGCCACTCAAGGGACAGACACGCAGAGAAGATATTGCAATGCTATAGAAACATATCTGGAAAACGCTGGAATTGACCTAACTAAAATGATTTCCATTGTTATTTATTGAGCTAATATGACAGGTGTAAACAAAGGAGTAGTTTCAATTTTGAGGAGAAAAATTGACCACGAAATTCTTACGTTCCACTGAGTACATCACGGATGTAATGATACAATTTACAATCATGTATTCAATTAAAAATTAGTAACAATTTGCCAGATATAGTACCTAAAACCATCATAGTAATGCTGGCTGCAGTGTGGTCAATAGAATAAAGAAAGGAGTGCTGAGATGGTTTGGTCATGTGGAACGTACGAACGAGGAAAGGATGGTTAAGAAAATATATGAGGCGAGTGTTGAAGGCAACAGGAATAGAGAGCGTCCGTGAAAGACCTGGCACAATCATATACTACACGAATTTAAGGATGGCCCTGTTAAAAGCCTCAACAGCCATAGAACTTGTATGAGAAGATGTATGAATGTGGCCGATGCAAAAGTGGTGTGCCAGGATAGAAGAGTGTGGCGTTCAATTCTCTCTGCCTACCCCCGCGGAGAAACGGCGTGATGGTTAGTTAGTAGTAGGTTAGTTAGTAGATGGATAGTTAGTAAAGTCATCAAAAGCGATGCATGGATGCCGTTCTTGTTGAATTTTTAAATAAAACATCTCGAACTTTATTGTCATTTAAAATAATTTTTATTAATTAAAGATAATCGTTTAATTTATAAAATTGTTGAAAAATATCTACACATGTGAGAAGTGATGCTTCTTTGGCATACATAAAAAATACATGTTCCAACTCAAGGTATACAACACAAATTAGAATTTCCATCAACGACATTTCTCCATCAACTTAGATAAAATCTATGTTACGTACAGTACCCACGTACCGAATTACATATTGCTTGTATAAAAGAAGAGAAAATGAAGCAGTAAGCGTATAATTCAATTTCCATAAAGACACTTTATGAATTTGATTACAATAATACGATATAAGTTTATTTATGAAACTTTAGTTATTCACCCACAAAATCTACATTAATTATTTTACGAGATCAATCAACAACTATATATTTTTAATCAAAAACAAAACCTTGTCTGTCCGTAATTACCCGTAGCCCTTAGGGTAAATACGGACGGGTGTTGGGTTAATGCATGGCATGGGGTATTTACGGATGAGGTCCCACATCATTCACACAAGTCACAAATAAAGCCTCTGGAAGAAGTCCCAGCAGCGCACTTTTCAAGAGCCCAATTCTAACATTTTAAACACACAATCCAGCCTTCGCTGGGGGGGTCACGATACTTTTCCTGACAAAAAATGCAAAAATATTCATCATTCTCTTGTACAGTTTCAACAATATAAAAATTTCTCAACTTTTGATTGTTTTTCTTTAGTATTTTTTTGGTTTCTTTTGTAGTTTTTTCTCTTCTCGTTTCAGATTCTTCCTTTTTCTTTCTAGTTTCTTTTGTTCTTTTTCTTCTAGGTAAACTTTTTCCGGTGTGCTGGTAAAAATGAATATGTTTTTTTTAATCCACCGTTTGTTACGATTAGGTTACAGAGTTGGTACCTTTTCTATGTCAATAAATGGTACTGAGGAAGACTGGCTAGTTTTACTTGTCATATTTTGGCTTAAATCAGCATCATTGATAACATCACCTGCGCGTACTAATTGATTTGCACGTTTTATTTATTTTGAATATTCCATGTTAGGAACGTTTCTAAAGAGTTGAGATGCCTCTTAAGATCCTCTTTGACTTGAAATACTATCATTGGCTGCATCACAGATGACTTGAGATTCATTTTGAGCTCTCTTTGGCTTAAATTATCAAAGTTGATGTTTCTGGTGTTAAGTGGAGTTTCTGGTTCAATAATATAACCAAAACTTGCAAAAGTGCCTTTGAATTTATCTTGATCCACTGGGTAAATTACAGCATACCTGAAGCCATTAATAGTTTTTTCTATTCTTGTTGTTCGGTTAAAGGTTGTTTTGTACAAAGATCTACAGTATCATATGCTGTAATTTTGGCTCCCGGATTGTTGATCGTAAGCTTTCAGACTTACGTGGCTCTCGTGATTGTCCAGTACTAGCAAAACGGGATTATCAGCCGAAGGTTTTGCAAATTCTTTGAAATGCTGGAGCTATTCAACGAATATTCGTTCAGTTATCCAATCAGAGTCGGAAACACTAGCTACCATATTACTATCACTGTCTCATAAGCAGTGCATTCATTCTCTTTCTTTTGAATGTGAAAAATGGTGGAATATAAGTGCCTCTAGCGTTAAAACAATTTACAACTGTAGTTAAGGTACCGCGCTTTGCACGGTTAATTTACCAACTTGTTTTAATCCCTTTGGTGCAAGAATCCTGGAATTCTGTTGTACAGTACTAATCCTAGTTTCATATACATTGTTGATGGAATCTGATTCAAATTGCTATTTGATTGTAAGTGTTTTCAAATTTTCAAAAAATATATATATTTTTTCAGGGTTAAATACTACAATAAAATGTGCAATAAATTGGCTTAGGTTTTGATATATAATCGAGTCAGGGGTAATTGCGGACGTCCGTATTTACCCTACGGAGCTTGTCCGCAATAAACTCAACGAGTTTAAAAAATAACAACGACAATTATTTGTTGGTTAAAAAAATTTATCATCGAAAGTTATTGTATAATTTATTCTCCATTATCGAGGTAATCGATAGAAAATATTACTTTTTATTGTCACTTATTTTATAGACACAGCACTCAAAATAGTAAACACTAAAAATTAGATCAAAATTCACAAAATTGTTTGATTTTATTTATCTTGAAAATTTTGCACAGCTTTCTTTCGTGAATGTTTGCTCGGCACTAAAGATGGCGGAAAGTAACACGTGATCGAGGCGGCCGGGTGCGGAAGTAAGGGATCGAGTAGATATCTGCTAGTCCGTATTTACCCCGCGTTCGCAATCACCCCATCGTCCCCTACCGACGGAGTAATTCAAATTTAGAAAATATTCCGCGACGTTATCGGGCCGCCGTAATCAAACTTTTCTAGTGATTCCAATTTGAAAAAAAACAATAAAATTTCAAAAAATCCGAAATTATACTATAATTATTAATTTTTTTTAACGAAAATTTGATAGATCTTCTTGATCGTCGCCACGAGTCTACTTGCCAAGTTTCAGCTCGATTGGATCACGGGAAAAGGGTCAAAAATCGATCCAAAGCTTTTGTTGACGGCAAGCAAGCAGACGCCACGAGTTAATATAAAGGGAGTAATAATATCGCTTCAACACTTGATGTCACTTATAAGAATAGGGAAATTTCACTTTATTTTTCTAATAGAACACTTTTACTTTAGTCTAGAAAATAAGTCTCTATGATTTTTTTTTATATTAATGGTTTTGAAATCCAACATTTTAAATTCCCACCAAAACACGTCATTTCACGTATTTTTTTTATTTATTTAGAATCCAAATTTACATATAGGTTTTCTTTTAACTTGAGTACAATTTTTGGAATCGCCACTTAAGGGGTTATGTGTAGTCAGGATTTTAAAAAAATCAATATTTTTTTTGGTATTTTCTTAAAGAAAAATATTTCAAAAATATTGTGTGAAAATATCAACTCGATCCGGTTATTAGTTTGAAAGATATCCAACGATAACTGTAGGGCCCTCTGCTGCCGCCCGTACTACGCGGGCGGTACTAGAGCCGGCCGGGCTGACAAACGGGGTGATTGCTACGGAGCGCGGATTTTACCTGATTAATTCTAAGAATAATGTATGAAATATATTTTATACTTCTACTTTTAGACATAAGACCCTTTAGGCTAACTGAGATTTGATTTAGTGTTAGTACTTCAGTGGCAGTGAAACCCAGCAGTCGATAGGTAGTTTTGCGTGTATTATAATCATTTTCAAAAATTTATAATGAGACGTCATGAAGGTATGCAAGGAATATTAATGATTGCCAATGCATATGATTATATTATGGATCTAATACATACCGGTAAGCTAAAAAACTCGATATAGAGCGCATAAAGATTGCTGACCAGCATGCAAATCAGGTCACTCGAGAAGGCAAAATAATACGTAGATAAAAAAAAATCGACATCTTGGAGGCTTACACATCGACAGAAGATGTATTATATGTACCAGAAATAGACGACTCTACGTAAGTAATTTTTTAAATTGTATTTGTATTAATTATTTATGCATAAAACTTTAAACGCGTTTTTCTCAAAATAACGTTTTCAAAAGCGGTGTCCACGATATATTAAAAACTACTCGACAGATTTAAATGAAATTTAAACATCATATTTTAGGCATTAAAAACTTGTGCTTAATCGAAGGATTTTTTTTTTTTTACTTAAACTTTTTTTTTTATAAATAATAAATGAGTGATTTTATCCCGCAAAATTCATAATTTAGCTTTCAAAGACCGCCATTTTGCTAAATTTGAAAAAAAAAATAAAAAAGCTTCGATCAAGCACAAGATAAACTATTAAACTACTAATTTATTTTTGTTTCATTAAATTTAGATTAACCACTAAGAAGCACTGATGGACACCGCGAGGTACTACTCGCAAAACAGGGGTCAAGAATCGAGATTCTATCGTGGTCCAGTATTAATAATTTTATTTGAAATTTTCTGTATAGTTACTCAAAATATAGTGTAAAACGTTGGTATAATGTATTGAATCAAAACATTAAACAACCGTTCAAAAAAAATTTTTGAAAATGTCTATTTTCTTGCGCCTCTGACTACACGTAACCCCTTAACTAGCTCTTGGGCACGTTCCTGAGTACCGGTGTGTTTTACAACTGTGTAACAGTTATTATTATTATTATCAGTTATTGTCAAACATATGTTCATAAAAATAAATCATATTTTGTTACTCATATGGTGGGTGGGATAATGTTTTCATTCATAATTTTTATAATAAAAATGTTAAAAAATACGATTCCATTAAAACGCAATGCGATTGGTCGTGACGTTGTTTAGCAAGAATTAGAGATAAACATACGTGATCCATGGTGTTTGTCACTGAACTTTGTTTCGTTTCTATGGTAACCGTTCGTCTTCGTTTTGTTTTTACTGGCGTTTGCATGGTTTTTATATAGATTTTGTCGTGTAAGTGACCTATTTTAATAAAATAACTATCTAAGAACACATTTAAAATAATGGAGAACGGATTTTCCGATAACTTAACGAAAATTGATGCTTTAATGTTGGATTCATTTTTCAGTTTTCAGGAATGAATTTCTACATTTGGATACTATATAATATCTACAAAACTGATATTATGGACACACTTTACAAAAAAGCCGGCTTGTTTTGTAGGTGGGTGCCGCAAAATTTTTACTACCAAAAAAATAAGATGCCTACCGAAAATTTCAGCAGAATTTAATGAATTAATTTTTTTTCACCTACTGATCTAGTGAACGACCAGTTCACTAAAGTGAACTGCTCTAAAAGAAAAGTTCGTTCGTGATCGACCCATTTCTAGTATACTGTCGAATCTGCAAAACATCGATTTCCGTTTTAATATTTTGAACCATCCGATTTACTTATTACATTTTCGGATAATATGAAAAAATGATTTACTTTTCCTTTATTACTTGCTTTGCTTGACACGAAAATTCAATATTTTTTAACTTTGTCCGAAAAAATAAAATATGTTCGAATGTTTTCAGAGAGTAAAACAAAAAAATAATATCATTGAAAGATTTGGCAGATACTTCGTGGTGCAATATTACAATTAAAAATATGTTTTATTTTACTTTGTAATACATGTTATCTGTAGTTATTTTCTTTACCTGATGATGAGAGGAACTACTCCTCTCGTAACTATAGTAGTAATTTAATAACTCATAATATTATGTGTGTTTATAACAAAGTAAAGTAAAACATATTTTAAACCAAAAAAATTGTTTTCAGAGGGTAAAACAAAAAAATAATTTTTGCAGGTTCGACAGCTAGGCATTTCAAATTGGCCAAATCCTGATTAGGATTTGGTTTGGTTACGATCCTAATAGACCATAATTAAAAAATAAAATAATACCTATATTGTGTCTGAGTTGTTCAGTATTTAAATAAATCCTCAATATTTTTCAGGCATGTGCCTTGCATTGAACCTTAGACTTTTGGGGTTATAGTCTAAACCTTATTCATTTAGAGATGTATCCATTTTCTGCTTGGTTTCCGAAGATATTTCTTCTCCGAAAAAAGCGAGTACGGCAAGCTCTTCGGAAAAATATCCCAAATATCCTTTCATATTTTTAAGGTGACATTGACCATAGTTTTTGTTCTAATTTTCAAAGCTTTAAAGCCCTTTTAAAAGCCTTGCTTGGTGTCGAACATGCAGCAGGAGCCCAAAACCAACATTATATATACTTAATAACGTACGCACAAATTTCAGTAATCGCTCTGGGAGCCTCTTTTGTCAATTGAAAATATCTTTAAACTCGAAAATTTTAAAGCAGTAAATTGCCTTTACCAACCATTGTGCACGAGGAAGATCAGCTAGAACCCGTGGTGATATTACTTTGTTAGGCACCCCCTAAAAATATAATTGTGAGATTTAGCTACTCCTTGTAGTCATGATGAGGTTGATAATCATTTAGCCGTTTCTCAGCGAGTGACATTGTGCTATTAGCTATATTTTCTAGACATCTTAAAGCGCCGGGATACCGTGTTTCCTTGAATATATGACCTACCTCGAAAGTAAGACCTACCATGATTCTTCAGGATAGTTTTTATATAAGACCTATATCTAAATCACGCACTTACCCATACTGAGGATAAATCTTATTTAAGTTCACAGTGAAATTATTCTTGCAAACGAAAATCAGATTTAAAAAACCACGCATACAAGCACACTGGTGAAAAACCTTTTTCATGTTCACAATGCAATTATTCATGCATTCAAAAATCAAATTTAAAAATACATGTCCTCTTGTACACTGGCGAAAAACTTTTTTCATGTTCACAATGCAATTATTCTTGTTATCAAAAGTCAAGCTTAAAAAAATCACGCGCTTACGCATACTGAGGATAAACCTTATTTATGTTCACAGTGCAATTATTCTTGCAAACGAAAGTCAGATTTAAAAAAACATGATCATAAGCACACCGGGGAAAAGTCTTTTTTTGTTCACATTGCAATTATTCATGCAAACGTAAATCAAATTTAATTATTCCTATCCATAAACACACTCAGAAAAAACCTTTTTCATGTTCACAGTGCAATTATTCTTGCAAACAAAAGTCATAATTAAAAAAGCATGCGTATAAGCACACTGGAGAAAAGCCTTTTTCATGTTCACAATGCAATTATTATTATAGTGCATTGAGAAATCAAATTTAAAAACACATGTCCTTACGCACACCTGCGAAAAACCTTTTTCATGTTCACAATGCAATTATTCTTGTTATCAAAAGTCGGGCTTAAAAAGTCATGCGCTTACGCATACTGAAGATAAACCTTATTTATGTTCACAATGCTAGGTTTTCCTTTACATGGATTTTGATGGATCATATAAATCCACCGTATAAAACGAGAGTTGGGTGGATCTTTGTACTTTTGGTTTTCCTTACAAAAATAAAACCTACATCGAAAATAAGACCTAGTTTGTTTTTTTGACTATGAAATTAATATAAGACCGGTCTTATATAAGATCGGTCGTATATTCGAGGAAACACGGTATGATTTGACTGTGCTGAATTTGTTTTGATCAATGTAAGATCAAGCAGTTCTAAAACATTTAAAAACCAATATGTCTGGCCCAACAGACCAAGAGCCTTTACCACGATTGCTCCTATGTAGCATTATTTCCATTACCTATATGGTGGCGACAGACTAACCAAAGCAAATTTTCTTCCGTCTTCCACTCTGCTAGGATACAGGCACCTTTTCTTAATCCAGTGTTGACCGCACTAATTGAAAAGCGCAAGTCACTTGCAGCAAAATTTACCGAACTCCGATTGGTTTGCTTCATTCCAATTTTAAAATGGTTAAAATTTAAAACAAAAAGTGTGCATCGTTTCGTAAGGTCCATTTGTTCCATTTTTTCTTACCTGAAGGTGAAATGTCCCCGGCTTATGGTAATGTTAAACCCATATTACAAGCATTCGACCCTTCAGAGGAATAAAATGGGCCCCTTCATAACCCAACTTTCTCAAGCGCAGGGGTCACCAATCGCGCAATAAAAATTATCTACGTAATATATTTTTATTTTACTTCGCCTCAGACATTTGTTGTGTATTAAATTCTACTGTATACAATATTGAGTAGAGATTAATCACAGATCGCAATCGTTGAAAACTTATATTTCAGACAAACTCCAGATTGCAGTGACTGGTTTGCGTGATGATAGAAATCTGTGAGGCATCCATGTCGCTTCGACATAAAATAAATAATTTTCCGACGCTGCAATCCATGTATGTATGCGTAACAGAATATTTATATACCTACCTATTTTGATTTAAAATAATTTATATGCCATTACTGTACAACCGTTGGGTGTTGAAGAGTGATATTGCACCATGGTCTAAGTAAACAAGTGGCCGTGGGTGACTTTTTGTAGAAGGGATGCTGAATAATAAGTTTATGTTTACTATCAAATATTTCAAATGATCGAGACACAAAACTTTTACGAATTAATGATTCTATTATACACTAACACAATTTACTATTTTGAGTATCACAAACTGTCAAAAATGCGTCACACAAAAAAATTCTCAAAACAATCCGCTCGCTTCGTAATGTGTATGCTATCCTGTGCGTTGTAACCATAAGCATTAAAATCGTTTTTCGTACGTTGGATGCTGGTAACAAATGTATATAGTAATCGAAAACCTTGACAGGCGGAAACTCGAATACTTTCAAACTTTGTGGATACCTCAGAATACAGAACAATCTTTTTGTTCTGTAGGTATTCTGAGGTGGCTACGGAACGAATGATTGAATGCGCTGTTGCTCTGTGTTTACGCGATTCATAGATGTCGAATGTTGAGAATATTTATATTTATATTTATATTTCAACTTGCTCGTATCCTATGATTGATCTCTAAAGGACAGGATGAATTTGATTGCAGTAGTGCAGTTCTTGGCTAGTATAATTCTAGAACGCAAGGGATGCGGAGTGTCTAAAGCATGCATGAATATATACAGCATAATGCGACCCCAAAGTTTGCATTTTTTTCTCAATATTTCTGATTTATTTTTTTGTAAAAAATTGGACTATCATTACAGTAACTTATATCAAATATGAAAAATTCATACACTTTAGTATAAGTCAAATAAAATAATAAAAGCCTTCGAATTCCAATTGTAAAACATTCCAATTGGATAATTTTCAGGGTTTTTATCATTTTATTTGACTTGTATTGAAAAGAATGAAGAATTTTTCGTAATCGATATAACTTACTGTACCGATAGTTCAACGTTTTACAAAAAATATCTCCATTACTATAGTTCATGATATGTTATTAATTATGTTATACTTCAAACTACACATACATCAATTTTGTGAACATGTTTGGCCGATTTTTATGTTTTTTTTTTAAATCTCACCCCCCGTCAGATTTTATTTTTTGAGATTTTGATGATTTCATTTGCGTTATGTTATTTTAATGCTTTATTTTTAATTCCTCATTCCATTATTTTTTATTTCATCTTATTCAACTTATAAACAAGATGTAAAATAGTTTTCTTTGATTTGACAAAAAAAAATTGTTTATAAATTGGCCACTATAAATTGGCGCGCGAGGGAGGGCGTCCCTGTCGCGTAACAGAAGTTGCCAGGGTGTAAATTTATTACACAATACATAATGTACAGAAAGTCCGGTGACCGGTGTCGTAGCCTTTAACAGAAATTTGGTCGGGCAATACTAAAGAAAGCGAGCAGTAATGGCGGCCGTTCAGACTTTAATATCGGTCCAATATTTGCTTTTTTAGCTTCGCAAAACTTTAATACTTCACTTTAATTACTCGCCGGGTGCGAGCGGGGCGGGTTTTAGTTCCAAATTCGCCGCACGCCAATTTACGTTGGGCAAGCAATAGGCTTTGATATTCAACTCAAATAGTTTCACGACTACTGTCCAAAGGTCGCATCTAAATTCAAAAGTCTTAAATGTTAATATATTTAGTAACTGCGCGGGTACCAATTAGAATTAAAAAAATAAAGAATATAGCGTTATTCGGTTGAGAGCCTGCGTCAAGGGTAGTTGGTGGGAGGCGTGAATTACTCACCATACTTCTTTATTCTCCAGAACACTCGGCCCTCCCCCAGGCGGCCGGGGGCGTCCCGCGGGATACGGGGGGCAGCTACAGATGTAGTTGGATGAAATCATCATGTTTTCCAGGGGTATTAAGTCTCACTCACCGCTGGAAAAGTATAAACATTCTCCAGGGAATTGTACCACAGAAAAATATGTAACCAAGTTTAATGAAAAGTATTTTAATAATAATAATAAGTGTTCCAATGGAGACATTTCCGTCTCGAGACAACTTTTGAGACGGGATTTTTATTTACTCGACGGTAAGGCGACATAGGTATGACATACGTTAGGTAACGGTTTCATTGTGTATACCTCTCAAGATAATAAATAAATACTAAAGTACAATACCTGGGTTGATTACAAGGTATTGATTGAAATAAAAACACTCGATTTTTAGTTCTAGATTGTAATTTTTATAAGCGCGTTTATCAATTCCAAGAATTGAAAACTGGTTTGAACTAGACTGAACTGGATTGAACTGGACTGAACTGGATTTAAAACTGGATGGAACTGGATTGAACTGATTTGAACTGGACCGAACTGGACAAAACTAGACCGAACTAAAAATAGCAATAGCAAACTAGAAAATAGCAATATTAGGATCTATAATATATATAGGATAATAAAAAAATAAAATAAAACAGACGGACTGAACTGGACCGAACTGAAACAAACTGGACCAAACTGGACTGAACTGGACCGAACTGAACCAAACTAGAGCGAACTGGACCGAACTGAACCAAACTAGACCGAACTGGACTGAACTGGACCGAACTGGACCAAACTGGACTGAACTGGACCGAACTGGACTGAACTGGACCTGTCTGGACCAAACTAGACTGAGCTGGACCAAAATAGACTGAACTGGACCAAACTGGACTGAACTGGACCGAACTGAACCAAACTAGACCGAACTGGACTGAACTGGACCGAACTGGATCAAACTGGACCGAACTGAACTGGACTGAACCGTATTGAATCGAATAATCGGCCGTATTCTGAAAATAGCAATATTGGGATCTATAATATATATGGGATAATAAATAAATAAAATAAAGGAGACGGGACTGAACTGGACCGAACTGGACCAAACTGGACTGAACTGGACCGAACTGAACCAAACTAGACCGAACTGGACTGAACTGGACCAAACTGGACTGAACTGGACCGAACTGGACTGAACTGGACCGGTCTGGACCATACTAGACCGAACTGGACCAAACTGGACCGAACTGAACCAAACTGGACTGAACTGGACCAAACTGGACTGAACTGGACCGAACTGAACCAAACTAGACCGAACTGGACCAAACTGGACCGAACTGAACCAAACTGGACTGAACTGGACCGAACTGAACCAAACTACACCGAACTGGACCGAACTGGACCGAATTGAACTGGACTGAACCGTATTGAACCGGATAATCGGCCGTATTCTGAAAATAGCAATATTGGGATCTATAATATATATGGGATAATAAAAAAATAAAATAAAGGAGACGGACCGAACTGGACCGAACTGGACCAAACTGGACTGAACTGGACCGAACTGAACCAAACTAGACCGAACTGGACTGAACTGGACCGGTCTGGACCAAACTAGACTGAACTGGACCAAACTAGACTGAACTGGACCAAACTGGACTGAACTGGACCGAACTGAACCAAACTAGACCGAACTGGACTGAACTGGGCCGAACTGGACCAAACTGGACTGAACTAGACCAAACTGGACCGAACTGGACCGAATTGAACTGGACTGAACCGTATTGAACCGGATAATCGGCCGTATTCTGAAAATAGCAATATTGGGATCTATAATATATATGGGATAATAAAAAAATAAAATAAAAGAGACTGACCGAACTTGACGAACTGGACCAAAACTGGACTTACGGGACCAAACTGAACCAAACTAGACCGAACTGGACTGAACTGGGACCGGTCTGGAATCAAACTAGCCTGAACTGACAAACTGGACTGAAACTGGACGCGGTCGTATGGACCAAACTAGACTGAACTGGACCAAACTGGACTGAACTGGACCGAACTGAACTGGACTGAACCGTATTGAATCGAATAATCGGCCGTATTCTGAAAATAGCAATATTGGGATCTATAATATATATGGGATAATAAAAAAATAAAATAAAGGAGACGGGACTGAACTGGACCGAACTGGACCAAACTGGACTGAACTGGACCGAACTGAACCAAACTAGACCGAACTGGACTGAACTGGACCAAACTGGACTGAACTAGACCAAACTGGACTGAACTGGACCGAACTGGACTGAACTGGACCGGTCTGGACTATACTAGACCGAACTGGATCAAACTGGACCGAACTGAACCAAACTGGACTGAACTGGACCAAACTGGACTGAACTGGACCGAACTGAACCAAACTAGACCGAACTGGACCAAACTGGACCGAACTGGACCAAACTGGACTGAACTAGACCAAACTGGACTGAACTGGACCGAATCGGACCAAACTGGACCGAACTGGACCGAACCGTATTGAACCGGATAATCGGCCGTATTCTGAAAATAGCAATATTGGGATCTATAATAAATATGGGATAATAAAAAAATAAAATAAAGGAGACGGGACTGAACTGGACCGAACTGGACCAAACTAGACTGAACTGGACCGAACTGAACCAAACTAGACCGAACTGAACTGGACCGAACTGGACCAAACTGAACCAAACTAGACCGAACTGGACTGAACTGGACCGAACTGGACAAAACTAGACCGAACTAAAAATAGCAATAGCAAACTAGAAAATAGAAATATTGGGATATATAATATATATGGGATAATAAAAAAATAAAATAAAGGAGACGAACCGAACTGGACCGAACTGAACTGGACTGAACCGCAATATGCAATACGCAACCGATTATCCGGTTCAATAAACCGGATAATCGGCCGTATTCTGAAAATAGCAATATTGGGATCTATAATATATTTGGGATAATAAAAAAATAAAATAAAGGAGACGGGACTGAACTGGACCGAACTGGACCAAACTATACTGAACTGGACCGAACTGAACCAAACTAGACCGAACTGGACTGAACTGGACCGAACTGGACCGAACTGGACCAAACTGGACCGAACTGAACCAAACTGGACTGAACTAGACCAAACTGGACTGAACTGGACCGAACTGGACCAAACTGGATCAAACTGGGCTGAACTGGACCGAACTGGACCAAACTGGACTGAACTGGACCGAACTGAACCAAACTAGACCGAACTGGACCGAACCGAACCAAACTAGACCGAACTGGACTGAACCGTATTGAACCGGATAATCGGCCGTATTCTGAAAATAGCAATATGGGGATCTATAATATATATGGGATAATAAAAAAATAAAATAAAGGAGACGGACCGAACTGGACCGAACTGGACCAAACTGGACTGAATTGGACCGAACTGAACCAAACTAGACCGAACTGGACTGAACTGGACCGGTCTGGACCAAACTAGACTGAACTGGACCAAACTAGACAGAACTGGACCAAACTGGACTGAACTGGACCGAACTGAACCAATCTAGACCGAACTGGACTGAACTGGACCGAACTGGATCAAACTGGACTGAACTAGACCAAACTGGACTGAACTGGATCGAACTGGACCAAACTGGACCGAACTGAACCAAACTAGACCGAACTGGACTGAACTGGACCGAACTGGACCAAACTGGACTGAACTAGACCAAACTGGACTGAACTGGACCGAACTGGACCAAACTAGACTGAACTGGACTGAACTGAACCAAACTAGACCGAACTGGACTGAACTGGACCGAACTGGACCAAACTGGACTGAACTAGACCAAACTGGACTGAACTGGACCGAACTGGACCGAACTGGACCGAACTGGATCAAACTGGGCTGAACTGGACCGAACTGAACCAAACTAGACTGAACTGGACCAAACTAGACCGAACTGGACCGAACTGAACCAAACTAGACCGAACTGGACTGAACTGGACCGAACTGGACAAAACTAGACCGAACTAAAAATAGCAATAGCAAACTAGAAAATATAAATATTGGGACCTATAATATTAAGCAACGGCAACAACTACACGACCTCAGAAATGAACTAGATTTGAGAATCAAAAACGGAGAAGCCAATCTTACTATAAAATATGTTAATTCCACACCGAAAATCATCAATCACACCCCAAAAAACTCCAGAGTAAACTAAAAAACTTGAAAATATATTATCAAAATATTCGAGGGTTACGAACCAAGTTAAACGACTTTAGAAATTTTTTACCATCTTACGACTACGATATATACATATTTACAGAAACTTGGTTGGATCCATCCATAAAATCCTCTGAACTCGGATTTCAAAACCACAAAGTATATCGCCTTGATAGAAGTCTAAGTACTAGTTCTAAATCAAGAGGGGGGGGGGTGTTCTTATCGCCATAAATAAAATCCTAAAAACAAGAAACATCATCATTAAAAATACCAACCTCGAACAACTATTTATTATGATCAATACTTACCTTAAAAAATATATTATTGGAGCAGTTTACTTACCACCGCTCTCCGATGTTCTGCTCTACAAACATTGTGAAGATGTCGAACTGTTAATATCGAAATACACCAGCTACGAAACCATCGTACTAGGTGACTATAATCTTCCAAACTTAAAGTGGTCATCTAGCGAAGACGGCTTCATTACAAATGAATGTGAAAATGATCGTGCGCGTGTGATTCTAGATATGGTGAACTATCTAAACTTATATCAGCATAATTTTGTCTACAACATCAATAACCGCCTTCTCGACTTTGTATTCTCAAATCAAGCAAACATTTCAATCGTAAAATCCATCGATCAATTGCTACCAGTTGATGATCATCACCCTCCATTACATATCAAATTAAGTACTCTATGTCCCAAACCTATACAGCAAGAATCCTCTCTTAACTTTCAAAAGGGAGATTTTGAATCCATAAATCAGCATTTATCCATCATAGATTGGTCATTCCTATGTGATATCAATATCGATCAATCTCTCGAAAAACTTTATTCAATTTTCGTCGTTCAGTCGAAGACTACATTCAATTTAGCAAAACTCGGGCAGAGTGTAAAAATATTTTAAAAATATGTTACAGATTACACATTAACTATATTGAAAACAGTGCCTTAAAATCCAAAAATCTTTGGAAGTATATAAAAAAACTTAACCAAAACAGTAACGAATTTCCATCTGAAATGTACCTGGACAATCAAGTAGCCACCAATACAGAAAATACTGTTAACCTTTTCGCAGACTTTTTCCAAAATGTTTACGACCTAGACACACCTGTTAATAACATACCTTATCACAATTCCAATAACAACATGTATCTATATAATTGTCTCATTACATTTGAATCCTGTAAGAAAAAGTTAGTATCATTGGATACTAATAAATCTGCAGGACCGGATAACATTCCACCGATATATCTAAAACAATGTGCCCCTGTGCTTGCTCGACCCCTTGCTCAATTTTTCAACTACCTGCTTTCTTCTGGACAGTTTCCTCTACGTTGGAAAACAAATTTTATCACTCCTATCTTCAAGAAGGGAAGAGAATCTGATGTCAAAAACTATCGCCCAATTTCTATACAATCAGTACTCCCTAAAATCTTCGAATCCTTGGTACTGGACCAAATATATCCAGAACTTCTCAAAGTGATAGACAAAAGGCAACATGGTTTCGTTAAAGGTAGAACAACTTCCACAAACTTACTTATCTACCAGGAGTACATATTTGAAAGTTTCACAAACAAACGTCAAGTTGACAGCATTTACACGGATTTTTCAAAAGCTTTTGACAAGGTTTCTCATACAATCCTTCTTAAGAAACTTCACTCCTTAGGCGTAACTGACCCACTACATAAATGGTTTGCAAGCTATTTGACTAACAGGAAACTACACGTAAAAATAAAATCCTGTACATCCCGAGCTATCCTAGCCACTAGTGGTCTACCACAAGGTAGCCATCTTGGACCCGCATTATTTCTTGTATTTATCAACGATATTGTCGAATGTTTCGATAATGTTGAAATTTTACTTTTTGCGGATGATATTAAAATTTTCAAGGAAATATCAGATGTGAGCGACTGCCTTACACTCCAATCTAACCTATACAAATTAAACGATTGGTGCATCTCTAACAACCTATTTTTAAATGTTGATAAGTGTAAATCACTATCCTTCTGTAGAAATAAATCTCCCATTTCCTTTTCGTATTCAATAAATAATACAAACCTAGAAAAAATAACAGAAATCCGTGATCTTGGTGTCATTTTTGATCATAAACTAGAATTCAAAAGTCACATCAACATTATTACGAATAAAAGTATGAAAACCTTAGGTTTCATACTTAGATCAATACAGGACTTTGAATCAATTAATGTAATAAATCTCTTATATGTATCCTTGGTCCGTAGTCAGTTGGAATACAATTCCATCATTTGGTCTCCTTTTAACAGGGTTCATATAAAAAATATAGAAAGGGTACAACGTAAATTCCTAAAATTTATAAATTTTAAGCTTCATATTCCGATCGACCAAATAAACTACAAATATTTGCAAACTAATCTTAATCTCCTAACCTTGGAAGATCGAAGAAAATTAACAGATTTAATATTCCTTTTTAAAATATTACACTCAAATTTCGACTGTTTCGAACTCCTGAATAGTATTAATTTTAAAGTACCTAACCGTAGGACCCGCCAAAACATGCTGTTTTATTGTGACAATTTGGACACAAACTATCGTTCAAATTCTAGCATACCTCGGATGCACAAACTTGGCAATGAACTACCTACATATGTCGACATATTAAATCTATCTCTCTCAAAATTTAAAAAATCATTATATGATCATTTCTTTTCAAAATATTAAATTTTATATAATGTCTTAATTTTTTTATATATATAGCTGGCTATTCAAATTTAATATTGCTATATTATCGGTGAGTAAAAATTTCTGAGATCACTACTTTACACTTTTCTGCACGTATACCTTTTTACATATATGTCTAACCTCATTATGTTTAAACTATGTATATATACTTTTTTACATTTATACCCTTTATTTTTCTTTCACATTTAATCGTTTGTTGTATTTTAATTATGTATAAACCTGCTACTTTACACTTTTTGCATATATAACTTTTTACATATATTTCTAACCACATTATGTTTAAACTATGTATATATATACTTTTTACATTTATACCCTTTATTTTTCTTTTACATTTAATCGTTTGTTGTATTTTAATTATGTATAAACCTGCTACTTTACACCTTTTTGCATATATACTTTTTTTACATACATGTCTAACCTCATTATTTTTAAACTATGTATATATACTTTTTTACATTTATACCCTTTATTTTTCTTTTACATTTAATCGTTTGTTGTATTTTAATTATGTATAAACCTGTTGTAAAAGGCTATTAAGCCGTGTAATTAATTAATAATAATAATTATAATAATAATAATATGGGATAATAAAAAAATAAAATAAAGGAGACGAACCGAACTGGACCGAACTGAACTGGACTGAACCGTATTGAACCGGATAATCGGCCGTATTCTGAAAATAGCAATATTGGGATCTATAATATATTTGGGATAATAAAAAAATAAAATAAAGTGACGGACTGAACGGGACCGAACTGGACCGAACTGGACCAAACTGGACTGAACTGGACCGAACTGAACCAAACTAGACCGAACTGGACTGAACTGGACCGAACTGGACCAAACTGGACTGAACTGGACCGAACTGAACCAAACTAGACCGAACTGGACCGAACTGAACCAAACTAGACCGAACTGGACTGAACTGGACCGAACTGGACCAAACTGGACTAATCCGTTTGAAGCTCTGTCAGACCAAAATACCTGAATTAGACGGTATCGAAAAAATCAATCCCTTTTCTAAAGGCATTTCAGACATCGGACACCGCGAATAAAGGTATTTACTTCGATGGAGATATGTGAAGAAACACAAATCTCCCTATTTGAGTACGAAGAACACCGACCTATACCTGCGTATCATTTATTTTTTATTTTTATTTACGTCTATTAAGGATTACAATCTTAAGATCCCAATATTGCTGAATATGGCTGATTATTAAGGTCGGGACCTAAATATCGAAGGGCTGTTTTCACACGTCAGACGGAAGTGGTCACGAGGTCAACAGGTTGCCATTTTGATATTAAAATGTTAAAGGTCCCTTTACAGAAATGTTCAACGACTTTTAGAAATCGACCCGAGCGGCCCAAGGCCTACACACCCCGTGAGTGTAATCTAATTCTAAAGATTGACTTAAAGGCGACACAAAACAAATGTGCGGTATAAAAGCAAAGGCAGCATAATCCAAAAAATTAAAAAAATGTTTTTAATGCAGTCACCGAGGATTACTAATTTAGAATGTACTGAATTCTAGATTTTATGTTTCTATCCCTTCCAAAATCATGTTTTCTAAAAATTTGTAGTCTATATCTATACCTATAAACTGAATGTCTGTCTGTCTGTTCTGTAAACAATTCTACACCGTTTGACCGATCTGACGCAAATTTTGCACATGTATTCTTTGGGACCCGGTGGTTAATATCCATAGTTTTCTCATCCATCCTAGCCTAGAGTAAATGGAAGCATTGTATTTATTAGAGCAAAACAATGGACCCTTTGTTTCTCCCCACAAACTTATTTTTTAACTTAATACTTTGCCAGTGCAACGCCGGGTACTAACGGCTAGTTTCCTGTAATATCTTAAATTAAGTTTATTCTTAGTTTATAATACTTGTTGATTGTATTCAAATTTTAAAGTGAGACTGCTTTAGACGCGTTGGGTAGTTTTTCGATTGGTGAAATCTTATGAGTACGCATCACCGACATACTAATGTCAACAGTATATTTGTAACTATAAGTATGACGTGTTATGCTTGGCCAGCAGTCAAGGTATATATTATACAGATACTAAAAAGAATTACGCACTTCTGTCAAGTGACAGTTGTTTCAAGTTGGCACAACACTGTCGAAGGGTCTAGAATTACCTACAGCTTTCGAGAGATGTCCGCAACTTTCCAGGAACGTCTCGAAGTTACGAGAACTTGCGAGTAAACACTATAAAAGTCTAATAAATACTAGAGAATTCTCGAGGATTCGGAAATCCAACATGATCGGGTATAAATAAACGGATCCAGGCCGCGGAGGGTCATTGTTAATCTGACGTTTCTTATGACGCGGCTCTAGCGGCGAATCACGAAGCGAAAACAATGTTACCATCAGGCATGTGAACTAAGCGACAGATAATTAAGTGAAGTGCTTACTCTTGTGCGATATTTGAGCGGAGATTTCTCGAAAGTGTTACCCAGTGAAATTAACGATTTATAGACGAGTGATAAATTACGAAACAGTTTAATTTAAAATAATAGTGTTAAGTTAAAGAGTGTCGAGTGATTTTGTACTTCAAATAATTAATTAATCAGTAATCAGTAATAATAAATCCGTTATTATATCCCAGCGTTTTAATTAATTCTTCCTGCAGCCACGACACGTGACATTATTATACTATACTAGCTGTTCGTACAGGTCTTTTTATATAAGCTCGTAATTGAGTTTTTGTGGAGAGAGTGCGTAATACGCGCATTGTTTCGCTGTGTTAAGTTTACGGATACGAGAGGGGCGTATCCGTAAACTTAACACAACGAAACAATGCAACGTATTACGCACTGTACCCAAAATAACTGAATTGCAAGTTTATATGAAAAGACCAATAGCAGGTGTATGAAAATTTGTGTCAGATCTGTTAAACGAAACAATTTATTTATTTAATGCCCTGATAGGCTTTTACAAATATACAGAATATAAATTTTAAAAAATAACACAAGACAGATAAAATAATAATACAGTTAAAAGGTACAAGTATATATAATAGAATTGTGTAAATTTAGATTGCTGTTAAAGATTCAAGTATATATAATAGATTTGTGTAAAATTTAGATAAGTGTAAATTGCAATTAAAAGATTCAAATAAAAATTCAGATAAAATAAAAAGAGAAGTTAAAGTAGTGAGAAGAAAATGATTATAAGTAGTAAGAAGAAGAAATACATTGCAGTTAAAAATATTCAAGTACAATTTATAGATTTGTGTTAAATAAAAGAGAAGTTTAAGTAGTAAGAAGAAATGATTGTAAAATTTAGGTCAAATCTGTCAAACCGTACAGATTTGTATAGAAAATATATCGCGGGGAGGGGGTGGAGTAAAGAAGGGGAGAGAAATGTTTTTTTATTTATTTGTTTGTTTATTTACATTCGTGAATACAAGTTACTGATAACTGCCACACTAGGCACCTGTTCTGTGGCAGTTATTCTCATATGATATTTATGTAATATTAACAAATGCCAATTAGAGAAAGTATAAACGCAAGAATTAAAGATCAATAATAATATGGCCTATATTTTCCGACAGATTCTAAAGAATAAGTATGAAAAATTTGCGGTGGAATTGGTGAACGATCTAATATGTAAAGTGAACATTTAAGCCAGCTTTTACAGGTCGTAAGATCTAGTGCACCCTGTAACGCTCGCATGCATTCCATTGCTGGTTCTGCATTTGATACTATACTACTCATACGGTGTAAGAGAAATGTGCTACACATATTGTGGACAACAAGGCGCACTAATGTATCCATTTAGCAGAAAGTACACGTTTTTTTATTTATTTTTAACACAATACTGGGTAAAAAATACATAAAAAAATACATTTCTCATTTCACTTAACCCACTATCCCAAATATAAGTGTTTCCGGTTTGCTATAGCAATATACACATATTTGCTCAGTGTATCAATATAGTGTGCTCATGTACAAATATGTAAATAATTAATTAATTTCTTCTTCTTCTTCAAACACAGCAAAATTATTTTGTGGTGACATTATAATTATAACTTATAGAAATAAACTTTGTTTACACCACTTTTTTATTGAAAAAAATCGACATGTTTCAAAGCCCATGGCCCCTTCGTCACGATAACAAATGTTTACTCAAATGTATACTCAATACATTTGATCAGGATAATAAATGTATACATAGTATACATTTGTTATCCTGACGAAGGGGCCATGGGCTCTGAAACATGTCGTTTTTTTTCAATAAAAAAGTGGTTTAAACAAAGTTAATTTCTATAAATTATAATGAATTAATTGTATATGTATGTTCTGGGGATTCAGGTTATCGTCAAGAAAATAGATTTTGTGTAAGAGTGACTTTTTAAATGATGATAGGGTATCTGCAATAATATCAGCATTTACTCAGCTACTACTACGCAGACAGTGTGTGTCAGAATTGAAAGCGGGCTATAATCATGGAAAGCAACATCGTACGGCATGTGTTGCTAGTGACTGTGTGGTCTAGCGTAAGAAGTGAGAAGTTTTCTAGTGCGAATCATAGAAATTTAAGTAACGGGACAAGTTATTCATGAGTGATAAAAAGTGCAGTGAAGATAACATGTGCGAATTACGAAATTTATGCAAATTTCAGAACAGCGCTTCAAATTAGTGTCCCTTGCCCCCTCTTGACGACGTCTTCGAATGTTTGTTTATTACAAAAGCAACACTGCCGTCATGAATTAAGCATTATTTTATAAATAAGTGAGGCGATAACTGAATATAACTAACACCCACTAGGCATAAAAATAAACTAACTACATGTACATGAATATACATAAAAGAAATGTTTTTGGGATCACTTTTCGGACATTCGCTTTGATAAATATTTTTCATATTTTTTCAAATTCGTCCCGGTTAATAGATTCCGGATATTTCAATACCGTATTTGCTGTATTTTTAACTGTGTTTGTGAGCTAATTTTAACATCTAGATGCATGTCTCTGTCACATTCCTAATTAAACATAGTTCTGTTGAAAGCATCCAACCCAAAAAAACATGTAACTGAGAAAATGGCCTTTAAAAATATGATACTGCAAAAACCTAATACGCCCCGATATTTAATTAATTATTGCATACTTTTTTTGTTTTGTTTAATGTATTTATACAAAGAATTTTTTTTACTAAGATATGACGCGTTTTACAGTTTGGATTCTTTCTACAAAATGTCTAAAACATACATGTTCTAAAATAACATGTAGAAAACTTATTTTAGCCTATGTGGGTTCTAAGTTATATGAATTTAATAAAGCAGTAAAAAGTATTTACCCAACGCGTAGAAAATGTTCAACCTCCTTTGACGTTTTCTACAAAATTATTATTGCGTAGTAACAATAGTGTTATATCAATTCGTAGACAGCGTGTCGTTTCGGTGATTGATCACAGATTTATTTTAAGTGGACTGTAGTGATGAGTCCGCTCTGTACTAACTACTACAATGTAGTACTACATTACATTGAAGTGCACACTTCACACCTTTTGAAGTGTAGTGAAGATCACAAACTACACACACTTCAAAGTTATTGAAAGTACATACTTCAAATAGTACACTTCATTTTAAAGCAAACACTACAAAGTACACACACTTCAAAGTTATCGAAAGTACGAGTATACTTCAAATAGTACATTTTTAATGTGAAATTTTTGGAAATCGAAACAACCCCCCCCTCCCATGGTTTGAAAAATTTTAGGACTGAATGAAGAAATCTCTGGAAACTGAAACAACCTTCCCCCCATGGTTTGAAAAATTTTGGGAGCGAATAAAGAAATTTTCGGAAACTGAAACAACTCCCCACCCCCCATGGTTCTGAAAAATTTCTAGTAGTACACTTTTCAAGAAGCACTTCTTGCAGGTCATTACAATTTTGTAGTACTACAATTACTTCACTTCATTAGTACTACAATTTCGTAGTACTACAATTAGTTCACTTCATGTAGTTTTTACTACAAATGTAGTGTACACTTTGTAGTCCTCAAACTGGTGAACGTGTGTGTGTTGTAGTCTTCATTTTGAAATGCAGTTTTTCCCTTCGCTAGTGGACTGTAATACTTATAGATGAGAAATCACCTTACCTTTTATTCTTTCTAGTTTCGGTAAAAAGAGGCCGGTACCGGCTGGTAATTATCGCTCAGCTCACCACAATCAGATGTTGTGTTTCATAATATACGAACACAGACACAATTTTCACTTCGTTTTAAGGTGGACATAATTTCTCCTTACTATTTTATGTCACATTAAATTACACAAGGCAGAAGATACTCCATCGCGGTGGCAGGTTGAAAACGGGCTGGGGTTGTTGCGTGTAACGGTTGAGTGTAACAATGGGATGTGGGCAAGTCGTAATGGTAAAAAGGGGAGGTGGGTAGGAACAAAAAATAGGAAAAAATATACAGTATTGGCACGCAACAAATGCGGATTCGGTGAAAGCTTTGCCGGAAAAAACTCGACGGCAAGAACGTTGTAATCTCAGGCGGAGAGGCGTCTCGGAGACAAGCACTCGACGAGACTCGAGCTTCACGTAAGCTCGACTTGGTACCGACACGGTCCAGCAGAGAGCACCCGGGAATACCTCCCGAACACCTCCTAGTAAGACGAGGACTGTAGGACCTTCCGAACAGTATGACCTCCCTGTGAATCTCAGCGCACGGCTTTTATACTTTTTCAGCGGCAGTGGGGATGCATTAGAGATGCAAGTGTTTATTTGCTGGGTCTCCGGCAGAAAAATTCGCCGAAAATGTGCCGCTTTGGGAAACTTGGCAATTTCGTAGCCGTGCGGCCGGGTTTAATACGGGATTTTCGTTCACCTCCAGGTGCATTTCGCTTTCAGCATCTTGTGACACATTAACTGTAATATTAATGCAGAGGACACTTTTCCCGCTGTGATCCAATCCTCTCTCATAAAGAAGGGGTTTAGTTCATCTCTGTACAATTTTACACTCTGTGGTTCTCGCTTCAACCACTTTATTTACATTTATTCATTAAAAGCCTCCGAACGCCGGGAAACAGATTCCGCAAGAACGCCGTGGCCAGCGGCGCGGCTGCCGAAAATTCCACCCGCGGGCCGGGGCCTTCTTAATCGTCAAATTATTTATCTTAATGCCGCCCGTCCTCCCGAATTACCCATTTTGTTCTTTCGCTTCGTTACTTAGCGGAAAAGCCGAGAACATTAACGTAAAAGAATCTCTAAAATTACCGAAATTAATAATAATTCCAGAACGTTCGTGCGTTGAATCAGATTATATTTTTTAAAAATGGGTCGCTTCCTATATTAATACATTACATGTATTAAAAAACGGTGCGCCAGCTAGTCGTGAGAGTAATTTTGTAGAACTTTACTTGTGACAAGCGGAAAGGAACAGAAATCCGGCCGTGGCCGGATGCTTATCGCTAGGCCCTTCGGGGACTATTGCGGCCGCTTCGCCGACGGTGATCGCTGCGCGGCCACGACCAGTGTGAGAGCGCGGAATAAAACCTACTTCTCAAATATAAAAATACAGTTTATTATGTTTTAAAATTCCCAATCAGACGTATACTTAAAAAAAAGTAATAAGCGCGGAATAAAACCAATTTCTCAAATATAAACATACAGTTTATTATGCTTTAAAATTCCCAATCAGACGTATACTTAAAATAATTCGAGGGGTACATTATTACTGCCTTGATGATAAGTCGATATGTTCATATTTCTGACTTATTTTTGCAAAAGGTTGAATTAGCCTTAATTCGAATACAATAATAAAACCAAAAATTGAAAATAGATTTTTTTAACAAAGATTTAATCGTTTTATTTGAGATGTATTGAAGCAAACGAATTTTTCATAGTCAATATATGTTACTGTAATGATAGTTCAACGTTTTTCATACAAAAAGTTATAGAAATATTAAAAAACTGCAAACTTTGATATTGCCTATCTCCATAACTATTGATGTAGGTCATGGTTGAGCAAAGATTTTTGACTCCACCTGTAAAATTTTTGCTTCTAGTTATGAGACACTCTGTATATTTAATTAACGTAGTAAATAATAGAGGCACGCAACGTTGTGGCCACTTCCGGAGAAATAGCAGATCGTGTATCTCACTATTATTCGTCACATTATACATCATATTAATTACTATATTATATAACATCTATATTTGATTTTTCTTGTTTTTGTTACTTTCTGTTTTGCTTTGATTTTAATATTTCATGTTACGCCGTGAATCTCTGTAATTGGTCTACCAACTGTTCAATACATTGTGTCATTATGTCATCAATACATTGCGTCATCAATACAAGTAGACATCCTAGAATAGCAAACAGATACGAGCAACTTGACGTTATTTACAGCTACTTTATAATATTCAAACATAATTGAATCATTATAAAAAGTGTATTGAAAGATTTTTATTTGTGTATTGAAAGATTAGTATTTGTCAGATTGGACTTAAATAAGTGGATTGTATTTCAGTTGTTAATGGGATTAGATAACTTACTATTATGTAAAAAATTATTATATTATGCTTTTCTAAGCTTGCGTTATTGCTTTCTACTTTATATTATTACTTTTTCTCGTTTGTATTTCTTGAGCATTCACTATTTTACAATTTCTAGACATTTCATTTGAAGTATTCATGCATTTAATGTACACTTGTTTTATGTACACTACCTTATTTTTTATAAAATTTTGAAGGGCGTTAATAAATAGGTAATAAAAAAACTTGTAATTAATTGTACTATTAAGATTCCTAAAAAAAAATCACGCAAGGCGAAATTGCGAGCAGAAGAGGTCCTTGAAGACAAAGGACTCCTGGTGGAAAAATTTAGTAGGGCAATGGTTCAGAAAATCCACTGTCTAACTATGTCGAGCTGGTGCTAGCAAGATTATGATAGCTAACATGATCACAAACGTCCGATAACTGGACAATATCCCGGTTGGGGATCTTCCTCTTTGGCCCTCGACGTGGCTCACCATAAAAAACTCCAGCCTACCTTCTCTTCTGGCAAGATGTCCAAAACATTTGGGGGTTCGTTTAAGACAAGAGGCTGGGAGTCCCTCCATGACTTAGTTCTTGTCGTGTGGAGATATTTGTTCGTCTCGCTGTCCACGGTATACGCAAGATGTCTCTCCTACACCACATCTCAAAGGTATCGAATCTCCGTAATCAAATTAATATTGATGAATTAGTTACTTATATTGTAAATATATGAGGAGCAGCAATATTTAATATTTAAAAAAAAAATTTAATGCAGTCACCGAGGATAACTAATTTAGAATGTACTTTATTCGATATTTTGCAGGCAGTACAGCTCTATGCCATACAAAACCATTTTTCCAAATCACTATTAAAAGCAAAGGTAGCAATAATCACTTTAACCAATCAATCCCCAAGGTTGTGTCACGTGACAAAATGGCTGATTCTTACTAAAGTGAGGGTTGATGTCAATTTAAACTTATATATCATAGCAAAGACAGGAATATTCAATTCTGTAAATAGCAAAAGCGGCAATGTCCGTTTTTTGATAGCAAACACAATTTTATCCTTATTTAAAAGTTAAAAATTTATTATAAACGCATATGAAAGGAAAACTGGGGAGGCAATTGTTTTTTTTTAAATTTATTTTCAATAAGCTGATGGTTTCATAGATTTCAGATAAATTTCTTCGAGTAGTGACAGGTTTTATGAAGTGATGCAACGAATACGAATACGAATATTTGTATTCGCCGAATAGTAGATATTTACCGAATATTCGTATTCGCCGAATATCATCACGAATATTAAAAACAAACTATTTATAACTGAACGCAACGCAAATTACGGTTTGGCTGTGCACCGTGTATCCGAACACACCTACTCACTCTATTATCGGGAATTCCCCTAACATTGAATCAATTGATTTGTTGAGTTCTCAAGTTGTCAATTGTTACTTGTTTCATAACATAACAAAAGTTCTTTCATCTAGTTTCGTTGGGTTATTAATAAGGTTAGGTGCTCATTTCATGTAGTTTTTGTTTTGTAATACGTATTGTTCGTTCCATTTTATTTCCGTTGTGTGTAAAAGTGTTAACTCTTATAAAATAATTTCAAATTAAATCTAATAACATGGCAAAAAACTGGCCCAGAAGTATTTTTCATTAAAGCCTACAGTCGACTTAGAAAGATAATATTAGACCGCATGGAATGTAGGTACAAACGGATAAAAGAAATCGTCCAACGCCTGAGAAGTTACAAATATTATTCTTTTTGAACAAAAATTTGCCGGTGTTAAGTTTTAATTATTAAATTTCTTAGTAAAAAAAGAACAGTGGTGTATTATTTATTACCTTGTTGAATTATTCGTGTTTGTATTCGCCGAATAGTAGGTTTGATATTCGTATTCGTTGCATCACTATTTTTTTGTATTTATCTCAGAAACACCTCAGTGTGATTTGCTGTCATTGCTTTTGTACCCCTCATAAAATTTACTTTTTTTCTCACCGATACCTTAAGCTCATCTTGTAGATTCATATAATTGGAAGGCAGCAATATCTAAATATTAAAAAAAAAAATGAATTCAGTCACCGAGGATAACTCATTTTAAATGTACTAAATTCTAAATTTTATGCATCAATACCTTCAAAATTCATGTTTTCTATAAATTTACGTTTTCTATAAATTTATGTCAACGCGTATTATTTTAAACAAACCACGTGTATAATTTATATTTATTTAAATGTTATATTCGTGACATTCTCAAGCACCTATCCAGTTGAATTCCGCTCCATTAATTTAAAAATTGGAGACCCCCAAGCTTTTGCATGTCCGACTTTCGAAAATATTTAATTATTAGAGTTCAGAAGACGCCGGACTCGAAGCGTCGATTTCCGAATGTGTATTAATCTATTTCTACTGCATTCATTCTGCCTTCACTCCCCTTCGAACGCGCGAGAGAACGTCTCCGAGGCGTTCGAGATCCTCCTACATCCGCTTGACGGGAGAGCGCCATATTAAATTTAAAATTCAGCGTGTGTATTCGGGATTCGATTAGGCCGCGACGCTAGCGCCACTGCGCAACGGGCGGCCGAGCGCGGAAGCCGGCCAAGATGGCGGCCGGCGCGAAGGCGCATGCCCCGACAAACACCAGATTTCATTAGGATCCGCGGACGTGGAGTCGGCGAGGACATTTTCCCGGCCCGTCGCACATCCCATCGGACAATTTCGCAGAGAAAATCCGACATTTCTACCAATCGGCGGCGGTTCGCGTGCATACGGACTGTTTTGGTGCGTCCGATATTGACCCGAATTCGAGTCTCGGTTGTGATAAGGGTAAAAAAAAAACGCTCAAGTGCGCGAGGGTTGGAGTGCGTATTCGATTTTTTACGTAATTCGAGACTGGTAAGACTGAATTTGTATTACTTATAGTAGGCTAAGGATTCCTTTCAAAGTGTCGTGTATTTTTTATAACCGTTGTTATGCGGGTGGCGTCGAATTTTTAAGTTGACACTGAAATGACATATTAGCACGTAGGTACTTTGTACGAAACGTCAAACTTTATCAAATAACGAAATGATTTGATGGGTAGCAACGTTCATCGACTATTTCCTATCAAATAAAAGATTGATATAATCGATTTTGTTAGATATAATATATTGTATTAAAAAAAACTATGTATATTTTAAGTAGGTACATAAGAATCGTTTCCATTACTTTCAAGTTATAAGGCAAAGTTGTCACATCTTAGTTATCAGACTCTAATTTGTAGTTTTTTAATTTTTTTAAAATAGTAACACATTTAAAAAAAATCTATAAACATAATCATTATCAAATGCATTTTTTTTGGAAGCTTACTTACTGACGATACCTCAGAGTATTTTTTTATAAATATATATACATAATTGACGTCACAACTAGCGTGGAATATTCATATAAGTAGATAGAAAATAATGTGAGGTTCGCTCCATTAATTTGAAAAACAGGGTGAAGTCGTTATTGGAAATCTATTAAGGAAAACTACTAACAAAACAGACACACGTACAGAGAAACTTGTATGTAGTTGTAGGGTAAATAGAATCGGACTGAAAGGTGTTGAACGTAAGTACGAATGTGTGGGTAAAAAATGCGTGTTAGATAATGAAACAAGGATGCGAGAAAATAATAAAGCTTCGAAAATAGTGAAACGGATATTATGATATTGGGATGGTCCACAATCAGCAACATCAAACATAACATGTTTTATCGAAAAGTTGTGCGTGTACGCGTGTTAAAAGCTATAAATTCTTTGGCATACATTAAAATGTATGTTCTGGAAAATATATGTTCCAACTCAAGGCATACAACACGAAATTTAATCAGCGACAGATCTCCATTAAGGGATAAAACATTTAAAATGCACATTAAATATAGTACACGCGTGCCGAATTGCTTTTTACTTGTATAATAAAGAGAAAATGAAATAGTAATTACACAATTCAATCACTATAACACATTATGAGTTCAATCACAATCATATAACATAAAATGCATCAACAATAGAAAATAATCAACAGCGCCTGGAGCGTATACGATTTTCATAACACCATTTTCATCACCTATTGCATCACTCGAAAAACTGCCACATTAGCCTTTGATTGGTAAGTCGTGACTTCATGGTGTGAAAATATCCCGTTGCATGATGCGCGCGCATTTCGTCGCATCCGAAATTTTCACTCTAAACGCGCTTGAAGAAGTGTAGCTTCAAAAATATCTGAAGCCGTGTTTTGTAATAGAATAACAAGCCCATAAGAATCAGAAGAGAACGATACGTATTAGACTGATGGGCATTGCCAGGTCTAGATGTTCAGTGTTCAAAGAACTATAACCGGCGGGTCCCAAAATTCTCAGGGATCCTAGGACCCGAAAATAAATTATAGTAATAATGACGTCATTTGAACAAACATGACAAAAATCATGGACACTTTATCTCATATACAAAGTAGCAAAAACTTCGGGGGAGTCTTCTTCGTGCAATTTCGATAAGAAAAAATATTCTTCACACTTTGTGTGAGATGTCAACTGTTACGAAGATAAGCGACATCAAAGTTTGCATTTTTTCCCAATATTTCTGTGTCATTTTCTGAAAAATGTTGTAGCGTCACTACAGTAATTTATATGGAAAATTAAAAATTCATTCGCTTTAATATAAGTCCAAAAAAAATTCTAGTTTTTCTAATATCTAATTTTATTTGACAAGTATCAAAGTGAATGAATTTTTAATATCCAATATATGTTAATGTAGTGACAGTCTAACATTTTACTGAAAAAAAGTCAAAAATATTGGAATTGAAATACAAATTTTGATGTCGCTTTTCTCCGAAATTATTGATATATCACCCAAAGTGTAAAGGATATTTTTTATTCAAAATTGCACGAATAAGAATTCCCGAAGTTTTTGCTGATAGCTATGAGACACTCTGTATAAGAATAGAAAAAAAGGTCTGACAAACTATCACCGTTAAACATCAAACCTACTGCGACACACATAAAAAAATGTAATATGGTTTCTAAAAAATGTGTTACTAAACACCAAATTATCAAATTTACTTAGTTGTACATATTTATAAAAAATATCAAAACTAAAGTACAATTAAAACCAAGTACCTATTCAGGAAACAACTCATAGAGTGGCTAATGGTATTGAATAGACACATCAATTTGAAACTATTATTAAAAATATGAAATAAAACTCGCTACTTCGCAAGTAAAGAAAATTTATCAAACTACAAACTAAATGAGAACGCTTATTAGGCCAGTGCTCACGTACGCAGCTGAGACGTGGGTACTAAGAGGAATGTGCGAGCACTGGACGTTTTTGAAAGGAAAATTTTGAGGCGTATCTTCGGACCGGTTCTAAAATATGGACTTTGGCGCAGACGTTACAACAATGAGCTCTATACTCTATTTAAGGAGTCAGACGTCACATAATTTAAAAAAACTGGGAAGACTTCGGTGGCTGGGTCATGTGGAGAGAATGTCCGAACATCAAGCACCAAAGTCCCCGCTGAACTCAAGGCCGATAGGGCGAAGGACCTTAGGAAGGCCAAAATTAAGATGGACTGACAATGTTCTCAAAGACATCTCTGCCTTGGAGCTTCTGAACTGGAGAGAGCTGGCACTAAACCGAGATAAGTGGAGGAAGACTCTTGAGGAGGCCAAGACCCAAAAAGGGTTGTAGTGCCAAGAGTGATGACAATACTAAAAGAGAACATATACCTACATTGAAAAATAGTTTTATAGATAATTTCAGAAACGAAGTGAATATAATACGAAGCGAAAACTTACAATAAACTATCTTCATTCAATTTATACTTGAATTATAAGTAACACGTAAAAAGATTGTTGAATGTAAATTTACTTTTTTTAAATATATAATAAATGCCGATACAATGAAATGAGTATGATATTGCTACGTGTTCATCTCTCATGAAATAAATTGTCGTCTCAATAAAAAAAAAATTTAAGACAAAAGTAAATTTTCAAATTGTCACGAATTAAAAACATAATTTCTCAAAAATTTAGTTCGATAAAGTGTCAATAAATTCTGAAATGTAAAAAGTGGTAGATTTTTATGAAATAGTAAGTATCTAATAATAAGTTTTTTGGAATTTCTAATACGCATTGGCAAGGCCCCCACATTAATCCAATCCCGCGTATGAAGCTCCAATGGTAAGTATGGCAATGCCGAATGATATTCTTAATCCAACTTTTCTATCTTCATCTCGGTCGGTAAGATAGATCGCGTTAAAATGAAGATAGTTTGTCACAAGATGTACTCAAACGAATTCCGACCCGCATACCTTTATAAAAAATGTGACGTAAAAATATTTTCGTAATTTACCTCGCAAATGGCAACACTTTGACTCCAACGACTTTTGTCATATGTCAAAGTCACCCCCGGCTGGCTGTTGCGCGTTTTATTGATAGTTAAAAGAATTGACGTCGGCGCTATATTAGCGGAATGGCTGCGACCATTCTCGTTGCGTCAAATTTACACTAATTTGCGTTCTTTTTTTTAATTTCATTATTAGGTAGTTACCTACTTTTATTTTATTAAATAATAATGAGGTAGGGGGCTACCATAGACTAGCAATACATATATAGGTCAACCTACTGAGAGCTTTGGTTTGATCATCTCACCTGTCTTCTTCTTTTGTGTGGAGCCAATGGTAGTGCAAGTGAGAGAGAAACATATATTTTTGAATTAGTCATACGACGGTTAAACCACAGACATGAACTAATTCTAATTCCGTAGACATCATTAATTCTTGGTACATTGGTAACGCGGCTGGTTCCAATATATTTGATTTGGTTAAAAAAATTACGACGAATTTGTTAGTTTTGAAACAATTATGAAAAAGTCGAATTTAATATTTTTAAAATGTATATCTTCAAGTGAGAGAGAAATATATATTTTTGCATTAGACATACGGCGGTTAAACCATAGACATGAACTAATTCTAATTCCGTAGACATGATTAATTCTTGGTATATTGGTACCGCGGCTGGTTCCAATGCATTTGATTTGGTTGAAAAAATTACGACGAATTTGTTAGCTTTGAAACAGTTATGAAAAAGTCGAATTTAATATTTTTAAAATGTATATCTTAATGAATAAGTCGCACTTATCTACAAGAAGAAGAATTTACATAGAGTTAGAGTTTTTAAGTTTAAGAGACTCGGCTTATAACAAAGTTTAAAAAAAAACACGTTTCTTTTACTACATGATTTAATTATGCAAGAATTAATACTTCAACTGTAGTATTTGTGTGCCTTAAACATACGCGAGGGGAGAGGGGCATTCTTCCGCTGTGACCCGACCCTCTTTCCTAAAGAACGGGTTTATTTCACCTCTGTAAATTTCCGTGCTCTATGGTAGGTACCTATCAAATATTCTGTGTAAATTTTCAAATATGACGTTAATCTAGACATTATTGATAAGCCATCTATCTTATAATTCATAATATGCCCTGATTCTCGGGATTACAAAATTACTATTATACTGACGGGACTTACTTAATTTAGCAAGCTGAAAGTTTCTGCGACAAATGTCAAGATACCTGTCAAATATCGATACTTCTTCCATTACAGCAGAAATTTGAATTTAATTAAATATTCAGAAACTCTAGATGAAGAAATTTGTAGATATCTGTGAATTAATCAGATTTCTACCAGTTTTAAAAATAATATTTGTATTAATTTTATATAACACTAGCCGTGTCCGCAGCTTCGCCCACGTGCATTTTAGTTTGAGATTATAAGAGTATAGTTTAAAAATCAATATAATCCAAAAAATACTTGTCCAAACAATGTTGTTACACAAAAAAATTGGCACATTCCATACTTTGGAATTTTTATTTAAAAAAAATTATTAAGATATTTTTAATAAAAAAATAATAATTTTCAATTAGTGAGTATAGCCTTAAATACGGGAATAAATAGAATATACTGTTTAAAATCATCTCTTTATATGAATAAAAAGCGTTTTAAAATACTTCAATTAATATTGAACATTTCTTAATTATTTATGTACGGATTCTAGTTAATGAAGTAAACTTTATTTATATAAAAAAAACATAATATGCTCACATATTATACATATTGTTATATATTGTTTCCCATAGAACACTAAAAACGATTTTTTTGGCCGCAGCCTGTCGAGTAATGCTTACATTTTCTTAATTATTGTAAATAATGTTCAGTTTATTATTTTTATGTGATAAAAAAGGTCCTATTTATGTTATTCCCCTAAAATATTGCAGTCTAGAATGTACATTCTGATATAAATGAATAATAAAAACCAACATTTTCGTAAAAAAAAAAACGCCGAAATATGCATTTGCAGTGAATGTCCAGAATGAATCTGTATTGTTCTAAATGTTTTTTGGATCCCTTGAATTTCAAATAAACGAGGTTCTACTATAGTATATACAGCCGGCATTACATTTTGTCTTAATTTGATCATTCCTTACTCTGTAGTACAGAGATGAGCCGAAACGAGTCGCAAAATCTAAATGATTTATTTATATAAGAAGAACCATTTCAACATAATTATACCGGAACGGAAAAAAATATTTGTATTCTCACGTCAAGATATGTATATTCAAGAAAACAACTGTCTATTGAATTGCGGCTGTAATGTAGTGTTTTATACGTACATGTATGGAAAATATGGTGTAAATGAAATGTTCCAAGGTTGATGAACGCCGGCGCCTTGTTGGTGGGCAACATATATACATACATTACAATTAATTGCCGAAATTCACAGAGGGGCGCTAGAAAAATATATACAAATTTTAAAAGTCCGTACTCTACGGTAGTTGAATCGAATGAATGAGTGAAATGTGATGTCACCTCAGAAGATGTCTTTACTCGCTCGAATACTAGTGTCAGGCAGAACCTTCAAACAAAATGGCGAAGATTATCGTTCAAAGCAAATCAAAATAATGTCATGAATTTTAAAATGTCATTGAAGTACACTGACTATGAATTATTGTTACATGTGTGAAGATGGTCACTATCTGAGGTATGTACAAAATAATATTAAATATATCGAGGGTAGAGTGCCAAAAGGGCATTAGTGATTATTTCGAACTTTACAAGAGAGCAAAAGAAAGTTCTGTCAATTTGATTTTGTCAATGTTTTTTTTTAAATAGAGATGTGAACACGGAATACGTGTCACATCAATATTCTTACTATTTTCAAACAAAGCTAAACGCTTGTGCTATGAAAATCGGACTAACTTGCTAGTCTGGAGTGAAGTTCGAACCCGCGATCTTTGGATCACGAGGCGACTAACCACAAGACCAACAAGCTACTCTTCAATTAATTAAGCTACACAATTAAATGATTTCTATATTTCGACGGCTCCTACGTATAATATCGTAACCCACAAATCGACGATTTTTAGTTTTTTGTGTATTTCATATGTATTTAATTATATCTTTATTTCCAAGAAAGAAAAAAAAATATTTTGCAATAAATAACGTTTTTTTGGGCGTATTTTATCGTATCTCAAACAATCACATATTTTTTACGAAGTATACTATCGTATGTAACACTTACAATAATTTGCGTTGGAAAATAACATAAGATAATTTTATCGTATGTAACACTTACGATAACATACGTTGGAAAATAACATAAGATAATTATCCTATGTAAACTTACGATAATATGCGTGAGAAAATAACATAAGAAAATTATCGTATGTAACACTTACGTTATTTTACGTCGCGTCTTTTCCGAAGTATAATATCGTATGTGCATTTCTACAAAAACCTTTAATAATTTCGACTCTTTTGTGATTATTTATGAAACTACAGTATAAAGTAAAATATTGAAATGAAATTTCAAAAAAATTGGGCAATATTTAGATTTATACCGGACGAAAATATTTTCAAATCTTTGTCCTGTAAAATTGAATTTTGTGGGTTACGATATTATACGTAGGAGCCGTCGATTTGTATACTTAAAACGTATATGAAAGTCGTTTAGCAATAAAGAAATTTTGACAAAATCAGATTGACAAAACATTATTTTGCGCCCCTGTAAAGTTCTAAATAATCACTAACGATATATTTGAAAAAAAAATCTTCTTCTTCAACTCATTGCCAAGGTAGGCTGTTGGGGTCGGCTCTTCTCGTTCTCAGGCTGCATCTTCTTCAGTTCTGGGTGTCGCTTTCATCCAGGCCATTCCTCTGTAGGATTTCGGAGCATTTGATCTTCCTCTGGATGACTGTCGACATTGACATTGTCTGCTTTACCGTGTTCTCTGGTGGTCTCCATTGTGCCCGTACATCAGTAATATGACAGAATATTATCATGTAATGTAATGCTATGTGCTGTTCCGCGCAGGTCTTTCTCTGCAGCTGGTGGAGAAAATCATGTAGCCGGAGTTTGATTGAAATGAAAAAAAAAATCTTGTTAAATGGTGGAATGTGTAGCGTTTCGAAAAATGTACAATTATTTTCTGTGCAAACGAGATCAGTATGAAAATAATTTTCATAAGTTAAAAATCCACATAAGCAAATGGCGCATTTTATAAAAGAAACCATTAAAGATAATGTTATATTATAATGTTAACGTTATCTTGTAAGTTAGTTAAGGTTAGGTTAGTTTTGATTGTGATTATGATTATTGAACATTTATTATATATTACCATTTATTACATATTATGATTAAAATTTGAACTTGAAGTTTCGCGATATACCATCTTCATCAATCAGAATAAAAGTTTCGAGAATAACACAAAAATTTTATTACGTTTAAAAATTTACCTACCATACTACCTCCAAATAACTATTAATCAGAATTTTAAATGAATGATAACTTTAAGGTATAATAAAAAGCAAAAAAAAAGGTTTTTTGAAAAAGACAATATTGTGTAACACCTTAAATGCCTCCGCTCTCATAACAAACTGCTAACAACGTCTTTATGTAAAAACATTTATATTAAAAAAATTTGACAAGTGCGTCACAGTGTTATACTTGAATATTCGTTTTCTTTCTTAGATAATTCACTCCTCTGTTGCATGGCAACTAGGAGACTAATACATGTTGTTCTCCGACGTGTATTGGTGTCTTCTCTGCAAAATGCGTACATAATACTAAAAATATGCGTCTTGGCTAAGTGTCACGTTTTTGTACATTTATTATTTTCAAAGATTTTACTACAGTCATAGTAATAAAACGAAAACACTTTGTGTAAACCACTATTTATTGAATTATCAACATGTTTTCCGAATAATCGTAAAGTCGCTTCATCAGGATACTAAAAATATGTACTAAAAATTAATACTAGAAGCAGAGACAGCAACAAAAACAAAAAATATATGCAGGTTGTCACATAGCTAGTAGAAAAAACATTACAGTTGGATTCCTGTCTTAGTAGTGATTTGAAAATGTTCAAGCGACCATGACCTAATATAAATAGTTATGGAGATACCCAATATCAAAGTTTGTTTTTTTTTCAATATTTCCGACATATTTTTTGTAAAAACTATTAAAACAGTAACTTTTATCGATTATGAAAAATTCATTCGTTTTTATAAAAGTCGAATAAAATAATAAAAACTCTGCATAAATTGAAATAGAATTTTTTCACAAGGCTTTTATCATTTCATTTGAGTTGTTTTAAAGTAAATAAATTTTTCGTTATCGATACATGTTACAGTCGTGATTTTTCAACTTTTCGCAAAAAACAAGCCATAAATAATGAAAAAAATGCAAACTTTGATATTGCATACCTCCATAACTATTGATATTAGGTCACGGTTGCTAAACATTTTCGACTTCATATCTAGGCAGAAATCCACCTATAAAGTTTTTACCACTAGTTATGAGATTTTTAAATGAAAAATGCGCTTGTTCACCTGTTCCAATACACAAATTTTAATTTTGATGGGACAGAAACATAAATGAGAAAATAATCATTTAACTTTCTTAATAATGTTATATTAATGTAAAATATATAGTTGTAATAAAAAATTTAATTCCATTAGACATTTTAAATACACTGAATCTTTACTAAGGTTTAAGGGATGGTTGCTTGAACGATGGTAAAATCACAAAAAATTTCAAATGTCCTAATACAAAAAAATGTAAATCTCACTTAGGCCGATTACAAAAAATGTATCACGATAATTACTACCCATCTCAAGCAGTTTCATAGAAAAAATAAGAGATATCTCTCCTTATCTGTTCCACCCTTCCGTAGAAAATCCTGGGACGCTATATCGAGATCCCGATCTATGTCCGTCCCTTTCACAGCGAGATGTAATCTATAAATTGTGGCGCGCCATTACGCGCTCAGCGCTATTGCCGGAATAAATTTAGATGTATATTGACTAATACTAGGACTGAGTCAATATCTGTACGCAGATCCGCATTATACAAGTGTACATCTCGTTCTCTACACAGAAGTCATCTGGGATATGGATGCCAAATTATCTAGGCCACTTGTTTCGCTACGAGGTTTGTAATATTCGTAGAGAAAATAATAAGGAATATTCATCCGTATTCTGAAAATAACAATGTCTGGATCTTTAAGATCTTTATCCCAACACTTAATAGACGATAATGAAAATTAAAAATGTCCAGAGCAGATTTTGTAATTCTACGGCTCAAATACACTGTATTAGAAGATGATATAAGAAAGATTGTTTCTTACATTCGTATTAATTTCTTCATCCACAGCGTCCAGATGAAATATCATGGCTAAACTTGTCATGACCACGTTCGGCGTTACCGCGTATTCAAATCTTCCCATCTTGACATTTGATAGATAACAATTTACGTCTTTCTCCCTCCCTCATAGAAACAAACACCGACGTAAAGCTATGTCTCGTTTATTTTTAATTTTTATTATCGTCTATTAAGTGTTGGGATAAAGATCTTAAAGATCCAGATATATCTGTCAAAAAATGTCAAGGTGGGAAGATTTGAATACGCGGTAACGCCGAACGCGGTCATTACAAGTTTAGCCATGATATTTCATCTGGACGCTGTGGATGAAGAAATTAATACGATTGTAAGAAACAATCTTTCTTATATCATCTTTTCTCTAATACTAATAATTACAAAATCCGCTCAGGACATTTTTAATTTTTATTATCGTCTATTAAGTGTTGGGATAAAGATCTTAAAGATCCAGATATTGTTATTTTCAGAATCGGGCCGATTGTCAGATTTCTAAAATATTTGCGAGATTTAGGCATTTGATCAAATTGTATTAAAACATAATCATGTGTGAAATTAAGATAATTATTAGTAAAATTAATAATGGCCGCAATATTTCACGTTAACCCTAGAACTTATGGATTGGAGACTATGGCCCTTATAAAGAAAAGTGTAGAAATGCTCAAATGCACGCAACGATCCATGAAGAGATCCATGTTTGGAGTAAGCCTGAGAGATAGAATTAGAAACGACGAAATTAGGCGCAGAACTAGAGTAGTGGATATCATGGATCGTGTAACGAAAAGGCAATAAGCAGGACACGTTGCAAGACAGGATGCTACAAGATGGCCTCCCAGAGTTCTGAAATGGAGACCTTGGGAAAATAAAAAAAAGCATCGGAAGACCTCAAAAGAGATGGGCCGATGATATAGTCACTGTGGAGGGAGAGAAATGGCTACAATTAGCAAACAACAGGGAAGAATGGGAAAATAAGGAGGAGGCCTATAACAGTGGAAAGACGAAGGCTGATGAAGAAGAAGAAGAAGAACCCTAGAAGGCTTTTGATATTTTTTTCTATGTAGTGATCTTTTATTAGTCGATTAGGCTAACAAGAACGCCATGTTTCGATAATGGCGGTACTTACCAGCGTGACATAGCCGTCTCTTCCAACGTTTTGTTGGTGACTGAGTTGACACAAAGAATCGACGCGATTTACTCAATAGTTTGAAAGAGAAAGCAACAAATGTTCGTCATGTTAGTTGAAACGACCAACAGTGGCCTTTTAGGGTTAACCTCACTCCGTCTATTGTTTTGTGTTAAAAGATTATTTACGTCTACTGATTTCCGTTGTCTAGGGTATTATGTCGCGTTTTACGACCATTCCAGCCGATTTCTTGTATTCCATTGCATCGGCTCATCATCGGGGCTGATGTATTGTTATGTTTGTTGATGTTGTGGTTAAGTATTGGCTTGCAATACAGTGTCGAAAACAAGGTGAAACATTGTGAGTGTTAAACACGTACTGACTAGCAGTAGCGTGTCGAAAGAAGGGGGTTTCTATTATTTTTACGTTTCATACAGACATAGGCGAATATCCTATCATTCAACGGTGTCTCGACAATTGCACTCAAGACAATAGCGCGCGATTCAAAGTAAATGAGGATATTGATTACCATGCATTTCATTTTACAATGTTTCACAAAAATCATAATATAATAATAACTGAATGTAAAGCTTTATGAATATAACGGACATAAAAAAATATAATTTTATCTCTTTAATATTCGGATCAATCATTTAAGCAGACTCATAATCAAGGCAAAAATCTACCTGTAAACTATTGTGGACTAGTTTTGTTATATCCTGCATATCCAAATAAATCAATTTCCTGTTCCTATTCACTGTACAGTTTTTTTTCTGTATATAAAAACTAATAGCATTATTATACTGAAGCAAGAAATATTATATATTTAATGTGGTAGTTCAGATATCATTAATTATGTTGGTTGTTTGGAAACAATATGTCACCAAGGCCGGATACATCCGTTAACTAAACAATACGTCCCGAATAGTTCTTCCTGTAGGAGTCTTTTACACACATTTAAAATATGAGTCACGAGCTTCAGATATTTAGGTGTAGAAATCTGTAGCCATAGCGATTTGTATACCGAAGTCCGAGAGCAAGTTAATAGAGCATCCCACCGTATCAGGGTGTCTCAATAATTCGGTCTGCGGTAATATGCATATTGAAAGTAAGGTCAAAATATACAAGACATGCGTGCGACATATTATGACATGCGCTGTAGAGACGCGGGCTGACACTGTCCGCATCAAAGGACTCCTCAGAACATCTGAAATGAAGGTGCTGAGATCCATTACTGGAAAAACTCTACGTGACCGTGTCCGAAACGTAGACAAAAGGAAATCTTGCAAAATAGAGGACATGGCGCGTTAGAGTAAATCCAGAAGGAGATTCTGGAGGAATCACGTAGCCAGAATAGACTATGACAGACTCGTGTATACAGCGACGATTGAAATCCCCTCTGGACAACATATACCAGAAAAGATGGAGGGATAGCTGGACCTCGTCATCCCAGGAGTTATATTGAATTGTGAATGAAAATATTGAATGTATATAGAGGCGTACAATGCATATAGAGGCGTTGTAGAGATAGCGGGTCTATATTATTTTTGAAGGACATAGAGATAGCCAAAGATATATAAATATATAAAATAAGTACCTAATTGAATCGCGACCTCACAGAGAATTGAACTCCGAATCCCCGTTATGAAAAACAGGTATCATATCCACTGGACTACATATCCTATAACTTTTTCACTCTTATACTTAAGGTAAATTTACAACATTAACTATGTTAAAGACATTTTAACTTGTTAAACAAATGTTGTCATCACAATTTTTTACAAGATTAGATTTCTTACCGTGACATGAGTTGTTAGTACGGCTGCAAAGGGTATTTTCTTTGACGATATTATGTTAAAGATTAAAACAATGCTTAGCAACAGAAGTTTAATTTATATTTGACTTGGTTAATGTCGTTGTACAGTAAAAGGCAAACAGATGAAATACTTTTTGCATTACATTTTGTGTAAAGTAAATGCCGTGTGCTGCTTTTTGTTGTAAACTACTCGTATTATTCTTCTGTGTAATGTTTTTGTTTGAATGCGACAGAAGTTTTGCTTATTCAAAATAAAGTCAACAAAACTAGTAAAATTAATCAACACAAGTTTTCCTATTCCAAGTGAAGTAAAATAACATTATCTTCTTTTTTATATGCCGTCTTCAATCGAAGGTTGGCTTCAACATGCAAAAGTTCTCTTGAATTTGGATATTGAAGCTTTTAAGGGTGGTTTCTTTCATCCTCCAAAACTCTACTTTATTTCATTACCCTCTAATGGATGCGAGAGAGAGAGAGAGAGAGAGAGAGAGAGAGAGAGAGAGAGAGAGAGAGAGAGAGAGAGAAAGAGAGAGAGAGAGAGTTTTTTGAATGAAATAATTACCCCACATTCTCCATACTGATACAAAGAATAATTAATAATGAATATTCATGAATTTATTTATATATTTTCATCGGTATTTGTAATATATTTCTGAATTTTCCCTATTGTGCCTGCAGTGTTGCGCCTGATTATAGGCAATTATTTTTCATTAAAGCTCTTTCGATGGTAGAATCGTTTCTCGAAATGACAATAAAAATTTTATGCACGCTGTGCATAATCATTGCGACATTCTTGTTTAATTGTATTATTTGCGAAATTTGGTCGGATGCCGACGATGAGACAAGTCTCAGAGATTAAGATGAGATAAACCTCACCACCGTGTGCACGTGTTGACAGCTCTCCGAACCTCAGAAGGGTGTGGCGTTGACGATCAGCCCCTCCCCTAGTTGATTGACTAATTGTCGAAAGGATTAGGGTGAAATGATGACTAATGAGGGTCATGAATTGCGGTGGTGATTATCTTCATGCTCTCCCGTGCCAAGATTGGTCCGGGATGCTGCAAGACCGCAGGGAGAGGATTACTAAAATGTACTCCAGCAGAGATCATTCTCATAGTATATTAGTTTGCATACTTATCAATACAAAACACTTTCAATACAAAATAATTTTTTCACGTTTTTACAAAAATGTGGGTTCTTATTATTTATCTATAACAGAATTTACGAAGTAGGTAAGATTAAAGTCTCTGAATTTTTGTTTATTTATTTATAAATCAATATAAATGATTAAAATTCGATATAACGTCTCTACAGTTACTCCAGAGTTTTTTCTAATCCTTAAAACAGTTGTGAAACGCACTTTCCTATATAGTTTTCAGCTCGTTCAGTAATTTTAACTGTATCTTTTCTATGGTCACAACATGTTATTTTATGGTTGTATTCATTTTGGAGTCCAGGGGATATTTTCCAGTGAATTTTGTGGTTGAAGCATGCATAGTGTGTTGTTTTTTTGATAAACAAATAGTGATGTGTGAGAACAGAAAAAATTAGCGGTGGCGTCACGTATCTAAAATATTCTTGAAATTGCTTCTGCGTTTATAGACATTTGATTCAAATTACGTTTGACCTAAACCCATTCAATATGGATCAACATTGAATCCCATTGCCGGAGTAAATATTATTCTTCTTCTCTTCTTCATCAGCCTTCGTCTCTCCAACGCTGGATCCAACGCCTCTTCCTTCTCTTTCCATCCTTCCTTGTTGTTTGCTAATTGTAGCTATTTCTTTCCCCCCACAGCAGCTATATCATCGGCCCATCTCTCTTGAGGTCTTCCGATGCCTGTTTTACTCTCCCAAGGTCTCCATTTCAGAACTCTGGGAGGCCGTCTTGTAGCATCCTGCCTTGCAACAAGCTATAATTAACTAGCTGTGTCCGCACGGCTTCACACGCGTAGATTTTTAGTACACTGTTTGGATCGTCATAGTGCTTTCGCCAACCTTCTAGAACTTTCTCCTTCCAGAACTTTCAAGAAATTTATCGAATGTACAGGAACCTTCTAGACAAACCGACACATTCCGCCACTCAGTTTAGAACCTTATAGAACTATAGGGAATTTTTTAGAATCTTCTCGCTCCAGAACTTTCTAGAGCAGGTTTTTCCGGAATCTTTTAGACTCACCGACACAGTCGGCGCACCTATTTTGAAACAATCTGAAGCATTTGCGGTCTTCCCATAACAAAACAATGTGCCAGAAAGCACATTTTCATCACCCACTCCCACCCACGCACAGTCACCCCCACCAAACTCGCATATTTACGATGTGACACCAAGGGCTATCCACCACCATAACCATAGTCTGGAGTGAGATTCGAACCCGCGACCTTTGGATCACGAGGAGATATATATATATATATACTCGTATGTTAGTTCTAACTACTTTAGGGGTAACCCGCGTCAAATTCTGGTCGTCAGGACCAGTCGTCTGCCGACGTTTCGAACAGATCTCACTGTTCATCTTCAGGGCGCCTTGTCGATGAGCTGCTTCTCCAAAAAGCGTACAACCGTTTGGGTCCGGAGCTCACCGTCAAGTGAAAGTTTGAAAAATTCTGCGTCAGGTGTTTGTGGAGGAGTGGGTTTCTCCAGCGACGCCGTTAATGAGTTTTGCTCGGCTTCTAGTAATCCGTATATTTAATTTATTATCGTCATTATACAATGTTGAAAAAGTTGGATTTTCTAATTGCTTCGGTGTTTTCATCGTGATTTCTGGTTTATTATTATTAATATTATTTGTATTAGAAATTTGATTATTATTATTAAGAATGTTACTCCTTGCGGTCGGAAGTCGAATGCTATCGTCTCTGTTGTTCATTATATTACTATTTCTTTTATTTATTTCAATTGCCTCTCTGTACATTCTGACGACCAGAATTTGACGCGGGTTACCCCCAAAGTAGTTAGAACTAACACATATTGTACCCGTGAAAGCCTTCGATTTAACACACACATATATATAATATATAATATATATAATATATATGATATATATATAATATATTATATATATAGGTGTGTTTAACTATATATATATATATATAGATATATATTTATTGATGTAAACCCCCCCCCCCCCCACCCAAAAAAAAAAACAACCAACCCAATAAAAATTATAAATTAAAAATGTGCACAAATATTATGCACATTTTTAATTTTTCAAAATATTTTTTTCCTTTTGTTATCGGTTTTGGTTAGTCCTTTTAATTTCCCATTTCACGGATTAAAGTTTCACAATAGCCGCGCCGAAGCACACTTCCGGGCGAGCTCGCCGCGCTGCCCCGCGCCCGAGCAATCATGATTAATCCTGTTTGCGCTGTGCAGGGAGGATGCACGGGACGCAAGCTCTCGCTTCGGCAGGTCGTTAATATGAAAACTTCGTCCTGCGAATGAAATCGGCGGCACGTCCTGATAGAGCGGGCGAAGGAAACAGAGCGCGCGATTTCATTTCCAACTTTGCCCGCCGTTTGTTTGCGGCGTCACGAATAACCGTCGCGACGATTCCGGAGTTGATTAATTGAACGAAATCGACAAATGAATTGAACAGGTGAAAGGGTGGCAAGGTAAGGTGGAAGCGCGAAATGCGGGTTTTATAATTCGATACGAATATCGTCTTCTCCTTCTTGTACACTATCTGTTCAACCAGCGTTGGCTATCTTGATGGCTAATGTAGATGAACGTCTGTCGGAATGAATGCGAGAGACAGACAGTTTGCGAGAGAGAGAGTGGATTAAATTAAGAGGCGCCATATTGACGTGCTCTCTTAGGACTCAAACCATCACATCATACACTCAGAGATAACTTGTTAGCTATTTGTAAATTTTGTAATAAATTTGTTGGAAGTGTGCGTCTTCGCTGTGATGGCACTTGCTGGACATTGATTTCTTTATAAACGATAATTTTTTCCATCGCGCGCGCTCATTGGTCAAATGAAATTGTGCGCGCTTCCCCGGCGTCTTACTTCCTGTTACGCATTTTCGTCCATTTTTATGAAATCACTGCCACAGATTGCAGGAAAGCGAGAGGAAAGATGTTACACATAAAAAAATATGTATTTACTCCCTCTATTAACTCGTGGCGTCTGCTTGCTTGCCATCAACAAAAACTTCGGATCGATTTTTGACCCTTTTCCCGTGATCCAATCGAGCTGAAACTTGGTAAGTAGACTCGTGGCGACAATCAAGAAGATCTATCAAATTTTCGTTAAAAAAATTAATAATTATTGTTAAATTGGGTTTTCAAGGAAGAGGGCAAGCGTCAATATAAATACGCGTAGGTAACTTCTAAGCGATGTATATTCTCTTATAAACCTAGACTGTACCTAAGGCCTGCCGAATTTCAAGTGCCGTCGCGGCCGTCCGCTGACAGTGACGCACCGGTCCCGCGCGTCCCCTCCACGCCTGCCGTGCGCGCGCGCGGGAGATTTACCTCCTTACAATTATAGTATAATTTCGGATTTTTAGAAATTTTATTGGTTTTTTCAAATTGGAATCATTAGAAAAGTTTGCAAATTGGAATCATTAAAACGTCGCGGAATATTTTCTAAATTTAAATTACTCCGTCGGTATGCATAATAGGTACTTCACTGCGAATGTCGAAAATCTAAATTGACTGACAAATGTTTTTAGAATTTAATCTTCAAAGCATGAAGTGTCTTATCAATGCTCAAAACATCTGACATTTTAGAAATATATTAAATTACTGTAAGTTTAGTGTTATGTTATATGTTTTTATTCGTCTTTAATTGTTGTTATATTTTACAAAGAAAGGGAGTATTGGTTTTTAACTAAAAACTTGGTTTTTATGGGTTACTTTTTTTTAGGTTAGACTGAATGAACAACTTTGCTATCATATTTAAATCATAAAATAAATTAATTAAACAGTACGATTTTCTTTTTCTAAATCTAAATTTATTCTTATCGTTAAAATAATTGCAATCAATTTGCATTTTATTATTCACAATAAATTCTCGGCAGTAAAATTAGTGAAAATTATAAAGAAGTGCAATATGAACGCGCCCAATATTCCAAACCAATAAGTGACGCCCACATGGCCTTGTGAGGAACTGTTTTGTCCTTATCGTTTATATGCAGCTGTATGAAACAGAAAGCGCTTTGCTAGCTCGACTCCGCGCATACAGTATGGTTTATGATAATTCTTTTATGCATATCAACACTCGTCCTTTATTTTCATGTCAATAATAATTGTTACCAATTATATTGTGTTCGCTTGTTCACACTCTACGTTCTAAATCGTTGTGCATGTCGTATACCAATTTTGTACATGATTGCATTGCATTCATACTATGAAATGGTTCGATGATTAGTTGGTTAGATAATTGTATTAGTATTTTATAATTATATTTACATACATGATGACTGAATAAAAAAAAAAATGATTCATGTAAAATATTGTGTAGAGAAATAAGTATTTGGAAAAAATATGGGATAGAAAATCGATTTAAAAATATGACAGACCTGTGGCGACATCTATGTATACTATGTCATGAAAATGACTATAGATGTCTCTAGCACAGTCCATTTGAATATATTAATGAAACTGATTTAGAACATATACACAACTTTCAAAAATTTGATAATGTGTGGTTGTTCTTGCGGTGTAGTTGGTGAACGATGTATTATGTAAAGTAATCATTTAAGTCAGCTAATACAGTTCATAAGCTCCGTGGCCGCCCTATAAATACTTCCATATATGTTTTCAATATAAATAGCTTAGTCTCTGCGAGACTTATGTAATTTATATTAATTAAATGTTAATTTAACAATATTTTTATACGGAAACTAGTTGTAAGCCATCAAAAATGGCGGTACTTTTACATGTCGGTTCCTAAGGAATAAGTTTTTATTTATGTATGTTAAAATACTATAAAGAAATAACTATAACGACATTATTATAATTGTAATTCTGAGAGCACAATTAATGGATTTTGTCAAAAGAGGGATAATTATTGATTAAGATAAATTATGAAATTCTGATTGAGATAAATTATAAAAAAAACAGAGACGAAGCTATTTAAATGGGAAACGTGTATGGAAGTCTTTATAGAGTATCGTAAAAATATAGAGATATCATTACCATTACCAGCTGCGAAATCTATGTATATTATGTCATGGGTAGGGCCATAGATGTCTCTAGTACAGTCCATTCGAATATATGAAAGAAACTGATTTAGAACATAAATACAACTTTAAAAAATTGGTAATATCTGAAAGTCCTTACGGTGCGGTGGAGTTGGTAAATGTCGCATTGAGTAAAATGATATTTTAAGCCAGCTCATACAGGTCATAAGCCCCGGGCCACCCTTTAAAGTGTTCCATACACGTTCCCATAAAATTAACCTCTACAATTTATCTTAATTCTTCTTCTTCCTTAGCCTTTTTCCCTCCACTGCTGGATGTAGGCCTCTTCCATTTTCTTCCACTCATCTCTGTGTCCATCCCTTTCATCCATCCCTTCGCATCCAGGTTCTTCCTGCTTGCTGGACTATGTCATCAGACCACCTTTTGGGAGGTCTTCCGACGCTTCTATTTTTCGTCCAGGGCCTCCACTGCAGGATTCTGGGTGCCCAACTTGTATCCTCCTGTCGAGCCATACGTCCAGCCCACTGCCATTTTAGTTTCACAATACGGTCGATAATATCGGCAACTTTTCTTCGGCGTCTTATTTCTTCATTTCTGATTTTATCTCGAAGGCTCAGGCCTTTCCATGGCCCGCTGTGTACATTTTAATCTGTGTATGCTTTTTCTGTTAGTGTGGCTGTTTCTAGGCCATATATCAACATCGGTAGGATACATTACATCTTAATTAAGTAGTATTAATTTTTAAACCAAATTAATTAATCAATTAGAAAGACATACAGAAAAATCTAATTCACGAAAAAATATTTGGGATTCGAACCCGGGTCACCTCTTTTCCGGGGCCGGTGCTCTCACCACTAAGCTATAGGAGCCTTGTATGATTCCGTGAATAAATCGACCTTTTTTATGTAATTCTTACTTTATTAATTGATTAATTTTTTTATTTTTTTGTCGATTTTAGAGCCATCCACTTTTTTGATACGGGAGTTCAAATTACTTAGCAATACTACCGCTAGATGAACGCCAGAATTAACCGATTAATTTATTTTATTTGGACATACATTTATACAACAGATTTTATATATATTCAAGAACACATTCATATTTGTGAAGTTGTAATTTTTCAGAACGAAGTTCTGTGAAATTTTTAAAACCAAATATGAATGTGTTCTTGAATATATATAATATTAATTGTTAAAGATATGAAATGGTTCAATGAATTGCCTGTTGAATTGAGGACTGAGGATAATTATGAGGCATTTAAAAAAAACGTGAAAAAATACCTTCATAATTAATTAAATTTTTATTTTAATATGTATGTACCTATTACTTACTTATTATATATATGTACCTATTATTTACTAATTATAACTAAATTGTCTATACATATAAAATGATGAATACGTACATTTTATCATTTTATTATCTGTTAATGTAAAATGTAAAGATACTCCTCTTCTACAGACGAGTCTATGTCACTCATGTAGAAGAGAAAAATCCAACATATGTAACTAGCTCTATCTTGTAAAAAAATGTATCTGTAAAAAAATTAAAAAAAAAACAATAAAATAGTCTTTCGCTGGTTCCACAAAGTCAGTGTCCGAGCGGATTTCGCGGAACCAGCGAGGCCGTGTCGCTCGTCATTTCGCCGCGATACCAAACCGGCGTGTCTCTAATTGAGCCGGTTTAAAGTTTGACGCTTCGTGTGGCCTTTTTGCGAATTAACCGGCTTAACGGCCGCCGTGTGAACGTTTCGCTAGCGACCGCAGCGCCAGTTTACGCCCCGGCGGCGAGTTTTATTATCACGCGGCGTTAATTCGTTGCGCTGCCGCTTTATGGGGTTTTAACTGCGCTTTCCGGTGCAGCGGCCAACCCTGCCGCGACCGTCGCCCGCTTTAACGGCCCCCGTGTCCACAGAACGAGACGAGAGGTACATCTCAGAGATTTATTTGTGTTCGACAGCGAAACTCGACATTTATTTTTTGATGCGTAACAAAACACAGTGATTTCGTGCAAATCGACGGAAATTCGTAACAGGAAATAAGAAATTTGACGCATGAGCGCCTGCGATGGGAAAATGATCGTTCATAAACAAATCAATGTTCAAGCGCCATCACAGCGAAGACGCACACTTCTAATAGTCAACGATTCGGATTTATGTATATAAACATGTCGTATTATAAAATACATTATTTATAGCCCGTGTAGTGATTAATACCTCACTAATAAGGATTACTATAAGGTAAAAAGGTATAATACTGGCTCACTATTATCTATCTCAGCTCCGAGCGCAGGCGTCCATCCAACTCACGGTGTTTCGTACAAACAACTGCCCGCATTTCCGGTTAACAGCCACCCCCTCTACTAAGAGTAGATGAGACAATGTATTATATCTATTCCATAGATACAAACACTACAGTCCGCTTGGATGGTGTATCTATTTTTGAATGTGTTAGGATGAGTTTTGGTGTATGTAGGATTCAAGAGGTGGACTTGGTGGCTAAAGAACTAAATAAGCCAAAGTTTATTTTTGAAATGTACGACAATATCGTTAAACATATCCAGGCTGTTTTCAAATTTTTTAAAACTGTTTATGGCACAATTTAGGCGAATTCGAAGCAGCATTAGTCTTGTAATCATTTATGCGGAAAAATGGTGTGTGCCCCTGACGAAGAAAAGTAGAATAAAAGCTTATCGCAGAGAGCATTTCAGGGCAATCGATATTACTGCAACATATTGTAAATTACAGTATCGGCAGTCTTTCGACGTTTCTGTACTGTTGGAAGAATGTTAACGATAGTATTGTTATACCTGCGATCACAGATGGCGGTAATGAAGTTAAAAACAGATTTTTAATACGTAATTTAATGGTGTGAAATTTCAATTTCATCTCATGATGCGTGGGCATTTCGTTGCATAACTTAAGTTTTACCTAAAACGCGCCTAATGAAGTATAACTTCAAAAATATATTAAATGGCTAAAAAAACATTCTGTCAAGCTCGGAGTATATTCACTCGGCCCGCACATTGAGGGTTGAATACACATCCTGTTTTACTAACAGACGCGAAACCAACCAGCCGCAATAATTGACCACTTGAGAGATACCCGCAGATTACCGAGCCCTGTTCTAAGTTGGCACGGAGGTGGACATCTATCGAGCTTCGCAAATACCGATATTAAAAACCATCGGGAGGATTTCGCCAGATAGCGGTGATAAAGTTAAATACACATTTGTAATAAGTAACTTGATGGTGTGAAATTTCAATTCCATCGCATGATGGACTAAAATTTCACCTCCAGCGTGCCCAAAGAAATATAATTTTAAAGATATATCAAATGTTTTGTCATAAAATAAATGGTAAAAAAGGCCACTACCGAGCTCGGAGCATATTCACCCGACACGCACATTGAGGGTTGAATGCACTTCCTGTTTTATTAACTAGTCCCGGCATATTCGGAAGCGAGGGAGATAAGGCGCTCGCGCTATGGAGGATATAAAAAAATACGTAAAACAGAAGAAATATCTCTGTTTTCCTGAGGCTACTTTACAAGTTTCAGTACGTTTGGGAGTCCTTTTGTGCGGTTTGCGAGTCGTTTTTTTTGCAGAGTTAGCTGTTGTTTGACGAGGAAAACTATCTTCCATTAGTGGATAAATCTCTGTAAAATTAAGAGTTCAGATCTCGGGAATCTGACATTTTTTATTAATACGTAAACGTTCGTTTCTTATTATTTTCCGCTTGATTTATTGTACATTTAAAACGAATCAATTGACAATCACCAAACGAACAAACAAACTTAATTCATAAATACCTTCATTCATGACACCCTACTCTTTTAACTTTTTACACAACACTATTGGAGAAGACATTATTGTCACCTGCATTCGCACAAATACCCAACTGCCGAAATCAGATCATAAGTTATTGCTCATAAATATACACAAACATACATTTAATTTTCTTATAGGTATATACCTAAATAAACTTTTTAACTGTGCTATTATATATATATTTTGTTACTATCCATGCATATGATTTTTTATATATATTACTTTATTTTACTTTCTTTATTGCTTTTGTATTAGACAATATATACTGTTCTTATTATCCACATTTTATATTTATATACTTAATTAATTAATTAATTAATCTTATAGTTATATAGTATTTTGTTTTATATCTTTATTATTTTTTAGTATTTTGTTGTATATCTTTATCTTTATTATTTTTTGTTCTCACTATATTGTTCAGCTGCTCATCTCGGCACAGGTTCTTCCTATTGAGATGAGCGGCTCCATCTCCTATGTCAGGTAACAAGATGAAGATAAATAAATAAAAAATAAATACCACGAACATATTCAACATATGGGCAGAGGAGTTTCTACTACTTTGGACCCTAATTTTATATCCTTTGCACATTTTCAGTGATTTACTTATTTAAGTTTAAAAAAAATAGATAAACTATACATGACATAATATTGCCTAATGGTGTACCAAAGTGAAATTGATTTCTTTTGATTGATTTCTAACGCGAGGCATATGTATATAATTATTCGTGTAATGTGGAATTTTGATTTACTTAGAGCACAACTGACTAATGTATTTTTAACGGCATTCCTTTTATACATTTTGTTATGGAGCAGTGGCGTGCATCTATGTTGTAGAATTGGAGTTAGAAATTTTGTAAAGAGAATAGTTTACGGAAATCTATATTACATACATTTTGAAAAGCATTAAATATATTTATGTTATGTTAACTCTGCTGCTTTTCAGTTTTTAATTAACTACAGCAATTAAAACACCATATAAATTTAATTATACATAACACACATATCTAATTAAAATTAAATTAAATTCTCAATATTTACATTTTTAATTTTTCCCATTTATTAAATGCATTTATTCTACACTGACAATAGAGTAAAAATATTTTTGATTTGTAACATATTTACGCTCGGTTTATGGGAGTAATTTCGTATATGCGAAGACGGAAATGCGTAACAGGAAGTAGGAATGAAAAAATGTTCCGATTTCGAATAAATTCAATTTTATCCGGCATATTCAACATTGACATTAGGCGTCCGAAGAAAATGTCAAATTACGGTTATGCAAAATTTAGATTTCTTATATCTATGGATAACTTTGGTTTAGAAAAAAAACTGTTCGACAAAATTAATGTACAACATATATTTTATTGATTATGACAAAAAAAAAATTGGTTGTGAAAAAGTTTTATTTTAAATGAAGCGATTGAAGAATATCTGTTTTAATATCTATCTATTTTCCATATTAATTCTTAAACAAAAGGCTGTTTTATGTGATATACAATATTCACGTGTATGTTTAATGGTACCCACCAATCTTTTTGGTTAGAAACCACTTTTTTGGGTTTGTTCACACGATTTTAAGGTTTTCTTTGCGAGTATGAATAAATAAATAATTTTGAAATTTTTGATGTGTAACAAATATCTTTACACTTATTCATGGAAGCCGCAGACTTTTTTATAGACTCGTCCAAATTGTTTTAAGCAGTTTGGACGAGTCGTTACTGAGGCTGACTGAGAAAAGATATTACACATCATATGCGACTGCTGTAAGACTCGCTCAACTTTTAAATGTATATTATTATTATTAGATTTTTTATTTATTTTACGCTTCAGCAGGCAAAGAGGCCCAATTACAGAAGTGAAACACATCACAAAACATCGAGGCTTGAGTAAATCACACAGATCAATTGTGACCACACCGGGAATCAAACCCGGAATCCTCGATGTGAGATGCCCGCTGAGCTATATATATAAAACTCTAATGTCTTTATGTTCATCGCTACCTGATAATAGACGCGCACGTTTATGGCCGAAATAATAAAAAATATTTTCATCTCGGGCAAATATTGAATATATGTTATTAATACTTATTGTTTTTAATTTTGGAAATCGTGCTAGAACAAACAATTTTTGCAAGTATAGTTAAAATCAGTATACTTTTTTGTGGACTGTGTGATTTCAAAATCGTGTGTAAAAGATAATGATTTTGCTTTAGTAATTTCAATTTGATTTTGTACAACTTAAAACAATTAACTCCACGCGCGACACTGTCACCTTGGATGATGGATTACGCGGCCCGGGATTAGCGGGTAAAGTAGAGCAACTAATGGACATACTAATGATTCTAATATTTATGAGTCGGATCAATATGACACGTTTGTACGGCGCGGGCAGCAGAATGCATTCTGACAAAATAGTGGATTCGGGAGGGATGTTTGATTCAGGAGGTAAAAAGATTTGCATGGGATTTGGTGTGCTTGATAAATTAGAAAAGGAAGGGACCTGTGGGCGAAAAGCATGAGTCAAAAAATGCAGGTTTTCAGGAGAGTGAAAACAAAATTTGGGAATTTCGTTTCTTTACGCAATATCTCTTAAAGCCTTTGTAATTCTTGTCCAATTTTGCATCGATAGTTTTGGTTTTTCCCAAATTTTTCAAATAATAAATCATGTCATTTGTCCTTTTTCAAAAAATTTTAAAATGGTTGCATTTTATTTTGCTCCTGACTCATATTACGTTTTCTTGCTAGATATGTATATAAAGGAGAACTCTGCATACTTGACTCAAAACTGATTTTGTTGACTCATTCGGTTGTTCCTTTCGCCTACATACAATACTATTTTGTACTACTGCAATACTCCTTATCTATACACGAGTACTCTGACTCTCATAGATGTTGTAGAATAAATTGTTTCATTATTTCAAATGTTAAGTTATATTAATTTATGTATAAAAAACAAATAAATAAATAAAATGATAGTCACCATGATCGCCAAAGTCCGCCGAAGAAAAATAATAACGTATTTTGTACCTACCTAGTATCCGGTTAGCGTAAAAAAATAAGATATTAAATTTTTACATAAATAAAAGCGTGTTATCATTTCATTGAACGACGGTCCGGATCTTTGAAAAAAATCAGATTATTATTATTATTCGTTCTGGAAGATTCCGCCGCGGCGCTAGCGTAGCGCCCCAGCGGCGGGGCGAGGGTGGAAGGGGGGGGGGGGTAATGGAAATATGGAAAAAGTTTTCGCGTGTTGTGTGGAAAATAAGTGGAAAATATGTCCGTGGAGCGATGTTTTCCGGATTACCGCCCAAATATAAAACAAAACTTTGCGCGCGGAAATTTTACTTGGAATTTTGTCAGCGTGAAAAATGATTATTTAATAACAATAACTTCAAATCAAATCGGTAACCTGTTTTTTTTTTGCGCTGTTGTTTTGCCGTTTGCTTAGTCAATTTCGCATTTTATCGGCGCAATGCCGGTATCTCACGTTTTACGGCAACAAGTGACGTGTGGAATATGGCGACGTGCGTTTTGAACCACGCGCGTGTGGAAACTTCTAGAGCGATTCTTAATGAAAGTCGGCAGAGTTGGTGATGATGACGATGGCCACCATGTGGAGAGCGATGAAGAACTCTAAATCCACTCACAGAACCTCCTGGTGTTCATCTATGTGTTGCGATGTTTACAGGTGTAGTGCAGCGTATGCAAGCAAGCAAGAAAGGCAACAAGTATGTAAAAAAAAAAAAATCGCGGTTGGTTTATTCGCTGAAAAGGAGAGTGAAGAAAATACATGATATTTATAGATACGTAGCGCAGTGGGCGTGACACGGGCTTCCCACATCGAAAGTTCCGGGTTTGATTCCCGGTGAGGTTACAATTAAATTTGTGTGATTTACTCAAGCCTGGGTGTTTTGTGATGTGTTTCGTTTCTGTAATTGGGCCTCTTGGCCTGTTGAAGCGTAAAAAAAAGATAAATGTAAGTTAATACAGAGCATCTCAAAACACTGAAAATCGTATTGTCACGGGACGTAGCTGTGGGAAGCAAATGAAAACACTGGAAATTAATTATCGATTTATTAATTATTTGAAAAAGTCAATGGGCAAAATTTAATTTAAAAACTGTTATTTAATTCACACTATTTCTCAATTAATCATGAATCTATGAAACACTTTTTTATCGCTTGCTGGAATATTTCGTTAATTTTTTTTTAAACAGAGATGCGAACACGGAATACGTGTCACATCAATATTCTTACTATTTTCAAACTAAGCTATGAAAATAGGATTAACTTGCTGGTTTGGAGTGAGGTTCGAACCCGCGACGAGATCACGAGACGAGAGTCCTAACCACAAGGCCAACAAGCTACTCAGTATCTCACGTAAGTAGGTACCTCGCTCGATATCTGTCGCTTCGAATTAATTTGCGCGTTGGTAACACTGCTAAACGGTCGGTCAAACGTCAAAACAAACTTGGAAAAAAATCTGTACATTTTATACATTTGACTGAAGTTTAGAAAATAGCAAATAAAAAAGTAAATAACACATTTCCTCGCTAGGCTTTGCTTCACTTAATTAGTGTAAAGTAAAGTCGGCGTCCGACATCTTGCGGGGAGGAACCCAAGTGAAGGGAGGAGGTCTGGAAAAACATCTTGTTGACGTCACTCGGCCGGATCAAGTGGTCAACTCGGGGTAGTTTATTTAATTGCTCCAATTCCCGCCCGCCCACCCTCGCCAGGCGACGGAGGCTTTCAGGGAAGGCTTCGGGGCGCGTTGTGGAAGAAGCACTCTGGATATATTTAGTGCCTACATGTTATATTACCTCCTTGTTTTTTGGATTCGGTTAAAAAGGATCCAAAAAGTTGTAAATATGTGTACAGTTGAATCATTCTAAAGGAATTATGTCCTGCAACCTAACAAACTGCTAGATTATATTGTAAGGTGAGCAAAAAAATTAAGGACTGTCTTGTAAAATAATAAAATCTTTAAAATATGGACATATGAATGTTAAAATAAATTATATAAGTCTGGAAGGGAAAAATTTAAGGTAGAAATTGGGGTATTTTTTTTAACAAGGCGGTTATTAATACATTTATATATTTTATTGGAAAGTTTTGAAAAAAAAAATTGCCGCTTCACACCTATTTTCGTACGGCTCCTCTTCCGTGACTGAGGTGTAAGAAAATATCTCCGGTACACGTTTATTTTAATTTAAGAATAAAGGTCCTATCTATGGTATGGTCCTAAAAAAATTATAGTCTAGCGTATACATTCTGTATAAATGATTAATAGAAACGCAAAAGCCCAACATCAGGTCTGATTATGGAGCTTGCAATGGGACCTAAAACGCCGGCCAGAGAGGTCAGATGTACACAGGAGAATATCCCAGAAATCTACACATAGAATATTCTGTCAAGTACATATTTATGTATCAACGAAATCTTTTTAAAAAATTTATTGTATTTTTCGTAAGTTTTATTTCGTTTTTATACTGACATTTTTTATTATAAAAAATACTAAAATTTAATATTACCATCCGGCTTAAAAAAGCGGTAAAATGATTAAAACCGCGAAACATACAACACTGAAAAAAACTGAAAAGCTATTAATCTTTTAAAATTAACGTTACGTCCTATAAATTAATCCCTTAAGGCAAAAAACAACTTGTAACTGGCAATCTTTTTGTACAAACCCTACCAAATATTAATTCAGGTATGAATTAATGGTTTCAATTTTCGCTTTGATCAATTTACGTAACATTAAGCTATGCGCATATAAATTGTATGATATGCGTATTACGGGCTATTTCAATTGAGTGAATTTATGTTTTTAAAAAAATATTCTCTACGGCTCTGTCAGAAGCACGATATGTTGAAGATAGATTTTTAATTTCGCTTTGTGATTTAAAGCATATTTTTACGTAACGTAGTCTGTTTGACACATTTGTGGTGTATTCAGGTAGGCCACCTGAACGGGGGTACAAGGTGGCGCTGCTATTTAAAGGGAGAGCGCCAACTCTCGCGCGCTCAACTAGCGTGCAGTTTGCATAGGTTTTTTGTTAGAGTCGGGCGACACAAATTATCTGGGAGTATATTGGAGAAAGCCGAAACCACCTGCCTTTTATTTGATTTTCTGAGTTTGGGGTACTTTACAGTAATTTTTGTAAATTTATGTTGTAAAAGTAGATAATTATGTTAAAAAAAGATCCGTCGACAGATCGATTTTTTCGTCATGGCACTTCATGAATATATTGTATACCGATACACGTCAATGTGTATGTTATCGCTATTTACGCGACAGAGAGACAAGATTGTATGATCACTTCTCGATAGTTACCGTCAGTTGACGCATATTTTTGGCTATGTACACCGCGTACAGTGTGTTGTTGTTTAAAATAAAAGTAAAGTTAACATATTTTAATAATTATTACTAAACAATTTTATAAACTTTCCGAAATTTCTTGCTTCTTATATTAATAATATAATATTTACTAAAAAATTGACGTCAACCTACCGGCTGACGTCAATTTTTTAGGTTGCCTGACGAAACTGGATAACGCGCCGCTCCCGGATAGAGTGGAGATCCGTGGTTCGAATCTCGGTAGAAGCTAAAATATTTTTCGTTGATTTGATTTATCTGTCGGTACGTTTTTTCTAATTGATTCATAAATTTGCTTAAAAAGCACAGAATTTTGTTCTGAAATTGCAACATCACATTAAAAATATGTTTTATTTAAAAAATAAAATATACTATTCATTTTATAAAAAATATTTTCTTCGTCTTCTATTTACAGCTGATGATGGATATCGACAGTTAATATTATTATTAAAATTTAATTAATATCATTTGTTTCCTTTTTCATAATGTAATTAAACATTATACAAATCTATGTACATATTGTAATAATCAAAAATATATACTAGAAGCAGATTCATCAGAGGTTGTCTGTATAGTGCCATGAGTAAAAAATCGAGCTGTAACTGTGAAATTTGTTAACAGTAGGTTAATTTGACATTTAAAAATAGAATGATAACAGTGATTAACGGGGCCATTTGTCTCACCAGTCATACGTCAAACGTCAGTTTAATGACCTTTGATGTTCCGTTTTCTATGGACCTATTGGACGAATTTGAATCTGCTAAGAGGAAGTCAAAACAGAATTAAGTATTCGTCTAACTTTTATGAATAAATAGTTGAAGGTATCTATGATTCTAGGTGACGTTTGTTTGCATGTTGCAAGTAGCTCATTGAATCATTACGTCTTGTATTTTTTGTATAAGCGCTGTATTTGCTATACATGTCTGATTTTTAAGCACTGTTCCATGTTATTTTTTTTTATTTATTTAAAAAAAATCCTTGTTTACAATATATAGGTACTTAATAATAATTTAACAATAAAAATATAAGATAAGATTACACAATTATTTTTTGGTTAAGATTTGTGGATTGTGCCACTCTACTAGGCTACGCCTGTCCCAGAGTGGCGTTATAGAACACAATTATAATATTTTTTTGAATTCGTCTATAATATTTGTTTTCATAAGGTAATAATTATGTATCTACAAAGTATCAAGTGCAATGTTAGTGATAGGTTGAGTGAGTCATAAGTCCAAGTGTAAATATGTGTAGAATATTGTTTAATGTAAAAAGGGTTAAAGTTTTGTTTAAGATTATTTTTTATTTTCCTTAATTAATTAATTTTTTTATATAGGTATATATTTTTATTTATTGACATTATTATGCAATTACAGTAAGTACATTTTCAGTTGCTTTACCTTTAGAGGTTCTACCTTTAGAGGTAAGCCAGTTGTTTGCTTTTATTTTATTAATTGAGTATATTTTGATTGTCGGGAAGTCTGTTTTAAATATGTTAAATATTTTAAGCCCTATGTATGAGTAATTTTTCTGTCTGTTGTTTATGTGTTGTCTTAGTTTTTGGTATTTCATCAAGGTTTCCTAATGCTTGTCTAGTATTATGTGAATGCGAGTTACTGGTTGCTGTTAGGTGGTTTGTGTTTTTGATGTAGAAGATGAGGGTAGACTTAACGAACAGCTGTCTAACGTCCAGTACATTAAATTCTCTGAATAGTCTGTCTGATTGGTATATAAATGGTTTGTTATTAATGACTCGGAGCAAGGTTTTTTGTGTCGTTATAGCTGGTTTTAATTTGGTTTTGTAAGTACCTCCCCAACTTGGAATCGCATAGTTCAAAAATGACTGAGCAAGAGCGTAGTAGATAGTTTTGAGTTGCTGTTTATTAAAAATATTACGTATGGATTTAGATAGATACTTTTTTTATTATTACATATTTATTTATCATAAAAATGGTATTGTGTATTTTTAAAAATTTGCCAATCAAGAACTCATTCCTAAATTTTATTTATTGAATTGCGACAGTCTTTATTTTGTTCCGAATATTATTTACAATTATTTTTATTATTAAGACAACTTTTATTATTACGAGACTTATTAATCTGGAAAACATTCCTAAATTGTATTTATTAATTTGCGTTAGTATTTATATTGTTCTGAATATAATTTACATTTTATTTTATCATTAAGTTATTATTTATTATAAATTCATCATAAAAAAAGTGCATTGTGTAATTATATCATATTCAAAATGTTAAAAAAATATTTATACTTTTTACTCTAAAGCAGGGTTCGAGGATATATATCCGCGGATATATATCATGATATATATCACGATATATATTATGATATTTATGGCTTGATTTTTATCTTTGATATATATCCAAAAAAACTTTCTGCGGTCGTTAATAGATAGCGTTAGTTGTATTTTAAAAATGCTGCAGATTGTTTTTTTTTAATATCTGCGGTCGTTACTAGATGGCCCTAGATTATTTTTTTAATATCTGTGTTAAAAAAATGGCCACAGTTTTTTTGATATCCGCGTTTGTTAATAGATAGCGCTAGTTGTATTTTAAAAAGTGCTACGATTATTTTTATTTTATTTTATTTCATATAATCCATTTTTTATTTCACACAAAGAAACAAATACTCATAACACTACATTAGAAAGAGCAACTTTTATAACTTATATATAATAATTGCATATATTAGCTTTTTTCAGTATGCAATTCATTTATTTAATAAATAATAATTCATGTACAAAATAAATTTCCTAATAATTTCGATTGTATCAATCGACGTATGCAAAAAAGGAGAAAAAAAAGTTTGGATAATATATCAAATTTTTGATATATATCAAAAAATTTTGATTTTTATTATAAAAATCGGATTTTTTTGAACCCTGCTCTAATGTAACTATAGGATTTTAGAGTCAATAATGACGGTCTGCTTATCAAAAAATAAAATAAATAAACAATATAAAAATATGTTACTGCCGTAAATATGAAAAATATTATTGTTGACTTTGCTAGAATATTTCAAGGAGGATATCGATATTGAAATGTTTATTTGATTGCTTATCCGTCTGGGGTGTAGAGGGCGCGGGGGGTGGGGTGACCGGACGTCGAGGGGAGGAAGTGAGAAGGACCGGATGGCAATTCGCGAGGGTCAGAGATACAATATCCGGTCACCGAGCGCGTCTCTGCGGGTATATTTACATTACATCTGCGCTATCGGACTTATTGCTTCGGGTACCAATATTTCTCGCGGAAATTCATATTGCTTTTCTTCATCTTTATGAACGGAGCGCTTTTCATGAATTTATATTCTTCCAAGGAAATGCGGAGCAGGATGATTGCAATATTCCGCATTCGATATCGTAAAAGTATATTGTGTATCGACACGCTGCGCGTAGATCGTGTTTCATTGTGTATTGCAAATCCCCCGTGTAATGTTCTGTCGGTACACGTGTTTTTGGAAATGTCCCGAGGAAGGTGAAAGATGGGAAAGCTGCAGTGGAGGGTCATGTAGACAATCCCACGTGATGCGCAAAGCCCTTTTATACAATCTAGTTGATAATCCGGAACTTCTTCAACGAATATCTTACCACATACCAACTTGCAATAACAGATATTCACCTACCTACTTCTCATCTCCCCTTTTGTAAGACCAACTCAAAACAAAACTCCTTTATGTACAGATTCACAAATTCATTTAACACAAACTATCACCACATTGACATTTTCAACTCAACAATAAGAAACATAAAACAAACAATATCTACACAACCGCACCCAAACTAATTCGTACATTATATCTTCCTTTCTACTCTCATCCCACATTTCCCTCCACCCTCTCCATTCGCTGTTAAAGTAAGTTAAAGTAAATTACTATATTCAGTGGAAAATTTGTAATTGGCATAATTTTAAAAACCATTATTTCATATTTATTAAGATTGTTGATTTGCTGTTAATTTTCCCCAAAATAAATAAATAAATAAATAAATACAAACCAACTGAATTAAGACCAAAGGGATGACCAAGGCATCGGTGGACGAATAATATTTAGGTACACGGAATGTGGCTGTGGAAGGAAAGCTAATGATAAGGAAATTTAAAACAATTTTTGCACAATGACCCAGATCTACTTAGCTCCTACTTAGTTCTCAAGTCCACTTAGCTCTCAAATCTACTTAATTTCTACTTGGCTCTACAATAAAATACCAAAAGAGAACAAATAAAACCATGTATCAATTCAAGATACAACTGAATGAATGTCTAATAGGATAAAATGGACAGCTATTCGAAATCAAGCATAATAATTGCATTGTCTGTCCTTCCTTTTGTCCGACCAAATTTAACCGCCGGAGATGAACTCCGGGCTAGCAAACCCAAACTGACCGCTCTACGCATGTTGCTACCGCCGCCACTCCGTAGACCGCCAAAGAGATACTATAAATATATACTAGGGCTTAGCAAAGAGGTGAACCAAGGTTCCGTCAAGGTTTGCAACTAGTTATTATTAAAAAAATACAATAAAATATTATACAATCATCGTACATATACTCTGTAGGTACAAAAAATTACCTAGTGAACTAAAGTCTCCAGTAACAAACAAATAATACTGGCAAAAACTCTAAAAAAATATTTCCTCAATAGTTATATAAACCATTCACGCTTTCTTTAAATAAAGTACTTTATACTTACGTAGTCATTTTTATTGTAATTTTAAGCTTTTCTCACCATAGTATATAATATTGTTCTTCCCGGAATAAAGTCATTCGGAATAATATATTGTAACAAATATTTTGTAATAATATATCGTAATTAAAAAAAATAATACTCATAATAACTCGCCTCAAAGAACATATACATTGAAAAATTGTTTAACAGATAATCTTTGTAATTCATTTTATCGGAAACTATAGGCAACTTCATTTCATTTCATTATTTCAATACCTAGTGTTATAAGAAGCGAAAATAGAAACATTCAACTACCTCTTTTTTTATTATTAAACTCACACGCAACACGTAAAAAAAGATTGTATATGAAATTGTTTGTTTGAATGTATAATAAATACAGATAAATTCTCGGCAATGAAACAAATAATTTTTGTAATGCTCACCTCCAAATTAATTTAATTCAATGTTTGTAATCAGGGCGGTCAAATATACTTGGGATATTTGCTCTTGAACGAATCTAAGTACCGGCATATTCTTCTTATTGGCCTCCGAAGTATTTCAGTATACGCAGCATCGTAGAAAAAAGCCATTGCTCAACGTTATTATATACATTTACCTTTGAAACATCTCAAAGCGCAATCGAAGCACTTATTCAAAAGCAAAGAATGAAGCATTTTGACATCGGAAAAATAGAATCGCGAAAACACGGGTGTTGCCGCCACAGATAAATGTTCGGATCGGGTTAAGTGTTGCCAGAGGCCCGCCTGATTTCCCCGAAGGACGCTATATTAATTTTAGCCCCGCTCTCCTCGATAGGTACCTACCGGGAGCATAATTCCGCCTGTGTATTGTTCGGAAAGCGAAACGAAATTCCTACGCAGGCACCGACTCGGTTGCGAGATGCTCATTGGAAATTTTCTAGCGGTGGATTTTCCAATGAGAGCGCTTCTCGCAGAATTTATATACAGTGAAATGTAATAGGGAAAATTATAATTAAAAGTGTATAAACCTTGGAGAATGATAAACTTAATCATTCTAGATACTTATATTTTAAAGTTAAAAGCAGTTAATTGCACCAGATGGGACTTACTATATATGTACTCAGGCGTATCTAAATATATAAATATAAAGTATAATAATATATAAAGATAATATAATATAAGTATAATTTAAAGATAATATAATATAAGTATAATAAAGATAATATAAGTATAATATAAAGATAATATAATATAAGTAAAAAGCAAGTATGTAACAATGCAGCAGCATAAGAAAAACATAATATAATAAAAATGTTACATAACAGTTAGTTATTTCACTCAACCAAAAAACAAAACAAATACAAATCAATTATTTTAGTCCGATTTGACAAATACTATTAATCTTTCAATACACCTTTTAAAATATATTTGAATATTATAAAGTTGTTGGCAAAGACGTCAAGTTGCTCGTATCTGTTTGCTAGTCTAGGAAGCCTTTGCAGTGGGTAATTAAAGAATTAAAGATGAGGAATAATAGAGAACATATCCTTTTATACCGTTTGTACCTATAATATTTTAATCTTTTAATGTTAAGGAGACAGGCAGCTCACAGAGTACATTTTCCACATTAAAACGAACGTTTGCATTTTAATAACAAATTAAAGTGTTCTTAAATCGCGGAAAATATATGTAAATGCCCACGCACCAGCCTGAGCAGAGATTAAACAGTGCTCGCTATTAAGCACCAAGAACTAATGCTTCGCAAAATAGCGTATTTAACAGAATTCGCACACCTTTAATATTCTTCCCTATTCAACACGAATTACCTTTCATTCCCTTTTCAACGTGAATATTAACAATTCCACGAGAATGTTATTTAAAACGCTCACAGCTACTCTTCATACGAGGATAACAAAATTTAATGGATGTGTGACAATAATATAAACTAAGTTTATTATAATATATCTAGTCGAATATAGGTGGGTATATCTCAATTTTACTATCTTTATTATAATCATTAATTATTTATTTATTTAATTAATTAAGGAATCTTAATAGTTTCAATCATTAAAATGTTAGAGCATAGCGTACATTGCATAAACCAAAGATGCACTAATGTTTAAGGCGTAGTAAATTAAGTACTATGTTGAATAAGAGAGTATTTGAAAGCTAAGAGAATATCCCAATTATAATAAATTTGATGTCTGTCTATTCGTCCGTCCGTCCTTTTATCTGTCCGTCCATCCGTCCGTCTGTCCCTGTAACTTTGTGTAACGTCCGTAACCGTAACGATTTTTTTTCACAATTTTTTTTTTTCCCAAAAACTTATTTTCCCGAATTTTTTTTTATAAAAAAAAATTGTGTGTGGCAAAGTAGTGAGTAAGTAGGTGGGAACATAAATTGAGTCAACTAGTTTAGGTGCGGTTGTGAAATTATTTTCGTTTTATGTCCATATTTGTACATCAAAAAGGCTGTAATTTGTGTTTAATGAATTTGTGGATTTGTAGTTGAAGGAGTTTTATTCGGAGTTGGTTTTGCAAAGAGGGAGATGTAAGGGTTGACAGGCTTTGAAAAAGGACTATCTTCTAGGTTGTGTGGCATTTTAAATAACATGACAGAGTTCGCTACATTTTTACGGCTAGTTGGTATCTTCATCACAAAGAACTTTTCAGAGTCTTCATTGTTAGCATGAGATCAAAAAGAGCGAGAGTTAAAGTACCTACTTTAAGAACCTGTCATCATCATTCTTGGCACTACAACCCTTGGTGGGTTTTGGCCTCCTCAATAATTTTCCTCCACTCATCTCGGTCTAGTGCCAGCTCTCTCCAGTTTCGAATCTCCAAGGCAGAGATATCTTTGAGGACGTTGTCACTCCATCTTAGTTTCGGCCTTCCTAAGCTCCTTCGCCCTATTGGCCTTGAGTTCAGCAGGGACTTTGGTGCTTGATGCTCGGACATTCTCTCCACATGACCCAGCCACCGAAGTCTTCCCAGTTTTATAAATTTTGTGACGTTTGGCTCCTTTAATAGAGTATAGAGCTCATTGTTGTAACGTCTGTGCCAAAGTCCATTTTCTAGAACCGGTCCGAAGATACGCCTCAAAATTTTCCTTTCAAAAATGTCCAGTGCTCGCTCATTCCTCTTAGTAAGTACCCACGTCTCAGCTGCGTACGTGAGCACTGGCCTAATAAGCGTTTTGTACACCAATATCTTGGTGTTTCTGGACAGCAGTCTGGATTTTATCGGCTTTTGTAGGCGGAAAAAACAGCGATTCGCGCTCACTATGCGCTTCTGGATCTCATCTGCAGTATTATTGTTGCTTGTTATCAGGGATCCTAGGTATGTAAATCTTGGTACCGTTTCAAAATTTTGACTTCCACACGAGAGAGTTGGGATTTGTTGGGTGCATCCTACGGCCATGTATTTGGTCTTCTGCTGGTTTACTATGAACTTTAAGAACCTGTATTGGACGTTTTCAATTCTGGTTTTGTGTAGGTACTGCACAGCCTGGGCTCCAGCCCTTAACCATTTCCGCATCCCCGGCAGTCCGCGGAGGCCCACTACGGCGGTAATATATTGCACCTTCCCAGTTATATCTCTAACCCTGCGAACGGGGCGCCGAATTGAAAAACACAATTTAATAGGAATATATTACTCCAAATTACTTTTGCGGGCGGCGCGAACCACCCTTGAGCGTGTTACTTTATTTTTCTAAAAATGAGGTCAGAATGAGGAGTTGGCTACTTGGATTGCAGCCCTACTGTCTGTTTATGAATTTTGATTCTGAGTATAAATGCCTTGTAGATTGCTAGATATTTGAATTTGACACTGTTTTCAAAATAATACATTTTTAAAAAATGAAGAAGTCTTCTATAAATTGTTTTTATATTAATTTTTTTTATAAAATATGTAGGTAGTACGCGACACAAAATCGGCACGTACGTGGGGAAAAAATTTGGGATTATTGGAAAAGGTGGACTGTATTTTGGTCGAGACATGAAGGACATTTCGAGTCACTTTTTGTGTCTTGGCGTCACTCGTAGCGATATTACTTCACCAAACTGTTTCACTTGGTTGGCCACCAACGTTCGTTACTCCCGAAGTTCGGCGATGACAAAATTATAAAATGTACAATTAAAAAACGAGATGAAAAATTGGAGCTTTTAACACAAGACTTGTCGAAACGAGAGAGAGAGAGAGAGAGAGGGGAACTGGAACTGGTTGAGGGTAGGATATTTTTCGATATTTTTCGATCTGTGTTGCCACATAAGAAAATAACAATATTCTTTTGAATCGATTTCTGTGCCAACGTGACATCACGAATATCGAACATAGGTAGTAATTTCGTAAGCTAAGAGCGAGAGTTTGGTTATGTTGGTTTGCATTTTCTCTTTATATCTTGCGTCGTTTATTGCTTATTAACTTTAAAAAATTAATTTGAAAAATTCCCAGACTGTGGACAACACTTTATCGATTGTAGCGCCCTCCTCCATTCTCCAGATAAGTTGGATGAACTGTAAACCATTTTAAACCTATCAAAGATTTTTGCGTCTTTCACAAATCAAACAACACAATTTTCACGAAAATCTATGCCTTTTCTCAACATAAACTTTTTTAGTTTATTTATTTGTTTGGAAATATTACAGATATATTTGGTGATATATACAGGGTGTACCAGAGTTAGCAGCAGAAACTTTGCCTGTATATTCCTTCCCATGTTATGAGTCTAAAATATTCAAGCAACAAATAAATATATAATAAAATAAACAAGCAGCAAAAAGCAAAAATGAATTTTTCATAATCAATACAAGTTACTGTAATGATAGTTCAACTTTTTACAAGAAATAAGTCAGAAATATAGAAAAAAAAATGCAAACTTTGATATTGGATATCTCCATAACTATTGATATTAGGTCATGGTTGCGTGAACATTATAGACTCATAACATAGGCAGGAATCTACCGGCTAAGTTTCTGCTGCTAGCTCTGGTACAGCCTGTATGGGTGTTTGTGTGTGTATTCTTTTAAGCTTTCTATATATACGAGTGTATGGAAGCGAAGGTGGGTGTCAAAGAAAACACCTAGTTCTTTTATTGCATCAACGGATTGAAGCTCGTTGTCACCGATATGGCACTGGTGAACATATTTGTGACGATTATTTTTGTAAAACTGATTGTTTTGCATTTGGTATAGCCTAGCAATAGTTTACTTGTGACAGAAATCTGTTTATGTCGCTTTGGAGGTTATCGCAGCCGACGAGTCTGGAGATTTACTCTTACTGCCGATCAAACAACCTCCCTCGCCAAAACATGTTTTCGTTTCACTTACTCACCCGCGGCGCTGGCCCCCTTCTCAGCCGACGGGAATAATAAGGAATACGAAAATGTTGTATTGCGTCGTTTAGCGAGAAATTCACCTCAAGGAGCGGCTTGCGCGTAAAAAATATTTCCAGCAGCCGGAACTCGGCTCCATTTTGTTCCAGCGGCACGCGTTCGATCCCAGGGGCGCAACTGTCTCAGAGCAGTAGTTGAATGGGGCGCAAAATTCTAAAAAAAAAGATTAACAAAAAAATTATTATAAAATAACCTTCTGTGAAGAGTTTTCTGGGATATTCTGCCGTGTATATATGACCACGGCAGAATATCCCAGAAAACTATACACAGAAGATTCTGAACGGCCGTGAAAACCTAAGGACATTTATTACAAATATCGTTTGGCTATCAGTATAATATTTTATTTTTTAATGAACATTTATTGTGATTAAAGAGTTAAGGTTATTATTACGGCCGTTGGACATATTTATGTGTTAAATAAAACGAATATTTTATACGAATCGTATATTTTACTGAGAAGAAAATCTTGACGTTTCTCTGAAGTCTTATTCAGCGTCATCAGGAGAGCGTCCTATCAGTGTAGGCCGAACTGATTATTTCTTCCGAGGTCGTAAATTATATGCACTTTGTTGTGGAGACTTCACTTCTTCTACGATAGAGATCGCCGGTGCGCAATATGTACTAATTACATATTCAGGATTAAAGGTGGAATCAAAGTCGTGAGAACAGGGCGCCAAATACTTGATAGTTTGTAACTGTCGTCTCTATTGAAATTAAGAGGACCTCCGCCATGATAGGATGGGTAATATTGCTTACATTTTTTAAATGGTTTATGTTTAATAAAAAATTATACTTCTAATTTGGCGTATGCACATTCTGTTCAGCTATGTTCCAACTCAAGGTATACAACACAAACATCTATGACAGTTCTCCATCAACGCATAATAAATTAAAAATATGCCAAAAATACAGTATCCACGTACCGAATTGCATTTGCTTGTATAATAAAGAGGTATAATTCAATAACCATATAATTACTACATCAGCAAATAGTAAATAAAAAACAATTACAGCGCCAGGAGCACATGGAACATTATGGAACCGACATGTAAAAGTACCGGAATTTTTGACGGGTTACAGCTAATATATACATAAAATCCGTCTGCTTTAATAAAGTAAAATACTAGTGTCAAAGACAGGGCACCAAATGTACTGTTTACTTTGCTGACAAAATCCCCAGCAACAATGCTTACAGATTATAATATCTGAAAATAATCGAATGTAAACAAAAAAAAATATATTATTTAATCGAAACCACTTTAAAAGGAGCCGGATGGTAATGACGGAATCCTTCATCAACCATCTATAAATCGGTAACCACACACCATGGTTTTCTGATCCATTAGTTAACAAAAGACCAAACTTATAATGACACAAAAGCATTATTTGATTATCTTCTTTTATTTTTAAATTGGGTTTGCATTTGACTCATACAGCAGAAAATAGATTTTGTACTAGATTTTATTTGTGTGACAAATACTCATTGTTGAATAATCTATTTATTTATTAACAAATCTTTATTATTATATTATTACTGAAAAGGTCAAGGAATTGCGACTGTGATGGTATGGTCATGTAATGAGGCATGGAAATCATGCAGTGCATTCCGCACTCAAAATACAAAAAATAAAAAGAGGTAGAGGTCTACCCAGCGCCACATGGTGGAGTAGTGAAGAGTGCCCAGTTGGACGAAGCGATGGCCCAGAACAGGGAATTGTTGAAAAAAGAATAAAGAGAGACGACCCTAAATGAAATGGGAAATGGGATACGAAAAAGAAGAAGAACAGTTTCATCCTAATAATACCATTTTCAACTTCATGTTGTCACTAATATGATTGGCTACTGGTTAGACATCACTTGTAGAACCCCATCTTAGCTTTTGACCTGTGAGTCGTGATGTATATAATGATGTGAAAATATTACGTTGCAGATGCGCGCGCACTTCCTTGCACGCAAAAATTTCACCCACAATGTTTCTATGCATCAACCTAATGCAATGCATTAGTATCTTATATAATTAGAAGCTTCCCTCAGTGTTTGTTTCAGTGTAAATGTAATCAGTCTAAAGTGAGTTTAAAAAGTAAATTTGCTCCGCTCGGCCGAAGGAAAGTTCCGCCGCTGTTTGTTCTGCCAGCTCCTCGAAGGAGTGCTCCCACACACAGATCGGTGATTTATTCCGCTGCCATCCTTCCCGGCAATGCCCGGAATGTCAACGAGCAAATTTCGAACCTCACATCTCTTCATACAGCATCTCTAGCGTGAAATATATTCAGCGCGATGACTCCTGCAAAATTTGAAGTTTTAAGGTGATGATTCGAGACGTAAATTCGTCCAGATGATTGAAAATTTACCGTAAGTTTTCTTATTTATTTATTTTATAAAGGTAATTACAAATTAATATTATTTTACATTATCATATCAGTAATGTATTAACACCAAAAAAGAGTTTCCAATTTTTCCAATCCAAAAATTTTATTCTGTATATTTGTAAAAGCCCATAAGGGCGTTAAATAAATAAATAAATAAATAAATTATGCTTTGGGGTGGAATTCACATTTCTTATGATTAAAAAATATATAAAAAAGTTGTGCATAATGTGATGTTGTCGTTAGGAGGAGAACTTTGTTTGTGTCGGGAATCCAGTTAAATACGCTGTATTGCTTCAAGATACTTTATTGGTTGTATAGGTGCATTAGTTAACGCGACAATATTACGGTATGCAAATATAGCACAAGGTGTTGCTGATATGTTGCTGATACGTTTTAAGAGAGCGTCCCTAGATGGCGTCTCTCAAATATAACATTCGCTTTCCCTCTCTCTCTCTCTCTCTCTCTCTCTCTCTCTCTCTCTCTCTCTCTCTCTCTCTCTCTCATACCGTGTGTTTCTCTCCTTCATTCGGAAAGACGTTAACGCATATCCGTTACACATAATTTTTATCCATCGTTTGATATCAAATGCCGCATTAAGCAAGCTCATGCAGCCTTTATCCACATGAAAAAAATGTTCTTCAGTCGTATCACGATCTCAACCTTAGATTATGAATGCGAATAGTCAGATACTATTATATGTTTGGATTGGAAGCATTAACGCTTACCGAAGGATTGATAAGGCGACTTGACGCATTCGAGATGTGGGTCTTCAGAAGAATATTCAAAATTAGCTGGATGGACACAGTTACGAGTGAAGATTTTGTGGTTCGGATGAATAAATAAATAAGTTAATAAAATAATTAAAATCCGGGACTTCAATATCTCAGACATGTGATAAGACATCCAGAGAAGTACGAGATCTTGCATCCCATAATGCAGGGAAAGATTGCCGGAAGTCGGGGCTCTAGAAGAAAGAGAACATCATGACTGAAAAACATGACTGGCATCATGGTTTGCAAATCTACTGTAGTTATTCAGGGCCGCAGTAAACAAATTTCTCATAGCCAACACAATAGCCATCGTCCAGCACAAACGAAAGAAAATAATTTTAATTAATCCATTTATAAGCATGGAAAGTCAGTATGCATTACAAGTTTGTTTGGTTCACAATAATAGCAAAGTAATATAGTTATTCAATTCCACCCGTAGTTGACTACCACATCTATCAAATTTTGGAAATTGCATATCTGTCATTTGTACAACTCGTTTTACGTACAATTCGTTCAAAAGGATGACAAATTTCAACCACAGATAAAAATAATATGTAAAATATTGAGGATAGTATTGGGAAGTGAGCACAAAATAGCTAATATTCAGAATAACTAGCTGTGATCAAACAAATATTAAAACAATAAATGCTTTTCAAAATTCGGCAATGCAATCAATTAATAAATCATCTGTAAATACTACACTGAAGTATGTTTGGTGGATACAACAATGGATTTAACAGGAGAAGGAAGCAAGTACTTACTTTTCTGGATGCTGGTTCTTGAGTTCCTGCCGCGGTCCACCTTGGTAAGCAGCGAGATGCTTCCTTCTTGAGATGGATAACATCATCTTTTGGTTATGGACCATTATTTTATATTTTAAAAATTGTACAGATCTTTTGAATAGTCAAAAAAAGATGTTCTCTCCACTTCTAAATATGTTTAAGAAACTCAAAATCAAGGCTATAAATTAAAATAATGTTTAATGTAATAATCTCATGAATGTACATAAAATAACAACTAAATAGAGGTACTTTCAAAGCAATTCAGTTAATCACTTACAGAAACCGGAGAGTTTTGATAACTAAGCTAACATAGAATTTTATAAACCGGTAAATCTTTAATGATAAGTGCCTAGGGAAAAAATAATCTTAATAAAGGGCTTCTCCGAAAACATCCAATTATCCATAGGGGAAGGGGTAAATTAATCCTTATAAATAAGTAGATTGTACGCGGTATGTCCACTGTTTGATAACGGCCTTACAAGCCAAAACAGCTGTCACTTAAAAATAACATTTTAGCTGCAGAACTTAATAATAACATTTATTAAAATTAAATTTATTTTAAATTACATTAAAAATAAAGATGGACTTATACAAACTAAACACAAAAATCATAAATAAATTATACAGTTTGATAAATTAGAAATTTTGGAAATTTGAAACAGTGTTAATAGTAAATTGAATATTATAAATAACCTGGTCCTTTTTACAAATAGTTATCTTTTAAATTTATTTTCATGTTAAAACTTAATTATATTTCATTTCCTATATACTATTTTGTTATATTTTTACTGTCAATACTTCAATTTTTTATGTTTTGATGTAACAAATAAAACATAAAAAAGAATGCACTTAAGTGATCATTGGCCCTGAAACATGTTGATATTTTCGATGGTGAAAATGAAGTACATTTTAATTAATTATATTAATAATGTCGCCACAAAATCATTTTGCTCTTTCTGAAGAAGTCAGTAATTTCTGTTTCCCTTTTTTTTATACATATATTGTATATAAACTTGAGTTACTTCACAAGTAAATAAATTTACCTTGTTAACAAAAAAAGACTTACTGATAGCAAGCCTCTCTCGCAGATTAAAGGGTTTTTCTTTTGTTAAATTATCAATTATTTAAATGAATAAAAATAATAAAATGAACCGAACTCTACCGAAGAAATCGGAAAATACAACATGAGATGCTCTTTTTATATTGTATCTGGGGACTTGAGTATGTTTTTGAAGCATGGAAGCTTAAAAAATATTTGGTAGTTAAATCCCTGACATAAATGGAAAGGTTGCGATCATTTGCTCGCGCGAGTTAGCAGAAGCGTTTGATAGAATGCTTTTTTTATTAATTACCATTCGTCTCGCAGAATTTTTAGATAAAGGAAGACTCCATTAGCTGGGGTTTTCCTCGCTCCATTCTAGTCTTTTAGCTATTAAATTAGAAGGATATTTTTTCATAAACCCGCGGGAATTCATCCCCAATCTCCCGCGCAAATGAGATTATCTCACCTGACGACAAAACCGAAAAACTCGGGTGACCAAACGCAACATTTATTTTTATTTTTGTATCTATTTCAGTGCTTTGAACATTGAAATCAAGCTACATGATGATATTTTATAGTGAAATATCTTTTTAATCAAGATAAATTATGGAAGTCTTACAGAAACGAAGCAATTTATATAAGAAACATGTATGGAAGTCTTTTTAATACGATGGCCCAAGGCTTAAAACCTGTATTAACTGGCTTAAATGATCACTCTATACAATGCCTCATTCACCATTTCCATCGTAAGATCATCCACACATAATCAAAATTTTGAAAGTTGTATATATTTTTTTTATTTATACCGAACATACATAATAATGTTTAATAATAAATTAAATCTATGTTATTACATTTTAAAGTCCTTATACTCCCCATAATATGAGCCAATAGCTCGAGCTTACGGGAGGAGTATTTACAAGCTAAATTGAAGTACAAAAACAGAAACCATTTGAGACATGTGGGCAATGTTACAATACATCGTTGTCCAAAATCAAGGATTTGACTTCTTTCTTAAACTGTTCGTATTTTGGAATGTTTTTTCTTGAAATTTATTTTGCGACAACAATGTATTGTACCATTTAACTTATATATATGTATAGTGATGTTGTTCCATGGTGGTTTTTAAAGTTGGTATCTTTATTTGCCCCTTTGTTCTATGTCTATTACTTGTACACTCTAAGGGGTGGGATTTATTTATAAAATAATCTTTATAAATTTGGAATAGGGAGATAGATAGTTTTTTATATTTTTGTTACATTTTGGTACATTAAATTATTGAAATATATTTACAGTAGGATAGTCATAAGGTTTTTTGAGATTCGCTTTAATAATAATTTATTGTATAATGGTTGATGGTTGTAGAGTAGACTTTCCACCCATAATAATACTATACGTAAGAGTGAATGCATTAACGCGTAAAATACCGTTTTAATAGTATTTTTGTTTAATATATTGCGTAGGTTATAAAAAACAGATCAGTTTTTTCATTTGTTCCACGGTCAGATTGACATGGTCTTGCCATTTGATGTGTTTGTCAATTCCTGAATATTTGTCAATTCCTAAATATTTAATATTTGTCTTATGACCGAGTTTAGTACAGTCAGTGTGGCATGTTACAAATATGTTCAAAATTGAAACCTTCCATGTATTTGAAGGGACTATGCTTGAGACATATGTAGTCCTTCTCATGAAATAGAACGCACAGATTTCAAGTGCAATCTAAGGTATTTGTTTAATAATTCAGAAGAAAATCTATCTGTCGGAAAATCTTCAGGATCTTTCTCCAGCTTTCCAGGCTCTTCTGCAAGTCACGATGGATATCTGATATCGACACTACATCATCTGCAAAACCAGAATCCTAAGAGTATTGTTCATTTCTTGAATTGTTAGATAATTTATTGCCATTATGAATAGCAATTGGCTGAGAACAGATCCTTGGTGTACCCCCACTTTGATCGGAAATTTAGGTGATGTACCCGATGTGCATCCTACTTGTGTTAGCACACATTATTGACTCAAATATATGACTCGTTTTCAAATATTTAACGCCGGGCGTGTATTTTTCGAGTTCATCAGAATTATTTTATTTGAGACCTCTCTGTTTAATTGGATCGCAAGGTCACCCTGTTTCTACGCGAGTTCTTACTCATTATATTTCTTTACGATTTTTGAAAATTTTCTCCTAAATTTTGTTCGCTCTCCCAGCCAAATTTGATTTGACGTCGAGAGGTGGCTGCTACGACGGTGGGGTTGTTTTCAGTTTTTAGTGAGGGTACTTCGGATTATTTTTCTAAATAATTTGAGCAATTAAAAATAAACTTTTTGATAACTTTGCCCGTATTAACATAGAGTTTTCAACATTTGATTGGTTTTTGCTAACTAGCTCACTATCGCGCAGTGAAGACTACAACGCAGTGATAGCAAAGTCGAGCCCGCACGATCATTCGACTGTCAGCACGCATTATACTTTGTAACCTCAACTTACTTGTAACATTCTTATTTTAATGTATATCTCGAATCATCCCAAATAAATTCAAGGAAATATAGCACCGTAAGAAATTTTAATCAGATTTTTTTGCAATGTCGTAATCATTTTATTTGACTTGTATTAAAACAATTGATTTTTTTTCAACTATATACAAAAAATATAACAGAAATATTGAAAAAAAATGGTAACTGAAGTTGCTCATCTCCTAACAGTTGATATAATAATATTATTGTTTGAACATCTTACACTCATAATGTCGGGAGTAATCTATTTGTAAGGTATTGTGGATTACCTTTACTACAGCCTATGAGGGCCTTCCCTCTTCTATCAAATATACTTCCCAAATAAACAAATTCATCTATTTATTCCGAACATTCATTGCTTACTTGTATTTCACACGTTGTCTTACTTTCCTTCTTCTCAAATACCATCACTTTTGATTTGTTAATATTCATAATAAGGTCATTTTTCTTGCATGATTTATCGAGCTCCCTGGACTCTGTAAGTCTCGTTTGCTGTTTGCCATTAATATTGCATAATCCGCGCACGCAATCTACCCACACATTCCAGTTCCTTCGCACAATAATCCACATACAAGTTGAATTGCCATGGAGACACTATGCACCCCTATTTAACACTTTTTGTGAATGATTGATCCTTACACACGCGGTACTTCCATCGTATAGTAATCCAAGTGCATGCAAGCACTAAAATGGCAGTGGGCTAGACATATGGCTCGACAGGAGGATACTAGATGGGCACCCAGAATCCTACAGTCCAGGCCCTGGACGAAAAATAGAAGCGTCGGAAGACCTCCCAAAAGGTGGTCTGATGACATAGTCCAGCAAGCAGGAAGAACCTGGATGCGAAGGGGGAGAAACAGAGATGAGTGGAAGAGAAAGGAAGAAGCCTACATCCAGCAGTGGAGGGAAAAAGGCTATGGAAGAAGAAGAAGAAAAAGAAGTATAGGTTGAGGTACGTTCACCTTGTAAACAGAAAGTACTTTCCATTACCTTCTTTTTATACCGAATTCTAAAGATAGCCTTTGCAGATCTACGAAGGCACAGAAAAGTTTTTGATTTTTATCTATAAACTAAAGCCCTTTAGACGTCCCATACCTTTTCATTCGTCGCCGACCTTACTCTTTCTATCGGAATTTTTCCATAAAATTTGCGAACCGAGCTCAGTAGATTGATTGCCCTATAATTCCCGCATTCCATTCTCGACCCTTTAAAGACCTTCATAGAGAGGCATAATGACGGCTTTCCTCCAGTCAAAAAGGGTGTGGTTCTCCTCCAAAAGTCGATTTAAGAGTAAATGAAGCCACAAAATCATCAATGGGCCACCAGCCTTAATATACTCGGTAACAACGTTAAAATTAATATTGATTAACTAACAAAAAAATGAGATTTTGTAAGATTTTAAAAACACGTAAAAAATTAGTTGAAGCAGGGGCGTTTGCCTTACTATGCATGTGTATAGACATTTTGAGAATTTTAATGCACATAGCTCACGTTTCGCAAATACTTTCCGCGTGGTACACGAGAAAAGTCCTTGTACGCTGTTAGCAAAGTTCTTTACCAATTATGCAAGCTACGTCATACACCCCCTGGTGTTTTAAATTTATTGCCAATTCTCAGTTTTTCAATTCAACTCTGGCTATTAATAAAAAAAAAAAATTCTATTAATTTAAATAAGAGCTAATTAAAAATATTATTGTGTAACAAGGCTTGATGACTTTACATTAAATTGAAAATTTTTCACTCGTATGGAAATAATATCACTTTTTTTTGTACGTTCTACGTTTTTAATTCACGGAGACGCGTTTCGCCTTATGAGGGCATATGAGGGCCTTATGAGGACTTAAGGCAAAACGCTCTCGGATAATTAAAAAGGTAGAACTTAAAATACTAGTGGTTTTATTTCCATACGTGTGATTATCACAAAAAATCATCGTTTATAAACAAATCAATGTTCAGCAAGTGAAATCATAGAGAAGACGCACACTACCAGCTAAAGCTTCTGTTTATATATATATATATATATATATATATATATATTAGGTCCTTACATATGAAATTGGCGTTTGGTATGGGAGGAACATAAAGCCGATTTTTTTTTATTATAATATATTTATTTAATCAAAGTATGTACCATTGCTATCTATGCACTTTTGCCATCTCATAGGTAGTTCATCGATCCCTTTACTAAAAAAACCATTCGGACGGGAATCAATAAAATCTTTGAAGGCGGTTTGGACTGCCCCATCGGAGTTGAATTTTTTCCTTTGCAAGAAGTTATCCAAATTTCGAAAAAAATGGTAATCTGTTGGGGCAAGGTCCGGAGAGTACGGTGGATGTCTTAGACATTCCAATTGAAGCTCCTCTAATTTGGTAGCCGTCTGTTGTGCAGTGTGTGGTCTAGCGTTATCATGAAGCAGCAGTGGCCTAGAGCGATTAACCAGCCTCGGTTGTTTAGCAGCTAGCTTTTCCATCATGGTTTGCAGTTGCTGACAATAGACATCTGCCGTAATCGTCTGGCCAGATTTAAGAAAGCTGTAGTGAACGACACCAGCACTAGTCCACCAAACGCTCACAAGTAACTTTTTTGGAGTCAATTTTCGCTTGGGGCATGGTTTGGCTGGTTCGGCAGGGTTCAGCCATTGCGATGAGCGCTTCCGATTATCGTACAGGATCCACTTTTCATCACAGGTAATGATTCGATTTAAAATCCCTTCATTATTGTGCCGGTTGAGTAATGCAACGCAGCAGTCAACGCGCGTTTGTTGATTTGCTTCACTCAATTCGTGAGGTACCCACCTTTCAAGCTTTTTCACCTTACCAATTTGCTTCAAGTGGATTAAAACAGTTTTATCACTAACACCGCAGCCTGCAGCTAACTCGGATGTGGTTTACGATGGATCCGCTTCCAGAATAGCCTTCAATTCTTCATTATCAACTTTGGTCTCCGGCCGTCCACGGGGCTTGTTCTGCAGGTCGAAATTTCCAGAACGAAAACGTTGGAACCAAAAACGCACTGTGTTTTCTTTTGCGGCACCGTCGCCATACACATCATTAATCCTTCGAGCCGTTTCTGCAGCACTGGTGCCACGGTGGAACTCGTACTCGTAAATAACGCGATATTTCAAGTTTTTCATTTTGTAAACTGAGTGACGCAAAGAAAAAAACAATTGAGGAAAAAACAAATGAATTATAATTTTCAAAACACAAATACATGAGCAAATAGCTGTATAAATTTGGATTTGGAATTCCTAACCAAAGAGAAGATATTTGAGATCAAATTTGCCAGTACGGCAAAACGCCAATTTCATATGTAAGGACCTAATATATATATATGTTTAAATAGAAATTTTCGCGAAGAGGTATATGCATTATGAAAAGGGTATTTTTCGAGAACTTCGCAGATTTGTAAAAATATCTTATTTTTGCGCTATATTTCGGTTACACTGGGATAACCATTTATGTATTTATGTGATTATTTTTAAATATTTATTCAAAGTTTTCATACAATATGTAAAGCGGTACAACTACGGCCATCTATGAACATTAATTTTATTTATTTAAAAAATCCTTGTTTACAAATAAAGATACTTAATACTAATTTAACAATAAAACATAAGATAAAACATAAGATAAATTACACATTTTTTTTGTTTTGTTTAATTTGTGGATTATGCCACTCTACTAGGCTACGCCTGTCCCAGAGTGGCGTTATAGAACACAATTATAATATTTTTTCGAGTTCGTCAGTAGTATTTATTTTCATAAGGTAGTTATTATGTATCTACAGAGTATCAAGTGGAATGTTAGTGAAAGTTGAGTTAGTCATAAGTCCAAGTGTAAATGTGTGTAGAATAATTGTTTAATGTAAAAAGGGTTAAAGTTTTGTTTAAGATTATTTTTTATTTTCCTTAATTTATTTATTTATTTATATAGGTATATATTTTTATTTGAAGACATTATTATGCAATTACAGTAAGTAAATTTTCAGTTGCTGTTCTACCTTTGGAGGTAAGCCAGTTGTTTGCTAAAGCTTTTATTTTATTAATTGAGTATATTCTGATTTCCGGGAAGTCTGTTTTAAATATGTTAAATATTTTAGGCCCTATGTATGAGTAATTTTTCTGTCCGTGTGTTGTCTTAGTTTTTGGTATTTCGTCAAGGTTTCGTAATGCTTGTCTAGTATTATGTGAATGCGAGTTACTGGTTGCTGTTAGGTGGTTTGTGTTTTTGATGTAGAAGATGAGGGTAGACTTAACGAACAGCTGTCTAACGTCCAGTACATTAAATTCTCTGAATAGTCTGTCTGATTGGTATGTAAATGGTTTCTTATTAATGACTCGGAGCAAGGTTTTTTGTGCCGTTATAATAGCAAGAGCATAATAGATAGTTTTGAGTTGCTGTTTATTAAAAATATTACGTATGGATTTAAAAAGGTAAATGAGTTTTAAAAGTTTTCCCGATAATAGTTCAATGTGAAGTTTCCAGTTTAGGTGCCTGTCTATTATGACTGAACATATAATTGACCAAACACTTTCTAAACAAAATGCGTATGTAGATATATACGGTACCTACCTAGATCGGAAAAATTCAACAATTAATAAATGCGGATACATTACTTGTATTTACTAATTAATAAATTTATGGGTATGTATTAGCTTTTTCAAATTTTGATGTTAATACCTGTCGTTGCTCAATTGATATTTTTAATTGTGTGATAATTTTAACTCTTTTTAACAGTTACACATTTAAAATATTTTTAAAATATGTAACTGATGTCAAATGCTACACATCATATGCGACTACTGTAAGGCTCGCTCGTTTTTTTTTTAATTTCCCTCATTTTAAACATCCTTTGAAAGCACTGTTTCTGTCTCTGAGAAAAAAATTAATCTGGAAATGTTCCACGCTTCGTCAAGACGGCACTCGTAAAACATGGAAGGACCCTCCGCTTGCATTAAGTTGGAAGCCTGTTTGAGGAGAGATGTGCGCGTGTATGTGACTTTTGAGAGGACGAGAGGAGAGATAGGTTAAGGTTTATAGTCAACTCTGAGATGCTTACGTTCCAAAGGCTACTTTTAAACATCATTGCATCAGTAAAAATGTCTTTAAAAAGATATATTAGATAGTCAAAGAGGTGTAAATTATATTTAAATTTTAATTAAAATATATTCTTGTTGTTCCAAAATGGTTCTTCGATAAATAATTAAGACTAGCTATAACCCGTAAAAAATGACGTGGGAAGAGGGTGGGTCAAAAAATAAAACAAATTGATAAAAATTATTGAAAAAAAATAAAAAAAGATTTTTTTTAAACAAAGTTACGGACGTTACAGGAAGTAACGAACGGAAACAGACAGACAGATGATGAAATTATTATTTGTGAGTACAAAGAATTAGTTCTTAGAATTATTTTTTTATATCATCAAAAATCAATTCACCTATTAAAATTTTTAACTCACTTTCATCCTGGCTCTTGCCCCGAACAGTCGGGTTTACTCGTCCGGTTTTGGGCAGGATTCAAGATAGAAGGCCCTTGAAAATGAATAGTGTTATGTATTCGAAACGTCAGGAGTGTAAGGCCAGTCTTTGGATGCGAATTATTATCGCACGTATACGTACGATTATTTTCGTACGTACTGAGCGCGCACACTGATTGCGTCTTGCGTTGGTCACGATCAGTTACTTTTCGCACTTCCTCAATGACGTTTGTGGCAAACGAATAATCTGCATCTTTTGGAAAACTCTCTTCTGACTCGTAGGCTGCTACGGCATCGTCGTCATCGTAGAACCAAATGGGCGAAAGAAATGGCAAAATGACTTAAATAATGACAAATTTCATGATTATCTACGTATGAACAAAGAAATATTTGAATATATTTTAATTGCTGTGTGGACTAATCTGACCAAATTCGGTAATTTGTTCGAAGTACATAATTATACCTCACTTTCATTAAACCAAATTATATAACTTACAGGTACTTTAATTTTTTCAGAGATTTTCCGCCATGATCTGCGCTGATGGTCACGCAGGTGATAAGTTGAATCACTTTGGTCCCACAAAAATTTGTGGTCATGTATCAAATTGACAAATTTTTCAATACACATCGTAAGAAATCGCAAAAATTTCCGAACAAATCCGGATCTTGTCGGACGTCGCATCTATACGTGCGTACACGCACTACTAAATCGTGTACAGTGTGCGATGTTCAATACTACTTCGAAGGTCAGGAATGTACTTGCTCTAAATAAAAAAAATGGAGGGTCAAATGACATAGTATGCCATTTTACCCGAACAAGATGTATGCCATTTTGTCCGCCTAATAGCCTTCAAATTTAGAAAACAATAACTGAAAGTGTACGTAGAATTTTGAGTTATCAAAAGTTTATCGAAGTAATTTAATCTATTTGTAATCAAATTACGACAATCACAAACAAATGAACGTTAAAAAATACTAACTTTTACGAGAAAGGAAATCTATCTGCTTGAAACTCGTCACTGCAAAAATCAAACAAACGCACGTCCGTATCAAATGGCTCAACGGACGCGACCGGCGCCACCACAGGTTACGACCTGTTACTAAGCGGTTCTTAAGAGGAATGCACGACAAAGTTTATGTTAGCGGTTTCGGAGAAAAGTAGGTGTGCCATTTAACCCGCCTATGTTATTATTTACGCCTCTCCCCTAAACGTACAACTCAATTTCGTATGAAAACGCATCCAGTGTGCGGCCGGCGTAAAAGTCTGTTTCGGCACTATTTGACGCGGGTTCCCCCAGAAAATAAATGTTAATTAAAATTTTATAATATTTACGAATTAAATATTGTACACCAAGTAAATCGAATTGAATTGTGTAGAGCAATCACCCAATGACAGGCCATAGGCCCTGTGAAATATTCACAAAAAATAATTCCATACATACTTTCACATATACAAAATCACCTCTGTTAGACGTCTATAGTTTATCTTAATCAATATTCATAGTATTTTCACAAAATTATTTGGCTATTATTGAAGAAAATATTTTTTCTTTTTTATTATTAATGAAACCATTTTATTTATTAAATAACATAATGAACAAACATAATGACGCAATTTCATATTAACGGCGACATTGGCGCCTCCCCCGCGCTAACTTCCAGCGTCGCAAAGTGTGTTTTCATGTAGATATTTTAATACAAATTTCAGGAACGCTTCGGTTAAAATTAAATTTAAAATGCATTTACCTGAAAGACACCAGCCCTCGCCCGTCTAACTTCATTTCGACCCCGTTTGCTGCCTTCAGCGGCGCAAGAGCCTGAATGACATTATTAAATGAGACAATGTCCCCGCCCCTGTACGGTGGAGGGAGGCTGAGGGTCGCGCTACAAGGGATGCACATTTTTTTGCTGTCACCGAGCAATTTGCGTCCCTAAATCAAGTTGGCGTCGCCGAGTTATTTTTCTTACGTAAATTGCGAAAAATGTAACTGATTCCAACGCACTGGAATCACTTCTACCACATCTTATTCTTCGGTTATTAGATCTGTCGATCTGTGGTACAGGAAACTACGCCTCCTGGGAAGACGAGGTCCAGCTATCCCTCCGTATTTCAGGTGGTCTTCCCGGTGGGCGTCGTCCAGAGGGGATTCTTTGATGATGGCGTAACAAGCCGAAACTGCTGTCACATTTAAAATAACGCTTTACCTGCAGAACTTTATAATAATGTTTATTAAAATTTAATTTATTTTCAATTTCATTTAAAATAAACATGGAGTTGTACAAACTAAACACAAAAACCGTGAATAAAAGTCCAGAGGGGATTTCATCGGCTGCTGTATGCACGAGTCTGTCACTGTCCATCCTGGCTATGTGATCTCTCCAGAATCTCCTTCTGGATCTACTCCATTGTGTTATGTCCTCTTTTTACTCCCTTTATTTTAACTCGTGGCATCTGGTTGTCTGTTTGTCTGACGAAAAAACTTTGGATCGATTTTTAACCCTTTTCCCGTGATCCAATCGAGCTGAAACTGCAAGCAGACTCGTGGCGACGATAGAAATGATCTATCAAATTTTCGTTAAAAAAATTAATAATTATAGTATAATATTGGATTTTTGAAATTTTTAATGGTTTTTTCATACAACTCAGTAATGACTCCGACGCGTCTGGTAGACACGAAACCTAATTAAATAAGAAAGGCAGTATTGTATAACTTGGTTTTTATGGGTTACTTTTTTTTACAAGTTTTTCTTATGTCTGCATTTCGGACACGGTCACGTAGAGTTTTTCAAGTAATGTATCTTAGCACATTCATTTCAGATGTTCTGAGGAGTTTCTTGGTACGCTAAGCCACCTCTATTCTACCACATGCAAGGACAATCTTTTCAAAGTTGACTTTACTTAAAAAATCAACAACCTACATTACAATTTCAATTTGTCAATCCATGAATTTAATATATGATATTCATCACAGTCATAAACCTTCTTCTCTGTTTTTAAATTCATCTTCTTTCCTTTTTCCAGATCTCGTACATTATATATTCTTTAATATTCATGTGTACCTAATCTGATTTTAATTGTACTGTTAGTTTCCCGTAAATAAATATTCCAACATTTAAACAGGTTAAAGCGAATGAATTTTTAATATTCCATATAAGTTACTGTAGTGATAGTCAAAGAGGAATTAATTAAAACGCTGGAATTTAATTATAGATTTATTAATTACTGATTAACTAATTTTTAATATACAAAGTCACTTAACCCTATTAAATTAACACTATTCTTTAAATTAAATTGTTTCATAATTTATCTCTCGTAAATAGACACTTTATTATCGCTTTGACACTTTATTCACTATTCACTAGAACATTCATCCTGTTTCTGCACGTGTTATTTAGTTCGGTTAATTTCGCTACGTAAGAACTTTTCTAGATTATTCGCTGTCGAATTATAGCCTGGTTGGCCACCCTGGCCTCCGCAGCCCGCGGCTGCCTTCGATTTCGTTACGCTGTAAAGCGAGCTAAAACAAAAACTACTCTCACGCACGGTCTGGCCCTTATTTAAATCCGTGTATCAAGGTACTTTGTACTTTCTGGCATTTTCGAGTGTTTAGCAGATGATTCTCGCGGCTTCTAGATTATTGTAGAATGTTTCAGATGCTTCCCGAAAAGCGTAGAACGTTGTAGACCGTTCTTTTTTCGATAGCGTTGTGACAACTTCAAACAACTGTCACTTGACAGGAGTGCATAATTATTTTTAATCTCGTTATTATACTTTGATGTCACTTATCTCCATAACTATCGATTTTTCACCCAATGAGTAAAGAATATTTTCCACTCAAAATGTTATTCAAAATATTATGAAGAAGACTCCCCCGAAGTTTTTTCTACTAACTACGAGGTACCCTGTATAGTTCAACGTGACGTTATGACTCGCTGTTAAAAGCGTCTTTTTGTCTTTCTGACAATCTCTCGCTGATCTCTTAACAGCAGATCAAAACCTGTGGACTGAGATTTATGTCGTGTCTCGTTCCATGAACAAGGGCATTAATACATACATTACATTGGAAAATACAATAAAATTCTGCTTTTAAATAATGTTATTTTATTTATTTATTTTAGGAAAAGTCAACAGTAAATCTTAAATTAACATACAAGTGATAAAAAATAGTAAATTATGAAAATTATTAACTTTCCACCTAAGTTTAATTTTATTGGAGACATTAGCAAAGTGTGAAAATATGATATAATTTATGGTTTCAATAAATGTTGAGAATGAAGGGGGGGGCGGAGTGGGATGTTGGTTTAGAATAAAGGAAAGAAGTATGAGATTATATGGGAATATAAATTAAGTGAAGTGAAGTGAGTGCGGTTGTGTTGTAATTAAAGTAAGATGAATTTTGGATCTGTAGATGAAAGAGTTTTAAAAATATTGATTGAATTATTTGTATAAATAAATCTACTTATATTATTTGATAAATTACACTTACATGTTTCAGAAATACCTTTCCATCGTCAGGGTGTTATATACAGGGTTATTTGTAAAACATTAATAACCTCGCAGGACTATATTCCTGCCTTGATTATGAGTCGAAAATGTTCAAGCTATTATGACCTAATAACAATATTTATGAAGGTATGCGACATCAAAGTTTGCATTTTTATTTCAATATTTCTGACTTATTTTTTGTAAAACGTTGGACTATCATTACAGTAATTCATATCGGTTACGAAAAATTCATTCGTTCCAAAACAAGTTAAATAAAATGTTAAAAACCCTGAAAAAATTCCAATTGGAATGTTTTCCAATTGGAATTCTTAGGTTTTTTTTTTTTATTTGATTTGTATTAAAGGGAATGAATTTTTCATATTCGATATAAGTTACTATAATGATAGTCCAACGTTGTACAAAAAATAAGTCAGAAATATTTGAAAAAAAAATGCAAACTTTGATGTCGCATATCTCCTTAACTATTGATATTAGGTCATTATAGCTTGAACATTTTCGACTCATAATAAAGGTAGGAATATAGTCCTGCGAGGTTATTAATGTTTTACAAATAACTCTGTGTATGTCAAAATATCAAAATGAGTAATGTCTTTTGTTTTGTTCTTTATTATTTGAAAATTTTCTAATAAATAAATAACCTGACGATGGAAAGGTATTTCTGAAACATGTAGGTGTAATTTATCAAATAATATAAATAGATTTATACAAATAATTCAATCAATATTTTAAAAAATGTCAGTCTACAATGTTGCTGAATTAATTGAAAAAAAAATTAAAGAGTTTTGTTTAGAGTTGGTCTTGCAAAGAGGGAGATGAAAAGTAGGTACTGTCTGCTGTCACAATTTGGGATATGAAATGATAGACGTTGAAGAAGATTAGGAGTATCACCTAAGTCGTGTGCGATTTTAAATAACATTAAATTTTTGACGTAAAGACTCATGGAATATTGCATGGACGCTATTACGGGAAAACAGCCCTAATTTTGTGTTCGTAACCAGGTAAATTGCTATTTGTATGCCGGCGGCGGTACAATTATGTTTTAGGGCGGGAGCTTGTGTGATCGCATTTTAGGTCTCTATTAAGAGAATTAGGAGAGCGTTAGCAATATTCCAAGCTCATGAAAAGAATTTCACACGGTTTTGTATATTTTTATGACGAGCCATTCAAATTTTATGTCGCAGTTTCGATTGTCTAAAATAAAGATTTTAAAATTTAAGTGTTTTCAAAAAAATATGCATTTTGAAGTTAGCTTCTTTTGGCGCGTTGAAGGTAATTTTTTTATATTCAAGAACACATTCATATTTGTGAAGTTGTAATTTTTCAGAACAAAGTTCTGTGAAATATTTAATAACCAAATTAATTAATCAATTAGAAAGACATACAGAAAAATCTAATTCACGAAAAAACTAGCGGTGGCATTGCAAAGTAATTTCAACTACCGTATCAAAAAAATGGATTGCTCTATGGACAAAAATAAAAATTAATCAATTAATAAAAATAAGAACTACATATAAGGTCGATATATTCACGGAAACATAGAGGGTTGCTATAGCTTAGTGGTCAGAGCACCGGCCCCGGAAAGGAGGTGACCTGGGTTCGAATCCCAGTAGTAACCTAATATTTTTTCGTGAATTAGATTTTTCTGTATGTCTTTCTAATTGATTAATTAATTTGGTTATTAAGTAATTTTTTTATTGTAACGGAAGTTGCGCACTGTAGCAGAAATGCGTGTAGCGGTAATGCGAGACCACAAAATACACCAAACTGTCAAAATTTTCACACGAAGCAAACACATTGTGGTGAGACATAATATCTTTAAATAAAATAACTCTTTGTTTAACACCACTTTGAAGAGTTTAAAACAACTAGTTCAACTCACAGCTGAGTCTTCGTTAGGGTTCAGTATTAACTAAACAAAAAAAGAATTACAAACAATCAAGAAAGCATTAAGGGAAGAAAGGGAGAGAATGTCAACTGTGGTGGGGGTTGGGTGAAAGAGAGAGAGTGGGTATGGGTGGGTGCAGTTAATTGGAAGAGGAATATATCTAGAATTGGACTATGCTATAAATCTAGTTGTTTATTAAGTAAATATTTTTTTTTTATTTTTGGTGATTTTTTTTAATTTTAGATATACGTCTCAATAATTTAGAAGCCTTAGTTCATTCTAAATGAATTATGGTATTAATTTCTTGTTTTCCATTTTAATTAAACTGCTAAACGAGCCTTAATTTCATAATATTGTTACGAAGTTCGTATCTACATATTGCAGAAGAGCTTTTGATGACGCAAAATAAAGCCTTAATATGACGTCACCGCTCACGTGCGATTATAAACGATTTAATGAATAATTTTGTGCTCACTTCCATTATAATAATTTTATATTGTCAGCGTTTATATGCGAGTGTCTTCTTCATTTTGAAAACATTAACAATTTTGTGCCTAGTATCTGTATACGTCTACAAATATTAATTAATTATTTTATTTCTGAAATATCTCTACATGAGAGAGAGTACGGGCATTATCTTTGGCTTTACCCAACCGAGTTTCTTCAGGGTATGCTTGGCTACAATAGTCTAGAGACTAGAAGGAATGTGTATTTGACTACGCATTTTTATCCATTGTTGCGCGGTATGATAGATAATTCTAAAATTGTGCAGAACATTGGTTTTAAGCTAAAATCAGCTTTACATTCATTCCTAATATCTTCATTATTTACTCTATCATAAATGGATTTGCGATATATACCTCTTGTTATGTACTGAAACAAACATTTTATACGAACCTTATGCATATGTTGAGATTCGATTTTTAACGTTTCGCTAGAGTCATATCACAGCGTCTTCAGGTAAGTACCCTATCGCCGCTGCGGGGGTCAAGGACGTACTGATTAATTATTGCGCGGCCGCAGATTGTAGAAACTGCCTGGAAGTGTATTTCTTTTTTCTACGCTAGGGGTCATAAGTGGCGTGCTTTTGATGCAATATAAACTGACGATGTCTTCGGGTTTTTTTTGCGTCTTATTTTAAAGGTGACGTCATAGTTGTGAGGTAACAGGTCGCTATATACTTAATAATTTGTAACTGTCGTCTCTATTGAAGTTTGGACGTTTGTCCAAACTTCAATAGAGACGACATTAAGATCCTCGTTGATCTGAAATTCGAGGGACCCAAGAAAACATTTCATATTATGCGAAACACCGTTAATTTTAAATTCAAGGTACAAAAAAAATCGCCATGAGATTGCGAAATTCACCAAAAATTGTATAGCTTATGAAAAAAGCCACTAATTTTGAGAAAAACGACTGTGTTTTGGCACATTTCAAGAAATCATTTCGGGAACTCAATATTTATTATGCTAATTCTAAAAACGCGACATATATATTACTTAAGTACCCGGTATCAACATATTTATTGATCACACTTGCGAATAAAATCGAAATATTTTTTCATTTTGTCAAATTCCAAAAAAACATCGAAAGATGTGATCGTAAGGTGCTAAAAATTTCGTATTACACATTTCCGAGTTTTTCGAATTATCGGGGTTAATTTACTATGAAATGAACGTTTTGAGACTTACAGGTTAAAAAAAATCGAATTATCATGAATTTCAAATTAACGGGATTTACTCTATATGGTACGGCTCTTTAGACAGGATTCCATACGTTTCGCATAAAATATTCGCTTGTTTCAATACCTAAATATGTCAAACGACCTTAATATAAAACTTGAATGATATAGTGTTATTATTGAGGTCTAATTCTCACAAATCATATTTTCTTATCCGTCCAAAATGGGTCCGCATCTTCTGATCAGCGGATTTATCACGGCAGATGTAAGTCCTCGAATAATATAAAATTATTTATGCGAAAAAGAAGCCATGATTCGTTCGAGACTCCCTCTGCCGTTCATATTTCACGATATTCTTCCAGAGAGAAATATTTTATCGTACGTAATGTGACGGCCGAAATAGTGCGAATGCGAAACGACACAAAAGTGGGAATATATCGCGAACACACGGCCTAAATAGTCTCCACAGCGACATTTGTTCGGGAATAGAGACGTAGAGACTGAGAGCTGATTCCCAGCTACGTGCGACCTTTTTGGGAGACTGCCAGAATATGCCCGTGGGTTATAAGGACACCGAACCCCTAGTGTTTATTCCAGACTTTTCTACAGCTGTGTCGGAGCTGCACGAAAGATAATACATTTTCAATGTTTTAATTTTTTTTCAAGACAAATGTAATTGAAAGTATTGTCACGGAATGACTTGACTGAGAGGCAGGTTTGAATGAAAATACTGGAAATTAATCAATTAATTTATTTATTTATTTATTAAGGAATCTTAAATTTTTTAACATATAATGTAAAAGCGTAGTGTTTATTTCATAGACCAATTAAAAAGATTCACAGATGTTAAGAACAAAGTTAGATAAGATATTTTTAAGTTAATTATTTTGAATTAATTAATAAATAGTAGTAAGCAACAAACAATGTTAAGAATATCAAGAAATGAGTTAAATAATGGGTGAAAAGGGATGAGAGAGTAGTAGTCAGGATAGGGGTGGAGGAAGAGAAGATTAGGTATAGTGAGTGAATGGTCAAAGTCGATTTAGTGCATGTAATCTAAAGCATTTTTTTAAATTCAGTTAGACCAATGTTGAAGAGGTCAATATCGATACAATTATTATTGAAAGCTTTGAATTCGCGATGTAAAAATGTAACGGTTTGTTAATTAGTGATTAATTATTTTAAAAAATTGACAAAGTCACTAATTAATTTATACTACTTCCCATTTTATCGCTCGTCTATAAACTCTTTATTGTTGCTGGGTAACACTTTCTAGAAATTTTTTTTTCACTATCGCACAAAAGTAGGCACTCCACTTTATTGTCTGTATCGCATCGCATTGGTAGAATCGTCAAAACAACACTGACGCGCCGCAGCCTGGACCTGCTATTTATACGCAACACGTTAGTTTTTCGAATCCTCGAGAACATTATTTTAATTTGTTTTGCGAGAAGGTTCCCGTCGGCGTCGCTTATATGCTTTTCCAAGCAACTCGACTGCTGGAAAAGTTGTAGATAATGAGTAGCTTGTTGGTCTTGTGGTTAGGGCACTCACCTCGTGATCCGGAGGTCGCGGGTTTGAACCTCACTCCAGACTAGCAAGTTAGTCCTATTTTCATAGCACAAGCGTTTAGCTTAATTTGAAAATAGTAAGTATATTGATGTGACACGTATTCCGTATTCGCATCTCTATTTAAAAAAAATGACATGTACTCCTCCAATCCCTGATGCTTATAGTTTTTACGTTTTGCTGCACTCCATCCAGCCATCGCAGTTTGGGTCTACCAACACTGTCTATTTTGGGGCTTTATGTGAAGAATCTTTTGTGGCATTCTCTCTTCACTCTTTTTTTCTATGTGCCCTCTTTATTTTCATTAATTGTATTATATTCGGCTCATTGTTAATATTGTAGACCTCCCCGTTGTATCGTAATATCCAAACTCTGTTTATCTATACTGGACCGAATATTTTTCTTTTAAATACTAGGAGAGACATTTCATCCTTTTTGTTAAATACCCAACATTCACAGCCATACAGGACGTAATATTGACTTATAGATGGTAACTTTTGTTTTCATTGACAGCATTTAGGAAGCGAAATGTCTTCTCAAACCGAAAAAACATTTATTTGCCATGTGTGTTCTGTGTTTGATCTCGGTTGATGTGTCATTTGCATTGGTGACTTTTGATCCAAGGTAGGTAAAATTATTAATACATTATATTTTGTGTGAGCCAATGTTGATTGTGTAAATAAACAAATCATCATTATCATCACTCTTGGCACTACAACCCTTGGTGGGTCTTGACCTACTCAATAATCTTCCTCCACTCATCTTGGTCTAGTGCCAGCTCTCTCCAGTTCCGAAGCTCTAAGGCAGAGATGTCTTTGAGGACGTTGTCACTCCATCTTAATTTTGGCCTTCCTAAGCTCCTTCGCCCTATTGGCCTTGAGTTCAGCAGGGATTTTGGTGCTTGATGCTCGGACATTCTCTCCACCACTCAGCCACCGAAGTCTTCCCAGTTTTATAAATTTTGTGACGTTTGGCTCCTTAAATAAACAAGTAGCAGACTTTAATCATCTTGCGCAACAGAAAAATCCCTGGAACAGAAACAGGAATAGCCGGCCGTGCTCCAGGAGCACAAATCATGCGTCCAACCGCAAGGCTGTTGTTTTGTTCGTACAAAATTAAGGCGGATGTGAATATTAAAACGAAAATGCTTCCGCCTTGGCTACCGAGCCTGCCAGAACAAGAAAATTATGACCACTAAATTACGCAGTTACTTATTAACAGCGCCCGAGCACCGAGCGCCCTTACGTTGTGTATATACGGGTATAATTGTATTTGGAATCATATTACAGTATGGTATTGTTGGGCGGGGCGGGATTTTAAGTCAACTCTAAAACCATTAATTATATTAAAAAATAATAATTTTAACCATTCTTAAAAAAACCTTACGACTTTCCTACTGTAAATATATTGCAAGATTTTAAAGTACCTACCATCTTTAACAAAATCATACAAAACTAACGCCCTATACCAAACCTGTAAAGATTATTTCATAAATAAATCCCACCCCTTAAACTGTAAAAGTAATAGATATAGAACAAAAGAGCAAATAAAATTTAAGAGCCACCATGGCACAACACCACTATAAATACTTGAGAGTTGAATGGTTAAGGGGTTAAATGGTTTCATTCTGTCTGTCACAAAAAAAAATTAAAAACACGAACAGTTTAAGAAGGAAATTAAGTTCTTGAATTTGCACAGCCGTGTATTGTAACATTGCCTGCATGTTTTGTATAATAGAAACTACTGCTTCTTAACGGTTTCTGTTTGTTTTGTTTCTGAAACAATCTGCGTTGACGCAGTCTTGGGTAATTATCTGGAATATACGAACCAATGCTCCGCATAATTTCAGGATTATCGATCATAGCGCTCAACAATCTATGAAAATGTGTAATCAAATACACATTTCTTCTGGTCTCTAAAGTATTGTAGCCAAGCATACCCTGGAGAAACACGATTGGGTAGAGCCAAGGTTATTTCCCGCTGTTGGAATGGCAGTAAAGCTTTTGGTATATTTGACGAAAAAGCGGCCTTCTTTTAACATTCCTTGAAAGCTACGAAAGAGCACGAATCGCATCCAAAGATACCACTGCCGATATGTGAATGGTACGCACCGCTTACTGAGGACCGTTCTAAGAGCAAAAGTACCATTCACTGTATGGTCAGTTCTACTTTACGATGTTGAAGCATGGATGCTGAAGGTGGCTAATCTAAATCGACTAGAGGCGTTTGAAATGTGGATACATCGTAAAATGTTAAAGATATCCTGGACTGACATGACTAGTAATATTGAAGTTTTACATAGAACAAAAACAAACACAGTAACTCAACACAGTAAAGCTCCGTAAAATTTCATGCTTTGGTCATATAATGAGAGGCGAAAAGTACTCCATTCTTCGGCTCGTCTTGAAGGGTCGTCATTGAGGGTCGCAGAGGGGTCGGACCGGGATAAGAAGAGAAGTAAAAGCTATTCTGCACTGCCCTGGACAGGGAAACTTTCTCCCAGGTGATCGCCGACGTCTCGTCGGCGGAACCCAACAGAAGAAGAAAAGCCCCTCGGGTGTAAATAAATAAATAAATATGCGCTTATCAAACACACTGCGCGGATGATCGATCGATAAATTTGCTTTGCCATTTTGACGCGACGGAAAAGACTCAACGGATCATCCGTTTGGTGTGGCGCCGGCCTAAAGCTACATAAAACTGTTCATCATAAAAACGTACGTCTTCTTTTAGATTATTTCCCCCCTTTGATGGAACTGATTAATAAAATCTTGTGCGCAGGTCGGTAAAGTTGGTGTTTAATAAAAGTTGTAAGGTTAACAGGCCGGGCCGATATTGAACGCGAAAGCTCCAACTATACTTAATGTGTCACCCGGTGATTTCCGCGTGGGGGTGGGCTTAGTGCCTTATCTAGGGGAGGATGCTGTGGAGGGGGATGAGGGTTGAAACTTGAGGTAAACAGCTAATAGACTGCTGACGACATGTTGATAATTTGTTCTTTTTTAAACTGGGTTTAAAATAGATAATTGTCTGGAGACTGTAGAAACGCTAATACTCTGGAAATTTTACAGTTAATTGGAAATTACTACAAGAATCTGGAATAAACTACTAGATTCACGAAACGTCTAGAAACCCGAAAATGTTTATGAATTGAACGACACCATGAAAATAATATGTTATTTTTTGACAGAAAAATCATATAAAGAGCGAAAGGGACAACAAGAGGCGATATCAGTGCGGATATATGACCAGCGATAAAGTACCTACCGAAGTATTTGATAGTGATTATTGAAATTCAAACGACGTGAATCAGAATTTCTCGACACAAGTGGAAGATTCTCGAGTGACTAGTGCGAATTACAGAATAGATATTCAGTTAAAATCGTGTCCAGTGATTTTAGTTAATTATTAACAATAATTAATTTTATGTGTTTGATTTGTCTCCCACCGATTATTATTAGATTGATGAAAAATAATTTATATTAATTTTAATACCAGCCCTTTTTTTTACTTGACGTTTAATTGCCATTTTTCATATAATATTGTCACAATATAATAGCCGTAGATTATGCTAGGCCGTCCTGGAATCTTCGTTAGTATTGCGATCATTTCAAACAACTGTCACTTGACATGAGTGCGTGATTCTGTTATGCCTCGTTACAATATTTTTAAATTGAGTTTAAATTATTGTAAAATAAATCTCCTCATTATCGTCGCACGACCCGAATTGATTAGAGCTCACATGTTTATACATCAACCCCTTGAGTCCGGTGTCCACACATTGATACATGAATCATTCGACAACACAGGCTTTTCGTCGCGATTTTATTCGACGCTGTCGACGTACCTTTATCGAATAACGACCCCCGTTCGTTAGCCGGCGGCCATATTTACCCCGCGTCCGTTTACCGCCGTTGCCTGGCTTTGTTCGCCCGTTGGAGCTTCCGGCGCGGCTATTGGGAGGCGCGCGTATCCGTCTCATCGCGCGCCGTTGTGTAGGTAATATGTTGAACGATGCAATTTCAAAACATTTTATATTTGCATCCGTAGAAATGCAACACTGTTGTGAACTTGTCCCAAAGGACATGTACAAGCAGCGTTCGAAATAGAAAATTTAACGAACCGGAATGGACGATAATAACCGGCGTTTTACTGTTGTTTTTCTACAAAAAGAATACGAAGAACATACATACATTTGGCTGAAAATAGCAGTATTTCTATTTTCGGTATCTTGACAGTTACTGTATAACATTGTATTGCCGTCAATTATTCACAAATTGTGAATAACGTAACGTTTGTTTACATTTTTAGAGCTTTCATTAATTAAAAACCTGCCATGGCATTACAATGTTATAAAATAACTGTCAAGAGTCAAGGTACTGAAATAGCGGAATCGCTATTTTCATAATATGTCCAATTACATACTATCACTAGATGGTAGGAGCGGGAGGAATTACAACACTACACGTTTTACAATAAATTGGAAATCACTAGAAATGCGGAGAAGCCAGTCGATCATTCTCGAAGTTTCGCGAAACGACTATATCTACATGAAAGATGACAGGCCCGCTGCACGGGCAGTGTTGTGACAACGCGATGTTATAAAAACTAGCGAATTGTGATCCCCGTGATTGGCCATGAATAAGCGATAGTCAAAAACAAAGCGAAATTGAAAAGTGCTTACTTGCGAAATTAGTGTGAATTACAGAATAGATCTCTCTAGATTTGTATACATAGGTAAGTTCTAATAACACAGTTACTGGATTTTGTCCTCATCTCCCCATAATTATGGAAGTCTCACAGAGACGAAGCTATAAATATGAGAAATGTGTGTGGAAGTTTTTATACGATGGTCCAGGGTTTATAACCGGTAAGAGTCGGCTTACATTTACTTAAATTTAATTAAATTTATTTACTTAAATTTACACAATGCAACGTTTACCAATTCCATCGTAAGAACATCCATATGATATTATCAAATTTTGAAAATTCTATATGTGTGTTCAAACTGAGAAATCGTTTTTTTAATGGACTATACTAGAGACATCCGTAGTCTTTTCTCATGAACTAGTAGTATACATATATTTTCGCAGCTGATAATGACATCTCTATATTTTTAAGAATAAAACTATTTTCTTAGAACATACCTAGATTAAAAAAATATTGTTTAAATATATGAAAGGAGTCAAAAAAATTTAAAATACTGATTTTTAGGCGTATTCTAGTATGTATGTTAAAATATTTCGTGTGAATTTCGTGTATACTTTAAAAAGTATATTGTATATTGTTAACTTTAAACCACTTAAAAAAATATAGAGGTATTATTACCAGCTGAAAAAATCTATGTGTACTAACTAGTTCATGTGAAGAGACTACAGATGTCTCTAGCAGAGTCAATTCAAATAAAAGAATAATTTTCATACAAGCGTCTCATTCATATCTTTTTATATTCACTCATATTCATATCTTTTTACTCCTTTCTTTTAACTCGTAGCGTCTGCTTGCTTGCTTGTCTGTCGAAAAAACTTTGGATCAATTTTTAACCCTTTTCCCGTGATCCAATCGAGCTGAAACTTTGCAGATAGACTCGTGGCGACGATAAAAATGATCTAACAAATTTTAGTTTAAAAAAAATAATAATTATAGTATTATTTTGGATTTTTCGAAATTTTTTATTACTCGCTTTCGTAGGGTCGCCCGACTCGAGCCCAACGCGTAGTTTATGCGCTCAACTTGTTTCCACTAGAAAATTAGAAAGGGAGTATAATAAAAACTTGGTATTTATGACTTAGTTTTTTGAAAATTTACCTTAATTAACAAAGACTATTTATAAGAGTTAAAAACGACCTGTTGATGGTTTGTTTTCTGGAAAATAAAATAAATAAATTGAATGAAAAATGCCTAATTGTTTTTCCATTATTCTGAAACAGAGTCCATTCCACCCGCCGCTCTGCGTGACGTTAGAGTGGTTTTATCGCTTGGAATAGACATTAATATACATAAAGCTGACTCGGACTGTCAGTCACCTGTCACAGATTGAACGAGGCATGGCTGACTCCTGCGCTACATATTGAGCAGTACCTAGAAATGTGGGAAGGACGTTACAGGAGAGAGAACAAAGAATTATTACTAGCTGTAACCCGTCAAAAATTACGGTAATTTTTCATGTCGGTTCCTAAGGAATAAGTATTTACTTATTTTATTAAAAATAAACAAAAATTCGAAAAACACTGATAAAAAAAAATTACTATAAAGGAGTTACGGACGTGACACAAAGTTACGGGGACAGACAGATAGACGAACGGATGGACAGACGGACAACGAAATTATTATAAATGGGATTATTGGGACTAGCTCAAACTCTTAAGTGTTTCTATTTCAGTTTTACATTAGTTTTAATATTGTCACGAAACGGTAGAAGCAGAAAGAATTTCACGTAATCAATAATTTTACAACGCTATACGCCTTCAAAAAGTAAATTGGTATTTTCTACAAAGGTGTCTACATAGTTAAAATAAATATGTAAGAAATATTGAAAAAAAAATGCAAACTTTGATATTGTACATCTCTATAACTATTGATATTTTCGACTCATTATCAAGGCAGGAATTCACCTGTAAAATTTTTGCAACTTGCCATGAGACACTTTATATATATAACGTCATTTCGCGAAGCTTCGAGATTGATCGAGTAACTCCACATTTCTAGTGATTTCCAATTCATTTTAAAACGCGTAGAGTGCTCCGCGATCCTCGTGCGATTCCTTCCGTTTCTACCACATCGTGAAAACGTTATGCCAAATAATTCGTATTGGCTAATGCAGATGGCATTTGGAACACCCCTAGGTTACGTAATGTACACAAATAAACAAGGTTTTCCGCCTCTCTCCGTGGCGGGCCGTCAAGCCCTTTGAATTAGTGACGTGACCCAAATGAACGAGAGCCCAGGGTGGGGGTTGGGGGATGGTTTGATGCGACTTAACGCCGTTAATTGGCACATTCGTATTTAATTACTACCAGCGGGCTGATTGATGACGGAGCTGATCTCTTCACTCGCCAGGAACAGATGGATGTGTACGTTTGGTAAAAGTTTTTGATGTATAACATCTTTCGTCTCGCTTTCCTGCCATCTGTGGCGGTGATTTAGTGAAAATGGGCGGAAACGCGTAACAAGAAACGAGACGCCAGGGATGCGCGCGCAATTTCATTTAACCAATGAGCGCGCGCGATGGAAAAAATCATCGTTTATAAACAAATCAGTGTCCAGCAAGTAGCATCACAGCGAAGACGCATACTTCCAACAGCCAACCCTTTTGATTTTGTATATATGTTGCGTGGCTGGTGTCAAGCGTGTGGATGTTGTAACTTTGATATATTTTGGCTTATATCTTCGAAACAATCCAATAAATACTTATAATGCAATAACTACCCTTAATGATTTACATTCTCAAATTTTATGTAATTTATGTGATTATTTTTTAATATTTATTGAAAGTTTTTAAACAATGTATACGGCAGCACACTACCGCCATCTATGAAAATAGATAAAAACATATAATTGAGCAAACACATTTCTAAACATAATGCATATGTATATACGATACCTACCTAGTGCGGCAAAAATGCATGTGTATTTTTCTTACTTGTATTTACTAATTAATAAGGTATTAGCTTTTTTAAATTTTGATTTCAATTTCTGTCGTTGCTCAATTGATATGTTTAATTGTGAGATGTCAAATGTTACACATCATATGCGACTACTGTATCGCATATGATGTGTAACATTTGTCGATACAGTAGTCGCATATGATGTGTAACATTTGTCGATACAGTAGTCGCATATGATGTGTAACATTTGTCGCTCGTTTTTTTATATAAGCCCGGCAACGTGTTAATCAACATTGTCACGTGATTCAGATTTTTATCATAGATTGTCAGACTTTAAAAATGCGCAACAATCGTATATTTAATATGCCAATGCCGTACTTTGATATATTATTTATTTATTGATAATTTTCTGGAATTGGCACAGTGTAACTTGCCCAAAGAGATGCCGAAAATCGGCACATGGAATGTTTAATCGAGTTTAACAAAATGGCTCTAGACTGGTTGACTCATGCAGAAGCAGCGCAAGACACTAGAATATGGAAACACCTTGTGGAGTCTTTGAGTCCCGACCTTACTAGGACAAGGGGATGAAGATGATGATGATGATGAATAAAAAGTGTCCCCTGGCGACTTCGCACGCGTAGATTTTTAGTCACTTTTAGTAATATTTTATCAATTTGTGTTTTTTAAGTTCTACAATTTTAATTTTCTGAGACGCGTTTCGCCTTATGAGCCTCATGATTCCTTTCGCGATCATAAACCTTTTTATCCCTCTTTTGTTTATCTATCTTCTTTCTTTTGTCCATTCTTCGTATATGTAATTTTATATATCTTTCTTTAATTCATCTTTTTTCTTTCATCCAGATCTCGTATATGTATATGCAGATGTATTGATCAGATATCTTTATGCTATAGGTACATATATCTTTTGCACTTCTTTTTCTTCTTATCTCTTCTCCTTTTGACTAAGTAGATCTCTTGAGGTGAGTATTCGCGAAAACAGCGCTATACAAATTATCCAATTATTATTATTATTATTATCTGTCCTTTCCTATCCATTCCATATTCCCCTTTTACCTTTAATTCTTTGACTTTCATAGTTTGTTCGTAACTTAAAACTTTCACTATTTTCTTTTTGTATAACTCAAGTTATTGTTGCTTGCTATATGTTAATACATAACATGTTAATTCTGTGGAAACTTGTAAGATGGTCTCTATACTACTCAATAATCATGTGTAATCTGATTTTTATGTGTACTGTTAGTTTCCCATGAAAAAATAAAATAAAATAAAGTAAGGTGAAACGCGTCTCAGAAAATTAAAAATGTAGAACTTAAAAAATATGCATTTTTATTTCCATATGTGAAAATAAGATCTGTTTTTGGCATTTGGGTATATGTGCAAATACAGTTGTCTTAACGAATAATATTGTGTCGGAAAAATATCAATAAAAGTAGGGTGTCCACACTGACTATGACAAAATGGACGTCAAAGACAATTTGTACATCATTTTTTTCATTCAACATAACACTAAGTCACTCTTCAGAGTCTTTCAGTACACGGCCGGTCGCCCCAGGCATACTTTTCCCAAGCTGCGATCCCGAAATTCCCAACAGGGAATTTATAGCCTCGCTGAATGCTATCGAACATTGTCTGCCCGTCTCATTCTTGGAGGTCCTAGGGGAGGAGTTTTCTCATGGAACTTACGGAATGCTTTGGAATTGTCACAACTGATAATATACCCTTCTCATAAAAAAAATAATAATGAGACACTAATAGAGTACTGGGGACAAAATACAAAAAAAAAAAAACAAAGAAATAATAAACTCACCTGTACTAGTGATGTAATGAATGTCATTTTTTGAGAATTCGCGAATACGAATACGAATAATGAGGTTTTTTTTTTAATTTGGCGCCATTTATGGCTTAGCGGCTCAGTTTCGCGCGAGGCACGTTCCGTTTGCATCTTGTTCCTAGAATTTCCGAGTTGATCTAATTAGAAGCACAAAGAATAATTTTGTTTTTGTTTGTTAAAAGTGTTTTCTTATAAAACGTAAATTATTTTTAGTTTGTAATTGAAGAACATAGCTTTTTTTTGTTTTTAGTTTCGTTCAAGAAGATGATTAACCAACATTAAAAACTTATTTAAAGACTGATTAGTTTCAGAGAAGAATGTGTTTTTGTTTGTTTACATTGCATTATTATATTTTTTTTGTTTTCTAAGCTAATGAGAAGGTAATTTTTATTTAGCAGTGATCAGGAATCTTAAGCTTTCTTACCCAATGTAGAAGTAGATGGTAAATAATTAATACCAAATGATAAAGTAAAGTGAAGACTGATAATGTGATTACGAAGTATTACTTTTTCTAATAATAAAAAAATAAAAAATGAATGGATTTTTTATTAACCTGATATTATGTTATTTCTGATGTTCATATGCTAATATTCGCGAATGCGAATGCGAATATTCGTTACATCACTAGTGTATACCATTCAATTTGGATTCTAATGGAGATGACCGATGGGTCGTCACAGATTCGTTGAGGAGAAATAACATAAAAAAGTGAACAAAAACAGAATGGGTCTTGACTGGCTAACACAGGTTAGAATATTAAAGAATGACTTTTACGTTAACATGTATTATGAAGAAAAAAATATTTATCTGACAGAATATCATGATATGTCGTATAAAGTATAAATGGTATAATAATATGACATAAAATACGATATACCGTCGCTGTATATGTAATTAATCCCACGTGACGTTTTAGTACATTCTGAGATAAACGAGTGAAACTGTTTTAAAAAATAATTGCACAGACTAGATTTATAAAAAATATATAAAATAATTACTAGGCAGACTTTCCAGATGAATGGCAATGTTTTTTGTAGTATATCTCAATTATTTGTATGAAAAATTGACAAATTGATTCGTTCATCTCAGAATGTACTAAACGGCACGTAGGATTTATTATATATACAGCGAAGATACGATAAGACTGGTTGACTGATGCAGAAGCAGCGCAAGGCAGGAGAATATGGATGCACCCTGTCGAGTCTTTGGGCCTCCGACCCTACTAGGACAAGGGGATGAAGATGATGATGATGATGAAATCATGTATTGAATTGTACTATTAGTTTCCTTAAATAAATATTTAAAAAATAATGTGAAATCAAACGGGGTGTTAAATTTCGTCACTTTTTTATTTATTTTCGAAGCTTTAATGTATTTTTGAAATAAGCGATCTTAAACTGTCTGCCTTCTGATAAAATCCCACTCGATCCATCATTTTAGCGCCCTATTAAAAGAATGTAAAAGTATTTTGAGCAGTGCGAATAGTGCTGGTGAAACAGCGCCTCATCCGTCAAAATAATTTGACGGCTGTGGGGACTTAACGTGATAACGGAACACCGAAGGCTTTCAGGGAGATGTCGGGTAAATGTTTCAATAGTCCACCATCCACCGGTACTGCGCTTCGTAACAATGTTTCGAAGCTTTCAGAAAACCATGATGGATACCACTAAAAGAAGATAAGGATTCAACAGACATTTCCATTAAGAAATATTATATATTAAAGTTTCTCTATTAAATCTTGATCTAAATCCAAGCGAATTTTTTTTTTTATTATTTGTTTTAATCCACTATATTCGGGATAGATGCAGAATAGGGCGTTGGGAGTTCTATGAACCTAACCTAACTTAACATATAAATTTATTATTAAATTAACTAACCTAACCTATTTTTAATAAAGGCACTCAAGACACTTCAAATGAAACCTTGTACAAAAAATTTGCGGGTTCTTATTAAGTGGCCCATTCACTATACTACATGACAGTCCACCGACCAGAATAGTGAATGGTCCACTTTATATTTCTTTATCTATGATTATATCTTATCCATAGATACGTGCAATAAGTAATTCAAAGGAAAAGGCTGAATTGTCAAAATTTACTATGAAAATAATTACGATTTTTGAATTGGAATTACTCGTTTAATATAAATAAATATGATTGTGCGATTATTATTTTATGACATTATTAGAATCAGAATACTCAATTATACTGAAAAAATTTGTTAATGTTTCTAGATCTCTCAACGCCCTATTCTGCATTACAGCCCTATATTCATTAATTTCACCTACATGTTTCGGAAAAACCTTTACATCCTCAGGGTGAATGTCAAAATATCAAAATGAATGCTGTCTTATGTTTTTGGTTTTCTAAATTATTTTTAAATATTATTGCTGAAGTTCTTGATTACACAAAATTATTGGAAATTTTTTTAGAATTGTATTAGTAGTTTAATTTAATTGATTATTAATAATATTTTGTTTCCTTTACATGCTTTACTAATTTCTAATGATTCTAAATTATTTATTATTTTATACATGTCAAAATCCAGGATAATTTTGTAATAAAATTGTTCATATAATTTTGTAGATATTTTTTTAATACATACGAAAATTACGCAATTGTACAAAATTAAATAATAATAATAGATATAAGAATCAAGTATTAAAAGTAAGTAAAGATAAAAATCGTTTTATCGATTAATATCGTTCATTATCGATTACACAAACGGTCAAATAGATAAGTCAAACGATAAATTTCATTTATCAATCGATAATTATATTTTTTATCGTTTCGTGCATTATCGTTTGGAATTTCTTTTCTGAATTTCTTCTTGATTTGCTTCAGTTCTTTACAAAATGCCAATCGAAATTAAATTAACTTAAAATTAAAATTAATTAATTAAAATTAACTTTCATTATAAATAACTAATTATCGCTAAAAAATAAAAAGTTTGTATAAGCGATAAACATTTAGCAACGTCATCTGGTATTTCGGTATGTGGTAGTATGGTAGAGTAGCGTAGTGTCTTGGTAGCGTTAGCGACGGACATTGTTACACAGAGAACAAAGTTATTGAGTTATGATTTTAAAAAGGTTACGGTGATCGGAGGTCTTACCAACATTCCAGACAAGTGTGACCACGAATGAAGTTAACGAAATGGACGCGAGTTCGTACCGCCGTGAAATGACGGGATGAAATGAGTAAATTTTTCCCAGGGTCCCAACATGCAACTGAGCAATTTAGAACATATTGCATTCAATATATTACACATTTTTATGGAGAGGGGATAGGTTAGACACCTTACCTAAGCCCGCTGCTTAGAGAGAGTAAGGTTCTTAAGTTTTGCGCAGGATCCTAAAGAGCAATCATAATATAAAGTAGTTAGGCAATCGCATTGCTTGCTGCAAGCCTGTGGGCAGTTATACTGGCTGCGCGGCCGATAGTGGCCACTGCGCGGCTATAAGTTTTTGCGACTAACTATGGCCCATTGCCTGTTGCTTTTATATTCTATTTACTTACCATCACGCCGTTTCTCCGTGGGGGTAAGCAGAGAGGATAGAGCGCCTCATCCACATTCATACATCTTCGCATGCAAGCTCGACGATTGTTGAGGTTTCTAAGGGGACCATCTTCCGTATCTTATTAATCTGGTCATGCCACGTCTTCCGCGGTCGCCCTCTCTTTCTATATTCTATATTCTTACCAAAAACGTCAAAAATATACTTGCCAGCAGAATGAATAAAATTGAAGTAAGAAAATCTTGAATCCTTATTTAAATTTTTTTCATAAAATTTTAAAGTACTAGCTGTTAATACACCTTCAATAATAAATAATACACTTGTGAACAATCTCGTGCTTCTGAGAGTTCTCATCTCGGGGTGTCTTTGTTTCCACCTCGTTCAATTACTTAGCAGGTCGAGAAAACTGTAGCCGATGAATACATAAAGCGCGCTCGCCCCCTAATTAGACGCAATAATTAGGTAGTATCAGGGCAGCAGAAGTGTTGCGGCGGTGGTAATATAATATTCCGGCTGTACGCTGGGGCGGGAGATACGGTGTACAATTAATCTCCTGGCAGTCGGTAATTGCGCGGTTAATGGCGACGCTAATGTGTCTGGACCGCCTTGTTTCCTAGAGCAACTTTCTTATGTCTTATATCTCACGCCAGTTCTGCGCTCCGGGTACTTTTCACATAGTGCGGCGCCTCCCAAACTGCCTCGACGCGTCCCGCGCAGTTTTATTATATAATTTTATTTTATTTTATAATACCACAATAAATTAGTCGACCGCATTCTTCAATTACTACTACGATTACAAAGCTTTTGTATATGTTAGTGATGTACATGTATACTAACAGAGGTAAAGTTTATAAGTATGTAATTTTAGATGTAGGAGGTAATCTCCGAAACTGCGCATCTGATTTAAAAAATTATTTCACCAATATTTAGAATGGATTTTCAGGCTGGACATAGATATAAGTGATTTTCTTGGTTCTTCTTTTACAACAAAATTTGACGAAAAAATGTTTTTTCATGAACGCTGCCTTAATGGTAAGAGATACATTCTATAGAAAAGTTGTTAAAGTAGAAAAGTTCAAAAGGTTCTATAAAAATTCCGCGAGGTTAATACACAAATTGATAAAATATGACTAAAAGTTAGTAAATATCTTCGCATGCGAAGCCGCGCGGGTAACATAGTTTGTTATAATTATTTCTACATTATACCATTATTAAACATTTTATTGAAGTTTTATATCTTAAGGCACATTTAAGTGTAAAATTTTATCACGCAACTGAATATTTTCATACCATAAAGTCACGACCCGCCAATGAAAAGATGAGATATGTAACCAATAGAAAACCTTATTGGTGACATCATTTAATATAGTGTTATGAAAATTGTATACGCCCCGGTAGCTGGCATTGTTGTTTATTTTCTATTTGCTGATGTATTTTTGTATTTTTCATAATATATGGTGACAAATTAGGTATATGTTTACTGTTTAGTTTTCTCTTTTTCATACAAGCAAAATGCAATTCGATACATGGGCGCTATATTAAATGTGTATTTTAGATTTTTTATCCATTTTCATGCATGATAATTCTAGTTTGTATTGCGTTTGAGTTGAGCACACGCATTCTGTGCAGCTATATTCCAACGCAAGGTATAAAACAGCACGTAGTTTTTTATAGCTCTATACAAGGTATATTAAAATATACCAACATCGGGAGTTGGGTCATGTCGAGAAGACCAATAAATAGGAATCTCCGAGGTCATTACTGTTTTACGCAGAACGCACGATGTTCCCCTGTTAAGCGATCCATTGCGACTAAATTTCCAAGGAACAAACACTTGCATTCTATCGCCTGCACGCCAGTAATTTCGATTTAAATAGTGCAAAAACTCATGCTCACCTTCTACATCGTAGAATATTGTTACTTGATTTTAAAATATTAGTAATGATCCAAAATACATTTCAATGTCATTTCTCTTTATGGTTCACGGGCTATGTGATATTCTTTCCAATCAGTACCTTTCAATGTTCGCTATTATGGACTGTCCAAGTGTTCTGTTATATTCTTGCAGATACCTAATCTTCGTTCAAAAACTCACTCATACACAACATCCATTTTCTAAACGATGACCTGAACCTATAGATCCATTAAATCAATTATTCATTAAATACTAATCGCACTACATTCAAACACTAAATATACAATATACATAAATGTTCATGTAAAAATGCAAATATACATGTTACTAGAGCGTGCCGAAGACACTTGTAATTGGGATAATGGGCATTGTCTTCACTATAATGTTTATTATCAGAGTATCATGTACCTATTATCCTGTTTGTGTCTCTAATGAATAAATAAAGTCTACACAAACCAAAATCGCAGGGGGTCACGCCTCACAGTTTGAGACTGACTTAATTTAAGCGGGAAAATTGCAGCTTTTTCCTTCCGCTCTCCATCGCCCGTACGTACGTACGAGCGCTGAAAAACACACATAAGTCTTGCCCTAGAAAGAGGGTAATAAGTGGAATAACATCCTCGAACACGCTGCTCTCCTGGTAGCTGCCGGCGGAGGTGTTACGCGAAATGGCGGTGCAGCGTTAGTTCCCCCGATAGCGGCTTTGTTAAATTGACAGCCATTGTCGAAGGCGGTGAAAAATAACGGTGAACGGACCCTTTGTGAATTCAATTTGAAGCTTTTCTTAAGAACCGCTACTAGAATGAAAATTTAAGTAATGCTTTCATTTAAAATTTGTGGAATCATAATTTTGTTCCGAGAATTGTATTTCGTCACCAACAATACAATGAGAGGTACAATGAATTTGTAAACATTTTATGATGGTTTGACTACATAATGATGGGTTTATTTTTAGGTGTTGGGTGTTTTTTAGTAACATATTTTGCAAGAGCGTGTAGTGAGAGCAAGAAGCGTGACTTTTATTGAAACACACATAAAAAATAGGAATTAAATATTTATTTGGTAGAATAACACGAAATATTAAAATCTGAGTAATTATTGTTAATTATTGGAATATTACGAGTTTCTTTTAAATTATATGCTTAGTCATGCTTCTTGTTCGTATTTATATATTTGAATTAATTAATATCTAATTGTACATTTTTATAACTAGAATTGTAATTACTTCTTGCTAAATAACGCTGTTTATTTTCAATATTCCTTTTTTAAATAGATAAATTTATTGTATTCACTACAATAACCTAACTCATTTATTGTTGTTGTATTTTTTGTTTTTGTTAAATTAGATTTCAAATGCTTGTTTTATATTAATAAGAAAAAGTTGTTTATCCTAAGAGAGATGAAAAGATAAGACTGTACTATATTTTTTAATTAATTATTCTAGGTAAAAATAACATTTAAATAGTAGTTGAAACCTCAAAGCACGTTGAGTAAATACAATATACTCTATGAAATCACCTATTTATCTGAATTTAAAGCGTTTTAACAATTTATAAGTCTGTTGATTTTTTTAATTTTGTTTATTTGTTTAGTAAAGGTTTATTTTTGTATCCATAACCGAATCCAAGAGGTTTCAAGTTCACAAATGCTTTACATTCCATATAAACAAGAAATATTTTCTAGAAGAAGAGACATTTCTGGCACACTGAAAACAAATTAAACGATATTTTAATAATGGCTATATTGCCTTTATTATGACTATATTGCCTTAATTCATTTTATTAGCATTATATCTGTGGGCAAAAAAAAACAACCGATGAATCAATGAAATCGAGTTTTGAGTTAAGTATGCAGAGTTGTTCTTTCTGGCAAAGAAAAATTACGAGTCAGAAAATAAAATAATTTTTTTTAATTTTTTGAAAAAGGAAAAATGACATGATAATGAATATAATTATTTAAAAATTTTAACAAGAAATAACGACATTAGTCAACTTGATTCAATGTCCTTGTGCAAAAAACAAAATTACTGGTGCAAAAATTAAATAAAAATAACAAAACCTTTAAGAGATATTTCGTAAACAAACGAAATTCCCAAATTTTGTTTGGCTCCCTGAATACCTTCATTTTTTGACTCATACGGTTGTTCCTTTCGCCCACATATGTATATATGTCGCAGCCGTCTGCTTAAATTATCCAGGTAATTGGACGCCTAGGCCGTTTATTAAACGCCGGCATCCAATTGGATGCCTAGGCCGATAGTTAATTGGACTAGAATCGCTCAACTGTTAGCAACTTGACGTATGCAAAGTCAGCCCTTTAAAGATGACTGACCAAGACAGCCAAGTGACTCAAATCTAACCTAACCTAACCTAACCAAACATCACAAATTCATTAATATACCATTTAACTAAATGACTTTTGCTCAATGCTGCTAAATGACGTTGCTCTCAATGACTTGGCTAGTTGTCCTTCAGCCATTTCATTGGATGCCGGCGTTTAATGAACGGCCTAGGCGTCCAATTACCTGGCTTATTTAACCAGATGGCTGCGACATATATATTAAGGTCCTATATAAATTTTGGTATTCAAAAATATCCAATCGAGTGTATAACTTCTGATATAAACGAAAACATAAACGAACGAATATTTCGTAATAATGAAAACATATTTCTCCTCTTAAATCATATAGAGTGGATTTCTGAGCTTTGATACAGGATCAAAATGATATTTCCACCGTTTGAGCAAAATATTTTTCAACATTTCTGCAATTTTCTTAAAACTCAAACGTTTCATAAAGTACGTTATTTAAGTATTATTATCACTTTGAAAGTATTCCTTTATTTTCACACTTAAATTTCCACAATTTTCCGCTGTAACAAACTGCAGCAGCTTAGCCCCGCTGTCAAGTTGGATATTAAGTGTACGGTACCTTAGTAGAACAGTAATATACAACGCAAAAGCTCGCAATACACGGAGAGCTAATAATATTTTTCTTTTTACTCCGTTGCGGGGCTTTAGTTTGTTCAAACTGCAATGTTTATTTTCCCATAACTCAGGCGCCGTTATTCTATAGCGGGTTTTGTGGCGGCTTAACTTCCTACGTCAAGGGATTTTGCCCTCTACGAGATTTAAACGTCATAAAATGTTACTTTTCTAAATTAAATATATTTAGTGAAAATCTCTTAATACTATTGGAGTTATATATAAAGTTGTACGGGGCATCTTTATAGATAAACAAATAAATTATATATATACGGGTGTTGTATCAAATGTTTCCAAAAATTAAAGATTTAATTCTGGTGTCTTCTAGAGGCAAATACACAAAGTAATTTACGAGTACTGCATTACAAGAAGTAGATTTATTAAAATTTGATAATATGTGTAATCAGTTAATAAAAAGAGATTTATATATAAGGTCGATATATTAACGGCAATGTACGAGGCCGCTATAGCGTAATGTAACGCACCTTTTCCGGATAGATAGGAGATCCTCGGTTCGAGTCCCGGTAGCAGCCAAATATTTTTCGTTGTTTTATTTTTCTTTATGTTTTTTCTAATTGATTAATATATTGGTTTTATAAAAATAACCGATTTTTTTCAAAATAAAGCACTGGAATTCTAATTCTATTCTATTCTAATAAGAAAATATAGCAGAAAATCTGTTTGGTAAGTTATACCGTCATGAAATTTGCATAGATAATACAGTCTCATATGGGTAGATCAACGCAAGTCTTTTCAGCTCATTTCCGTCTCGAGCTATGGATCATTTGAATGATATCTATAGATACCGAGATGATATTTATAGACAAAATTAATTGTTTGACATTTGCCGTAGAATTTTAAGCAACACGCGGAGGAATTCAATTGAGAATATGAAATAAATCTTATATAAGGTTCTCACCTATGCAATTGCCGTTTTATATAGAAAAATTAAAACAATTTTTATTATGAAAAATATATATTTAATTAATCGAAATATTGGCCATTTTTGTCGACGCACTTTTATTATTTTAATGGGAGTTTACGTAATTCTTTTTTTTATAGAAATCCTAGAGACGGGAATCGATGAGTTCTTTAAATGCGATTTTCACCGCTTCATTAGTGTTAAAAATGAAAAAAAAAGATTAAAATCAGTATGCGCAAGGTCTGGCGAGTAAGGTGGGTGGTGGAGAGTTCCCAGTCGAAGCTCCTGTAATTTTAAGACTCACCTTTGTACAGTGTGTAGACAAGCGTTGTCATGGAGAAATAGTGGACTAGGGCATTTGACGAGTCTCGGTTGTTTGATAGCTAACACTTCCATAATCGTTTTCAATTCTTGATAGTATACCTCTGCAGTAATTTTTGTGCCAGATCTCAAGAGGCTGTTATTAGAGCCTCCAAATATTCGTGATTCCAACTATTCGAATATCGAATAGTTAATGATGATATATTCGAATATTTGAATATATTCGTAAAATTTTTATGAAAGGAATAATTTACTTCGGATGATAAATACATTCTACATATTTAAAAAAAAAACACAATAATTGTAGTATGTTAAAAAAAACAACAAAAAATATATTGAAAAATGAAATACATATTAAAAAAAAACACACAGAAAAATATCTCGATAACGATATATCGACGAAAAAAAATTATCGACAAAATTTTAGATGTGTTTATATTACCTACTTCATAGCTCACACCCCACGTGCAAGTTTTTTGAAAATTATTTTGTATATAACTTCTTGTTTGTCGGCTCAAATATTTATGAAAGCTTAATACATAAGAATAATAGAAAGCTGACAAAACAAAGTGTTTTAAATGTAAGTGCTTATTGTAATAAAACGATAAAGATAAGCATGACTTTAAAAAAAAGGCAAATGCAAAAGACGGCCGACTTCATTATATAGCCCATAGCGGTATACCTGAAATGACTTTCATCGCTTGCAAATGACTTTCAGGGTTCGTAAACCTTTGTTTCGTTTGGAAAAATATTTAAAATCTTATAATGTAAATATGAGAGAATACTTTCCGAATACTTTTTAAAGTATTCGAATAACGAATACTTAAAAATAGGCGAATATATTCGAGGTTCGAATAATGCGGCACAGGTCCACCATTCAGTAATTTGACTCAATTTGCGCTTGGGACATTGTTTGGCTGCCTCCCCTGGGTTCCACCATTGCAACGAACGTTTCCGATTATCATACGGGATCTTCTTGTCATCACATGTAACAATCCGATTCAGAATTCCCTTATTTACATGCCGACTCAACAAATTCAGGCAAGCCTTGACGCGAGTCCTTCTGTAAGTTCATACGGTACACACTTTGCGGGCTTCTTTATTTTCTCAATTTGCCGCAAATTGGGAAACGCAGCGATGTTGAAAGCTGTTGCTCATTCATCATTATCGACTGTACTTTCCGGTCGCCTTTGCTCGCTTAAAGAAACACGGTTTTTACGTTAACATAAATTTTGGAAAAAATAAATCAAAATGTTTACATAGGCTGAATATGATATAATATGAATAATGACATAATATTATGGTTTATTTAAATATGAATAATATGATAGTACCTAATTGTGAAATGTATTACGAAAAATATATGTTATTTCGATTGTTTTAATGTACTCACTGCAGGCCCCTAACACAGGCTATATAAAGACAGAAAGTCTACTTACAGATTCACACTGAATTTATTCAAGTAAAGTACAAATCTTCGATTTCACATACAAATACTCGATGCCGCGGAGTACACGCGGTATTGCTATTGACCTATTGAAGCGCCTTGCCAGCTCAACCAATGTACAAGCATGTTTTGGAGGGATGATAATGTTACAAATTGGTAATGAAAGAAAGAATAACAAGTATGTAATGATTATACTCGCAGTTTATTTACACTTTGGTCGTTAGAGTAAGGAGTGAACAAATTAAACATGAATGCAGTGCTGGCTGTTGTATGATAGATAGAATAAAGAAAGCAGTGCTGAGATGGTTTGGTCATGTGGAACGTATGAACGAGGAAAGGATGGTTAAGAAAATATATGAGGCGAGTGTTGAAGGCAACAGGAATAGAGGGCGTCCGCGAAAGACCTGGCATGACCAGATGCAGCAAGTGTTTGACGATGGCCCCGTTAAAAGCCGCAACAACCGTAGAACTTGTACGAGAAGATGTGTGAATGTGGCCGAAGCAAAAGTGGTGTGCCAGGATAGAAGAGTGTGGCGTTCAATCCTCTGACGGCATGATGATTAGCTAGTTAGTTAGTTAGTATTTACACTGAATTTATTGTGGATTTACTCGCATTGAGGTTACAAGTGAAATTACACTTATAATACAAAACACTTGCAGTCGATCAAAAAGCCAAGAACGGTATGACCTGTATGGCACGCAAGCCAATCGTTCCCGACCTCTTATTAGTTAGTTTGCTCACTTTAAAATCCATCTAGATAATGGCCCGTGATCACCATATAATATCCCAGTTTTGACAGAGCTTGATTTGTTGGTACAAAATGTCCACCCGGGCATCAGATTAGCTAGGTCACCAATCTAAACGTAGACCCTATTTGCAGGCTGAGCTCAAACATAAACAATACAACAATAATCATAATTATGATTGATTCAACAACCCCAGGTGGATCTTGGACTTCTTCCACTGATCTTCAGATCTGGATCTCCAAGGCAGATACGCCTTCGAACACAATATCAGTTTTGCCCCTCCTGAGATCCTTGGTCTTGTACAAACAACAGAATCTTATAAGACATCAAACGTAATAATTTAAGTTCCTAAGCGTTTTTATTTCCAAATGCTCCATTTTTCCGACCAATCCGTTAGCTGGAGCACTGTCCCCATAAATCCAGGACCGAATTGCAAACAAAACAATACCACAATGGCCGTTCACAGAAAAAGCCTCGTCGAGCCGACGGTGCCGGCGGGGCGCGCAGTTATTGTTGCATCCCTTATTCACCGCGCATTTGTTTTACTTGTCGTTCCACCTTTGGAATGGCGTCGTCCGTAATCCCGGTAATCCAGACATGAGCGGCTGGAGCACGTCCCTCGGGATCTTATCGCCTTTAAAATGGATTTCCACTCCAACAGGTCTGTTCCATTGATATCGCAGGAGCCGGGCTCTGGTGGGCTTACGGCTGGCGGGTTGGGGGGGGGGTGAAGTGGGAGAGATTAATCACATCCGGGGAATAATCAAATATTTGAAAAGTCCACATAATCATAAATGAAATTCGATTTGCACAGGGCTCGAAATGGAAAATTTAACGAACCGTGACGGTTGATGATATCAGCAATTTCACAATTATTTTTAATTGAAAGTATCTCCTATTATTCATATTTTTAATATCTAAAGCAATCACAGACATTTTAACAAAATAAACATTACTTTTTTGTCTACCGGTTTCGAGACGTAACCCGTCTCTTCGTCAGGACAATCACTACACTAGCGTGTAAATATCACTACACACCAACACCTTCACAAAATATTCTTTATATGCGTGTTAGCCCTTTAGAGTAACACGCATGTGAAGAATATTTTTTGGGGGTGTTGGTCCATAAGTAATACTATGGATGTGAACTGATATTTACATACTAGTGCAGTGGTAGAAGTCCTAATAGGCGTTAATAAGCAAATAAAAATAATGGAAAATCGGAAGGCATTACGCACTATTGAAATCTCTCTAACACTCTGGAAACGACTGAGACATTCTCGTAAACATTGGTAATGTCAATGAATTGCTATAAATATGAATAATGTTCTCGAAGCATCGCGAAACCAACACATATGATATAAAAGGGCTAGCGCGCACGCAATGGAAGAGTCATCGTTTGACGAATGCGACATTACTAGCGATAAAACCTTAACGACAAGCGGTGAATCTGCGTGTGTTTAACCGAGTGACAGATATTCGAGCGAAGTACTTACGTTCCAAAGTTGAGCGGAATATTCTCGAAAGTGATCGATGCGATTGCAATAGATTGCGATACAGATAATACGTGCAAAATAAGGAATTGGATAATAAGTGTGTGAAATATTCTAGAAACAGTTAGCAATTGTGAATTTAAGAACAGTTCTCTAGTTGATTTTGTGTCAGGTGACTTTTTTATTCATTTTTAGCGTTTCATTTGTTTCCCACGGCCGCCGTCCCGTAACAACATTATTTAATTAGAGAATAATAAATTGTATTGTTACTTCAGTTACAATAATAATCAGTAGAGTAAATGACGCGGTACATGGTGACCAGAACATTAAGTACAGACCTTGCCACTCTTGCCAGACTTTACAAATAGCCCGCTAGTAAAGTATGCGACCCGAAAAGTAGCCGACTGTGATGCGAGTTTATGGGACTTTGAAAACAGTTGTGTAATTAACGGATGTTTTGTCTGGCGGACGTGCAGCGGGAACATCCGGCACGGGAGAGCGATGTGACGTCATAGATGAGTTTATCACGTTAAATGGAAATTCTTCTGTCGGACAGCGCGGCTAATATCGGCATTTTTGCACCCTTCATATAGCTTCACTTGTCTGCCTGTCGGAAATGAAATCCTGCCAACAGAACCGTAGGTACCATGTATGTGGGATATAAAAGCAAATGCAGCATTATCAAAAATAATTTGGATGCAGTAATCGAGGATACCTAATTTATAATGTAATGATTTTATGGGAAAAATAGCATACAAATTTATAGAAAATATGAATTTGGAAGTTCAATAAAATGATAATAACCCTGCAAAGATTGAGGCCATAATTTTCTACAAGGTTTTCATCATTCTATTTGAGTTATATTAAAGCAAATGAATGTTATGTAATGATGGTTCAACTTTTTGCAAAAAATAAGTCAGAAATATTGAAAAAAAATGCAAACGTTGATATTGCAAACTCTTTCTCCATCCTTGCACTGTCCCAACTCATTGCCTAACGCCGGCCGCACGCTGGATGCGTTTTCGTACGAAATTGAGTAGTACGTATACGTACGAATATGCAAGTACATTCCTGACCTTCGAAGTAGTATTGAACATCGCACATTGTACACGATTTAGTAATGCGTGTACGCATGTATAGATGCGACGTCCGACACGATCCGGATTTGTTCGGAAATTTTTGCGATTTCGTACGACGGATATTGAAAATTTTGTCAATTTGACACATGACCACAAATGTTTGTGGGACCAAAGTGATTTAAATAAATACGTGACCATCAGCGCAGATCATGGCGGAGGATTTTCTATTATTTCTATATAGGATAGAGATTTCTAAAGAACTAAAAAATACCGGTAAGTTAAAAAAGTTGGTTTAATGAAGCTGAGGTATAATTATGTACTTCGAACAAAAAAACTTTTAAATATTTCTCCGATGTTATGAGCCCTCGTTGCACTTCGATTCTCCCCAGCATTTGTGAATCTATTAGATAGATATTCAAGAAATTTGTCATTATTTAAAGCCATGTATTCACTAGGGGACAAATTGTCCCTCAACAGCATGCGCGGCATAGAGTCTACGTGACGTTGCAACGTCGTGCACTGTTCCGCGACCTCGCGCACAACATAGCGCGGCATTTCTACGTGCCGTGGCAACGTTGTGCCAATGCAGCCACGTTACCCGAGCGTACTCACCACTGACGAACATTCGCGGAGAAAAAAGCGTCTTAGGTACCACGTAGGATATGTTACAAACGTGAAATAAGCAGTGGTGTGCTGATCTGTTGTCAATGAATTGCACAATGCGGGGACAACGAAATTCGTGTTCTCGAATCTCATCGCGCGATATGCGGATCGAAGATCGCAATAGTAGAGTCCGCTCCGTCTTTCTCTTTGGCAGTAATAATTTTCGCATTCTCTACTGTTTTCTCATTACTTTTGACGATTATTTAACTAATTAAACATAAAACAGATAGCGTGGACCTATGTCGTCAATACCTCATTCGTTGGCGAAGAATATTTCCGTGACGTTGGGAAAACAATAATTATTGGAAAAAAAGGACCCTCTGTTTTAATATGCGCCTTCAATTTACTACTAGTAAAACTCGTTAAGGTTGAAGATGCGGAACCCCAAAAACATTTCGCATGCGCGGAACCCGATTTTCGGCCAAAATGTGATACCGCAGGGTCATCCATAACCTCATCGGATGACATTTCCGCGACAAGATATGCGAGTCCCGGTGTGTACACGTCAATTGACCGCGTCATTGTCCCCGAAACATGAGCGTAGATGTTGATGCGACATGTCGAGCGGAATGTTTCGCGATTTGTCCCCTAGTGAATACATGGCTTAATTCTGCCATAATAGAGTTTTCCAGAAGATACAGATTATTCATTTGGCACAAACGTCATTGGAGAAATGCGCAAAGTAACTGAACGTGACAATGCAAGACGCAATCAATGTGCGCGCTCCAATTCGTACGAAAATAGTCGTACGAATACGTACGTAATAATTCATATCCAAAGTGCGGCCGGCCTAAGTAGGCTGTTGGGGTCGGCTCTTCTCGTTCTCAGACTGTACCTTCTTCGGTTTTGGGTGTCGCTTTCATCCAGGCCGTTTCTCTGTAGTATTTTGGAGCATTGAGTCATCCAGGAGTTCTTTGGTCTTCCTCTTGATGATTTCTGATGAAGTCTCCGTCTTACGTTCCCATACCATCTCAGCTGTCGTTCCTCCAGCTAACTGTTTATGTCCGTGACACCCAGCCTACCACAAATGCGTGAACTTTTAATCCTATCTTTTGATATTGATATTGCACATCTCCATAACAATTGATTAGATCATGGTTGCTTGAACACGTTCGACTCCAGGCAGGAATTCACCTATAAAGTTTTTACTACTAGCTACAAGACGCCCTGTATACTACACGCGGATCATTAATTCACGCCTCCGACGCTCGACGTTTAACAGGCGTTTTATTTTATTATTTACAAATAAATAAATAATAGTTAAATTATGTTCCGTGATTTTCCACTGGCGTACGCTGGTCACACATTAATCAAAAAAATATATTTAGTATCAAGGTTACAACTACCCACGTGCCCCACGCCTGGCGCGGCTACCTGTACTGGGGCACATCGCGTGCGGCGCCACTGGGCAGGGCGGGCGCCGCGACGGCGACGCCGCCACTGACGACCTTGGACGGCGAGACCATTTATTTAACTATTATACGTTATATTATGCTCAATTGAAATATGTATACGTGGTAAACCCGTTCTAGCTCTAAGACGCATATACAAGTCTCCTCCAAACCTTACTACATCTTTTTGGATAGAAATTAATTCAATTCAATTGAATTCAATTTATTTCATAATATGTACATTACAAACTAAGTGTTCAAGGCATACATATTATGGAAGCATATATCAAAATAAAAATATTTAATAAATTAAAAATAACATAAAATCTGGTCAAAGGTGTAGGAGAATCCCGCTTCGGAAAACCCCCTCAGATACATGGAATATATCAACACCCAAAGCGATTTTGTTCAGCATAGCTGTGGCTCTTCCAACAGGCATAACCATCGGCAGGTTGGTCCTGTATATTGGAATGTGAAACAATCTATGGTGACGATATCTAATGTAATTATCAGGAACATACAAACCAATGCTCTGCATAATTTCAGGATTATCGATCATACCGCGCAACAATCGATAAAAATGTGTAATCAAATACGCATTCCTTCTAGTCTCTAGACTATTGTAGCCAAGCGTACCCTGGAGAAACTCGGTTGGGTAAAGCCAAGGATAATGCCCGTACTCTCTCATGTAGAGATATCTCAGAAACTTCTTTTGGACTTTCTCCACTATAAGAGAGTACTTGCTCTCATGTGACCCCCAGATCATCGAGCCACTCTCGAGTCTACTCCGCACCAATTCCCGAGACGGACATCGTAGCCTGTAGTGGGACTAGGGTTGCTCTGTTCCTGGAGTTTTTCTATCCCGGGACTCGATTCGCAGCTCTGGATCATTCTCGGGATCCAGTGACTTGTGATATATTGATAAAAAAATTTGAAATAAAAGATATAATGTTCGTTTTTTTATAAACATTGTTAATTTTATTTCAATTAAATTGTTATAATATGTTAAACATGTATTGATGTTCGAAATAAAAATACAGATATAATGAATTCTAATTTTAATGACATAAATTGTATGTGTGCTGTAAATTTTTCCAATTAATCTATTATATTTTATTACAGAAATAAAAATAAAATATTGAAATTAAATACATAAATTAGAACAACCTTATTAAAAGTAGCATTTTAAAAATAACTAAATGTTGAAATTTACTTCTGATAGCCTGCTTCTCAATATAATATTAATTGAATATATACTTTAATAAGTCAATAAAAAAATTAAAATAACTAATCATTTTCTTGTTAATATGACAGCTGTTTCGGCTTAGTAGGCCATTATCAAACAGTTAAAATATTTAAGAATATTCTTAGGTTATCACGGCCAGCCTTCTGGTTTGTGTCTTCTGGAGTATAAAGATATATAAATAAATAAATTAATAAAATAAATTATACCGCGTTTTTACGAACTTTCTGGCCGATGATCCCGTTGCATTGTCTATTATCAACACATCAGCCCTGATGACGGACCCTGCTATAGGCATAATATCCCAGAAGTCGCAAACCAGGAGGATCAAAAGATTTACCTACATTCTGCTTTGATTGTTTACGTTTTAACGTTTCATACAATATTGTTCGTTGAAATGAACTGTCTCGAAAGCACGTCTTGTGACATTTTTCACCGAGGAGCGAGCATTGTGAGCGCGGACTACAATCGTGTCGCAGAAGTGCTCCGTGACCCCAATCCCATCCCGCGTCACCGGCAGCCATCTTCCCCGAGACAAAGCTATGCTAATGAGTGGAGGTTCGGGCGCTGTCTTCGCACCCCGAGCGAGTTCCCAAACTTTTGACAAGCGCCCAGAGGTCGATTTTTCCGCTTGCGACTTGGCTTCATTCCTAAATGCTTTTTTAAAATTAATTATTAACGCAGAATATTTTGAGTTTGTTCAAATCTTTCAGAACAGTGCTGGATTTCTTATCATAGAGACATTATTAATCAATTAATGTATATTACAGATGTCTCACAGAGACGAAACTGTATTTTATTTATGGGAAAGTAGGTGTAGAAGTCTTTTGGGTGTACATAGGACTTACGACCTATCGTATGGTTGGCTTAAGTGATCACTTCACACAACTTCACTACAAATCATGCTAAAAAGATTAACGTACTCCTGTCACTTGTCACAACACTATCCAAAAATCCAGAACGGCCTAGATCTTCGGTTAATGTCTTAAACATTCGAGGAACACCTAGAAAATCCTAGAAGCCACGAGAATCTTCTCCTAAACATTAGACTAATCCAGAAAGTACGAAACAACCAACGTTTTTAGATATAAATACGACCGGCGCGGGAGTTGTTGCTGTCGCGTTGACAGTTAAAATCTGCCGCGAAGGGCGCAGGTGCGCAGGACGATGCCCAACGTGAGCATTCGAGAAAATTCCAAGCGATAATTCAAGCGAATAATCGAGCGAAGTTCTTATCTATAAGTAGCGAAGTAAACCGGAGCGATTAAAGCGGGATAACTGGATGGAATGTTCTAGTGAATGTTAAATAAAGTATTCGAGCAATAATATAGTGCTTTTTTGTGAGTGATATATTGCGAAACAGTGTTTAAGTGACTTTCTATATCAAATAATTAATTTATCATTAAATAATAAATCGCTAATTAATTTCGAGCGTTTTCATTCATACCTCCCTAGCCACGACACGCTTCCACAGAATTAACATATTATGTATAAAAGTATAGCAACAGTAAGTTAACAATATACAGGAAAAAATAAAGGTTTAAGTTAAGGATAAACCATAATAGTCAAAGAATCAAAGTTAAATGGAATGAGGAGGAAAGGATAGATCTAATTAGTAAAAAGGGAAAGAGACAAGAAAAAAAGAAGAGCAAAAGAAATATAGCATAAAGATATGTAAGCAATACATCTGCATACATATGTACACTATAGTAGCTAAGAATGTATGGATATTATGACATTTGAGTTCGAGGTATTTCGGCAGATAAAGATAATACAGGTACAAAAAAAATTAAACCAGCGTTTATTGCAAGCATTTGATAATTTTTTAACTTGTGTTAAAGCGAATGAATTTTTAATATTCTATATAAGTTATTTTCGTGGTTTAATGTTTTACAGAAGTTAACCCAAAATCATTTTAAAAAATAAGCGTCGTGGGAGGCAAATAAAACACCAGAGATTAATTAAAGTTTTATTAATTTAATACCACTGGCGCGAATTTAATAGGAGCAATGTTCTTTAATCCACACTAATTTTACACTCGTCGCTCGAGATTATTTCACAAATGCGTAAGTAAGCACTTTTATACTTAGTCGCTTTTTGTCTCTGGTCTCGCTTGTCGAAACAACTCTGTCTCCGGCGCGATCCCCTTGCGTATTTATAAGACAAGATTTTCGAGATGGTTCTAAAATCTAAAAGATTGTACTCGTATATAGGACATTTTTTCATAGAATCCATTCTATGTACATCTTTCATTACCATCCTGGGACAGGATTTAAAGTCTAGATAATTCATAAAAATTTTGATATAACATACTCTTAAATCTTGACATCGCTTGAAAAACCACACCGCGGAAACAAATGGGTAAATTTACTTGTTTAAAGATAGAACGCAATATTGTCGCAAACAGAATAGGAATTTACTAAGCTGTTATCAGTTTCTATGCCAAAAGTTATAAATTTAGTAAAGGAGGGCAAAACACCCAGAAGTTGGCTCCACTAATCCGCAGAGAGTTTATTAACTTATCTTGAGGTTTCATTCAAGAATCATTTTGTACTGAGCGCAATCCTCGTCTCAAAGTTGGGATAATCTCGATTTGTTTAAAATAGCGGGACTAGTATTTCAAATGATTTTAATTAATCCCTTCCACCATTTATTAATACAAATAATTATTAATATTTAAAGCATTAACATTGTGGTCAGACATTTTAACAAAATGTTATTTATGTTAGTAATAATAACTAAAAATTACTTTTTTGTCTACCGGTTTCAAGATGTAACTCGTTTCTTCGTCAGGACAACCGCTAATGTGTAAATAATAATGTGGTGTGTAGTGATATTTACATGCTAGTGTAGTGTTGTCCTAACAAAGAGACGGGTCACGTCTCGAAACCGGTAGACAAAAGTAATTTTTAGTGGTTATGTTGTTTTATTTTTCATTTGTTTTATGTTATACAGAGCTTTAACGTTTTGATGACGGAGTATTACGTACGTGAGGTAAGATTGATCTACTCCTTAGATGTCTCAAATATGTAATCATTGAGATGGAATTGTACAATGAGAATAAAAAAATCAAAGAATGATGAAATACTGGTGATAACATAATTATTGTAATATAATCAATATCGTTCACGACATGCAACTCTTTTCCTACCCAAAAACTATAAAACTCAGGCCGCAAAAAACTCGATTATCAGTAGAATTATAAATTTATTCTTGCAATACGAGAAATCCCTTGGCATAGACTTATTCGCAGACCTAAAGTACATTCTTAAGCAAAAACTTAAAATAATGATTTCATAGGCTTTCACCCAACGTACAACGCACATTCAGGCACATACACATACATACAAAAATAAGTTTTATTAACCTTTAAGTAAGTAATTTTATACTTGTTTATAATTATTATTGTAGGCGACTAATAGATGTATGGAGCAGATGTTACTCAAACGCTTTAATCTTTTACTTTGTAAAACATCTTCATGCAAACTTCGGGAGGATTGACAACTGAAGTTCTCTAATGACGAAATTAGTTCCAGCGCAGAAAACGATTACCAGGAATAAATTTAAACTATAATCTCGACGGTATACAACACAATATGTATAAAATGATACGTTTTAGTAATAAACAAAATATGTATGTGGTATAATCACTTCCTGAGTATGATAAGTTTTCTTTGAAATAAGGAAGAAGTTGAATACCCGATCTTGTTCAGTAATTATCACTTTATTTATAAACAATCCTCTGCGTGCGACCGTCAGTGCCCGAATGGCGTCGCCCGTTTCCCCCGCTTCCTACCGCATGCATTCATCTCTTTCACACTATCACTACGCACTCCTCATACTACCACAATGTATAAAATGATACGTTTTAGTAGTAAACAAAATAATACATACAGTATTAAATATATATTTTGTCGTATCACTTGAGTTGTTTCTAATTGCTGTTAATTTGTTACTTAAAATTTAGCTACGATTCTAATTTGTTCTATTCTGTGCTATTTTACGCACTTATTTGGGTAGCGGAATTCCCCAAGATGGCCGCTCAAAGGCAGACATTATAAGCAGAATCCAACAAGCAAGAGTCGCCTTCAACAAAAAATCCAAGATATTTGAGTCTCCTAACAAAGATATAAAGATTAGGAAGAATTTGGTTAAAACTCCTGTCTGTAGTGTGCTGTTGTATGGCAGCGAAACATGGACCATCGGCCAGGGCATGTCCGGGTGGCTAGCGGCCTTCGAGATGCGGTATCACAGACGCAAGGCGAAGATCCATGGATCAGAACATATAAAGAGGCAGCTCCTGAACAGAATCGCCCAACAACGAGCAAATTGTATAGGCCATAACATAAGGCATGCGGGCCTGCTTTTTACCATCGTCGAGGGCAATATTGAAGGCAATTATCGTAGAGGCCACCCTAGATCAAGCTACATAGACCAGGTTATCAGATATGTGCGCTGTAGCACCTACCAGAAATGAAGAGGATTGCAGGTGACAGAGGAGAGATAGAGTGCTTGGTGCAGACCAATCCTAGGATTTAGATCCAACGAAAAAAATTCTATGGTGTAGGAAAAATTGATCGTCCACAATTGTTAATATTTACAATATTTTTCATTTATACTATCATTTTTACTCCCTTTCTTTTATCTCGTAGCGTCTGCTTGTCCGCCGAAAAAACTTTGGATCGATTTTTAACCCTTTTCCCGTGATCCAATCGAGCTGAAACTTTGTAGGTAAACTCGTGGCGACGATAAAAAATTTCTAATAAATTTTTGTTTAAAAAATTCAATTATAGTATAATTTTGGATTTTTCTAAATTTTAACGGTTTTTTCAAATTGGAAACTATACAAGTGAGAAAGGAGCCCGACGCGTGGAGAAGGCGCGAAACCTGTTTCAACTAGTCTGACTCGAGCCATGGGTCCGATCAGACGGTTTCGCCGACGCCGTGCCCCCCTATATCAATTATTACGTTTTCAATATTCTATAAGATTTAAGGATAATAATATACATGGAATAGATTTTCCACATGAACTTAAAACAAGAGGAATATGTTGATAGAATATCAAATTGGAAACAATGTAAATGAGAAAGGGAGTATAATAACAATTACGCGACGGGCTCCTTTCTCATTTGTATGGTTTCCAATTTGAAAAAAACCGTTAAAATTATACTATAAACTAAAAAAATTAAACTAAAATTTGTTAGTCGTCGCCAAGAGTCTGCCTGAAAAGTTTCAGCTCGATTGGATCACGGGAAAAGGGTTAAAAATCGATCTAAAGTTTTTCGGCAGACGCTACGAGTTAAAAGAAAGGGAGTAAAAAACTTTTAAATTTAAACTAATACAGAGTGTAACAGAGTTTGTCCACAATACCTTACAGGTGGATTCTTGCCTTGATTATGAGTCGAAAATGTTCAAGCAACCGTAACCCAACATCAATTGTTCGATATTCGTGACATCACGTTGGCACAGAAATCGATTTTACCGAATATTAGTTTTTTCTTATGTGGCAACTAGGGAATGCAATCCCGAGTCGGGATCACCCTTTCGGGATCCTTCAAGATTAGAATTTCCAATCCTGCGGGATCCCTGGGGATCGGGATCCCGAATACTTTTGGAATTTTGTTGTTGTTTATAGTACTGTATGGCAATTAACGACAACGCGTTGCATTTTTATATCAACATATTTAATAAAATATTCATTATTTATCATCGCTTTCAAGTTTTTGTAGGTGTTTTTACAAGCATCAATCAGTCAATGTAGTAGATTTAGTAGTAGTTTTTATTACTATGTTAAGTTGATAAAATACAGCAAATATTATTCAAAGCTATTTTCATTATTTGAATGTGATATGAACATAAGTTTTAAATACTTACTAAAAGCTCTATAGACATACACAAGTAAACATAATATAAAACATAAAAAAATGTTGATCAATCCCGATAATCTCGTCCGATTTTTCGGTTCGGGATTGATCTCGTAAAATGCCTCGAGATCTCGCGGGATCGGGATTGCATTCCCTAGTGGCAACATAGGTGAATCTAGTGATACGCCTACTGGACAATGAGGGCCACAGCGCCTTTTGATATTTTTTTCAGTACCAAGCAGGTACAAACTTTCCGAATAAATATGAAAAACAATATCTGTCAAAGGGCCGCCTCGGTATCTCACACAAACAGATACTGATGATGCTTAAAGCGTTATTTCTACCGGTTATTTTCGGCACAGTTATTTGAGATTTGTATCTGACTATCAATGACTGATCTTAGATGTAATTTTTGTCCAGTACTGATGGTTGCCCGTTGTACTGCAAAAAATCGTTTGCTGATCATCGACGCAATTAGATACAAATCTCAAATAACGCTTAGTGTGTAGTAGGTTAAAATACCATCGCTAACAGATACACTTTTGACAACATTTTTCATCACATTTTTTAATAATTCAGGCTCTATTTTTTGGATAGGATCATTAGAATAGATATTATATTGAACAGTAACTCAAATAAATCTAGGGACGTTATCGCTTGATATACGAGGCCGATTGATATCTCTAAAACGAGAAATTATGCTTACTGAAATTTTATGATGTGATAACTAAATTATTTCCCAGCTTATGTGGCACGTAGCCCTATTCTTGATATATTATAGATATAATTATTAATCCAAGTCAAAATCGTCAGCCTTATTTCATATAAAAGAAGTCAGTGTCGATCTATAACGCGGTCCACTAACTGTCACGGTGATACCAGTTTAATTTACATCATTTTTGTAAAGATTTTTTACAATTTAAATCTGATGCTCAATCATGTATTGATGCATTTTCATTGACAGTAATAGTTTTTTTTATTTTCTAGACGTCACATCTATATACAGGGTTATTTTGAAAACATAAATTACCTTGCAGGACTTTATTCCTGCTTGATAATGAATGAGTCGGAAATGTTCAAGCAGTCATGACCTAATCATATTTATGTTATGGATATGAAGTTATGCAATTTCAAAGTTTGCATTTTTTTTCAATATTTCTGACGTATTTTTTACAAAACGTTGAACTATCATTACAGTTACTTATATCGATTACTAAAAAAATCATTCGTTTCAATGCAAAATAAGTAAAATGATAAAAACCCTGTAGAAATTCCAATTGGTATGTTTTCCAATTGGAATTTGAAAGTTTTTATTATTTTTTTTGACTTGTATTAAAAGGAATGAATTCAATATAAGTTACTGTAATGATATATAAATAATAATAGATAGAACGTTTTACAAAAAATAAATCAGAAATATTGAAAAAAAAAATGCAAACTTTGATGTCGCATATCTTCATAACTATTGATATTAGGCCATGGCTACTTGAAGGCAGGAATAAAGTCCTGCGAGATTATTAATGTTTTCCAAATAACCACAAGTCTCTCGTAAAATCTCGAAGGAATATAACTATAAATACAAGGGCGTCGCAGAGTCAGTTATTCGTAACGTTTTACCAGAGCGATATACAACATAAGAAGTGTGACCAGCGTTAGTGATCTACGCGATAATAAATACAGGAAGTACTTGCCGGCATGCAAGAAATATATATATGTGCGAATATTGAACGGACTTTACTAGAAAGTGATCGAAGCAATAAAAACAGCGTTTTGGTGCGACTTCTGTCTAATAATTAGTGTGTGGAACATTCTAAAATCTTTTTGCAACTATAAATTTAAGAACAATGTTCCGACTAAATTCGGCTTCAGTGACGTTTGCCACGACCCATGACAATATTTAAAATGACGGTTTACTTTGAATCACCCTTAGAATCTAGAATTATATGTCACCGTCAGTTTAACAAGCTCAAACTATTAATCAATTAAATGAATTTTTCAACATTTTTTTGAGCGCACAATTTATATTCCCCAGACGGTCAACATTTCGTGCGGTACCAGCATACAGCTTAGATTTTCACGAAAGATATATTTTATTATTAATTCATGTCAACAAAACAATTCGTGTTAGCAGTGGGGAAACTGGGGAACAATGTTACATTTTTTCAATATTTTATTTTTATGTGTTTCACACTTATTTGAAAACAATTTGCCCGTATTGCCTAAAACATCATCGTCACAATACAATTATGACCAACAAGAACCTGTCAAAGGAAGCAAGACTAGCGGTACATAATGGCGTTCTAGTACCAACTCTAATGTATGGAAGTGAAGCCTGGAGTTTGCAAAAAAGGAATGAAAGTAGACTGAATGCGGTGGAAATGCGATCACTAAGGCGCTTGTTGAAAATCTTTGTCGATAGAGTAAGGAATGAACAAATTATAAGTGAATGTAATGCTGGCTATAGTGGTAGATAGAATAGATAAAGGAGTGCTGAGATGGTTTGATCATGTAGAACGTATGAGTGAGGAAAGGATAGTTGAGAAAATATATAGGACAAATTTTGAAAGTAACAAGAACAGAGGGCGTCCGAGAAAGACCTGGCACGATCAGATTCTAAAAATATTGGAGGATGGCCCTGTTGCAAGCCTCAACAACCGTAGAGCATGCATGAGAAGATGTATAATTGTAGCATTCTATACTCTCTGCCTACCCTTGCGGAGAAACGTCATGATGGTTAGTTAGTTAGTTAGTTAGTCATTGTTTCAAAAGAAGGCAATTAGAACTATAAACACATTGAATGTTGTGAAATGAGCCAAGTAACTGCACACCCAAGTCGTACTCTTTTTAATTACCACGCTTATATTAGCTTCACCCGTTTTTCTGTCTGGACGGAATCTTACAATAGATATTTCACCCTCTTCCTTATGTCCCATCGAGCTGAAATTTTGCACACAGGCGTATTCTCGATGACAATACATGAATCAAATCAGATCAGATTTATCCATTATAATTAATTAAGAAATTAGCTAATGAGCTGGTTTTCTGTTACTTTAGCCCCCGGTTCCCCCGTATATTTGGCTTAATAAATGTTCGCTGTCCAGATATGAAAAGCGGTCGCGAATTAAAATTGTGATTAGCATCAATCTCTCCCGACAACCGAAATGAGGTACGGCATTAATCTCCCAGGTCCGCCAACATCGACTACAAAAGAGAAATACGCCGGCCCTTTTAATGGCAACACAACACAACCAGCGAGCTCAAAGGGATGCAGAGTACGATTGTTTATATACTATATATACAAGTACTTAACGATCCGCTTTGTTTTTTATTCTGTTATTATTATATAAAGTTAAAAGAGATTTTAAGCCAAAAATAACAATTTTTGCCGCTCTTGGCTCGGCTGTCCCATTTAAATCGCATAGAAGACACGTGTAAGAAACTAGGAACACTACTTGGTAAATTCTTTCACCTAAAATACACGGCCGTATTCTGAAAACAGCAATATTGGAAACTTAAGATTGTTACCCCAACACTTCATAGACGAGAATAGAAAAAATAAACAATACGTCGGTTATCCGTCAAACGTTGAAATATATATACCAGTCCAACGGGACAATGTCAATTTTTCCATAATTTTACATCAGGACGCTGTGGGAGAAGAAATTAATAAGTGCATATGAAATAATATTTTTTCTATTACAGCATCAATACTTATTTCATGTAATTTTAGTCGAAGCATGAGAATTGTGAGGTTACGTGTGCGATAGGTACTTCGGTAATCCGTTTAAAGCTCTGTCAGACCAGATCGCATTGATAAAAAGACATCGGAGAAATCACTTTTCTAAAGGCATTGCAGACATCGGACACCGCAAATTATGGTATTTACTTTGAGAGATATATGCGAAATAAACAAATCTCATTTGAGTACGACGAATACCTATGTCTCATTTTTTTTTTATTCTCGTCTATTAAGTGTTGGGATAATAATCTTAAGATTCCAATGCTGCTATTTTCGGAATACGGCCGATTGTACTCCAAGACACTCAAAATATTGTTTATATTATAGTACGGTAGACTCAATCAATACGGTAGACTACATCTTTAACTGCTACGGATTGATGTTTCCATCATATTTAGACAAAAACGACTACAAATAAGAATAATTAAAACCATAGTAAATAAAAAACAAAAAGAAGCGTGTTAATACCAACCATAAAACCTAATCAAAATGTGTAAAATCTTATCGATTCAAAAACAGCTTTATTATAAACTGAGAATACGAGAAGAACAGATACAAAACACTAGTACATCATGAATAATTAATAATAAAAATCTATAAATAATAAAAACAAATAATTCTTACGGAAACAGGACCAAACAGTTCAACAAACTACCGGATAGAATAAAAAATGTAACGGGACAAAAAATATAGAAAAAATATATAAAATTTGAAAAATATGGAAATAATACAGATTGTAAGCCCTCAGCCATTGTGTAAAGAGACTTCCGCCAACGTTTCTCATACATAAATAGCTTCGTCTCTGTGAGATTTCTATAATTTATCTAAATTTATTAAAATCATCCCTCTGGGGACAAAATCCAGTAACTGCGTCTTTAGAACCATACTTACACATAAAAATATTGTGAAAATATATATTTTGCAGACGGACTGAGGAAAGTCGTGGTCCGGTCTCGCGCTCCTATTGGCTCCGTTCATAAAGGTCATCATGAGAGTACCAATCGTTTTTTTTTCGATTTTTAAATTTCATCAACCTGTATTCAATTCAATTCAATTTTTATTTATTACATAATATGTACATTACAAACTTTATGTTCAATGCATACATATTATGAATTTATATCTAAAAATATACACATACACATATACAATATGAATTTATATATAAAAATATAAATATACATATACACATCTTTTCTTCTTCTTCTTCTCGTGCCCTGTCCGTTTACCGGACGTTGGCTATCATGTAGGCTATGCGGATTTTGTTTACTGCGGCCCGGAACAGCTCCACAGTAGACTGGCCAAACCACTGTCTCAAGTTTTTTAGCCATGAAGTCCTCCTTCTTCCAGGGCCCCGACTTCCGGCATTATGAGATGCAAGATCTCGTACTTCTCTGGATGTCTCATCATATGTCCCAGATATTGAAGTTTTCGGATTTTTATTGTTTTAATAACTTCCTTTTCTTTATTCATTCATTCTCTGTCCATCCAGATTATTTTGAGAATTCTTCTGTAGATCCACATCTCGAATGCCTCAAGTCGCCTTATCAGTTCTTCGGTAAGCGTCCATGCTTCCATTCCATAGAATAATACTGAAAACACGTAGCATCTGACCATTCGAATTCGTAATCCTAGATTGAGATCATGACTGCAGAACATCTTTTTCATGCGGATTTTTCCATTTTCCACCATTCCACCATGCCAACTTTTACCGTGTGATTTATATCGAATTTTTTTTTTTATTCATCAAGGAATCACAACACTACAATATTTCGCAATGGCAAGAAGCAATGAACTATGGGTACACCGACAATCGAAATTCATCGTTGTCTATTTAACAGTGTCTGTCACTAACGCTATCAATACGCTACGCTACGAGATGTCGTGCTGTTTTCATAGCCGTAGCTCGCGGCCAAAATACGAAGATATTGAATATTTTATAAAATAATAAACTTCTGTATCGGGGTGCATTTTTCACATTCCACATTTTACAGTAAATTATAAATTGCTGGTGGTGTCTGGAATACTCGGAAATAAATCAGAAACTTCTAGAACTCGAACGGTTGTAAATTACGTACAAGACGCATGGCAACAACAGTTATTTCTGTGACGTTTTGGCGAAACCGCAGATAAAGCGACCAGTCGCGATTCAGTGTCGCTAGCGAATGTGATCAGCGACAATAAATTAGGAGACTACCTACCGTTCAACGTTGAAAAAGTTCGTCCACAGACGTGCGAATACACTGGAAAGACGAGTACAAAGTGTTCCACTGATAAGCGATTAGTGACAAATATTGTGAATTATAGAATGTGGCTCCAATTAAATTACTGTCCTGTGACTTTGGTAATAAATTAAAACATTAATTAATTTGAAATATTCATTTTGCCTCCCGCCACCACGATCCCGTGACTATCATTAATGAACTATTAAAAATATAGCTGTCATGAGGTGATAGAAGGGGAAGGAATTGAACGTAATCGAGGATTATATAGCAGTCTACACGTTTTACAATAAATTGGAAATCACTAGAAATATGGCGAAGTCTGTCGATCATTCTCGAAATATCGCGAAACGAGATTATCTATGTAAAGACAAAATGACGTAAAATACATAATGTAGCAAATGGGGGTGGGAATGACAGGAAATGGGGGGACGTTGTGTTGTTCGTCCTCCATACCGCCCTAAATAACTGCCAAATTGACGTCGCTCGGATGTTGGATTAATTCTTCTGCAACACAAAACGGTAAAAATGCAGCTAGGCCATCCTGATACGCCGACCGTAAATTTCAGAACAAAGCCGCAGCGTAAATTGTTGATAATAATATCCGGCGCTGCGTGAAACACCCGCTGATTGGAGCAAACAGGGTTAACCCTCGGCGTACCGTGAAGGAAAACACCCACCCAACTCGTGTGGCCGTAAGAAATTAAATTTTTGACTATTTTAAACGGAAAACATGTTTTGATTAGCTTAAATAGCTTTAAGATAATGAAGGATGAATTCGTCATGATCGTAGAACAATGATGGATATGAAAAAAAAACCATATTGACTTTTTTGGAAGTTAAAAAGTGAAAAAAAGAAGCCATCTAATGGTATATAAAAAGTCTATTTTTCGGTTCTGGTTTGCGATCGTAGAACAATGCAGCATGTGTAAAAACGTCGTTGGACTGCGCCGACTATATTTGAGGTTTTAAAGTTATCCACTTTAAATAACTAACCCAAGTTTCAAAGGAAAATCTTTTGTAGTTATTATGACATAAAGTGTCTAAATAAAACTTCAAACTGCTCTCCTGCAAACTTGAGAAAAATCACATGCGTCGTTGTTCTACGATTATGACTAATTTATACTTAATTAATTAATTAATCATTCCTCTGGGGACTAAATCCAGTAACTGTGTTCTTAGAACATACTTTAATAAAAAAAAATATTGTTAAAAAATCTTTAAGATAATTTAATATATTAACGTACGTAATCAATAATTTTCTTCTTTCATATGATAAACAAATAGTAATAACAAAATTATTGGCATTCGTTTACGATATTCGACTTAACATATGTGTTTTAGATTAACAAATATGAAAATCATTTAATAATAAAAGAAACTCTGACAAACTCGGATGAAAGAACTTTCTTTTGCTCTCCTGTAAATTTCTAAATAATCACTAACACCCTTTTGGCTTTCTACCCTCGATATAAATACAGGTATTATTAACTATACCTGATGATGAGAAATGCTCCTCTCGAAACTATAGTAGTAATTAATAACTCAATTGTGTGTTTGCATTACAAAGTTAAAATAAAACATATTTTTTAAAAATGAGAAAATCATTTTAACAGCCACTGTCTTAAGAGCGATAATCTCCGTAAATGTTAATATTTTTCCAAAGTATAGATTCAAAATTGATTGAAGAAGACTCCCCCGAGACTTTTGCTACTAGCTACGAAACACCCTACTGTATAAGCAGAGTAAAATATATAAAATAGTAGTGTCTTGGTAGCGTTTAGAGGGTCATTGTCACATAGAGAATCGTGTATTTTGATTGGCTAGGTAGACTTGTATCGCACCACGGCTACGGAAGGGTTAACCGGGCACTCGCCGGCCGCCGCACTATCGATGGCCAATGGCGTGCGAGCTGCGGGCGCCGACCGCCAATCAGATTCCGGATCTCGTTTGAATTTCGCTCGATAACGGAACGGGCAAATTACAAGCTATTTTGCAAATTCATTCCGAGCCCGATTGGTATTTTGATAATTTTTGATGGATTTATAGCGGAAAAATTTAATCTCGCTGTGGGGCGGTTGTAGTACGCATTGCATGACCGACTGATTTATGAGCGAACGCATCCATTTGGACAGCATTCTTGGCTTTTGTAAATTCATTCATCTTCAACAAAAAACTTCAACAAACAATAACAAAAAATCCAAAATCCTTGAATCCCCCAACATTGATTTAAAGGTTAGGAAAAACTTGATTAAAACTCTTGTCTGGAGTCTGCTGATGCATGGTAGCGAAACATGGACCATCGGCCAGAGCATGTCCGGGAGGCTAGCGGCCTTTGAGATGTGGTGCTACAGGCGCCTGGCGAGGATCCATTGGTCAGAACACAGAACATAACATATTGAACATATATTCAATACATGGTCAGAACATGTATTGAACTCATAAATTTCAAACCTGTCAAACTAAAAATTCAAAATTGGTGGCTTAATAATGTTACACATAACTGTTAAGATACAGAAATAGCAATATTGCTTAGTTCAGAATATGGCCGATAACATTGGAATGTGTCGCGTTTGGTCAGAATCTAAAAATATGTGAAAAACAGATAATGCCCCCTTGACTCTCATCTGAGAGCATTCAAAACATTTTTTTTTTATATTGCTGCCTTTTCTTTTACACCTCACATCATTAACCTAAGATGCTTCGCAGGTTGAGTTGCTTCCAGGGGCGTGCAGTGGGAATATCGCTGGGTGACTTTTGCGTAACCAATTATTTGGAAAAAAATCGGACTACAACACATATTTCGCAATATTTCTATCACAATTGTTTTCACAGTATTCATACTTTGATATATCATAAAAATCTGAAGCATAAATATTTGATTTCTATTTTTTTTCCAAAATCTATTTCAATGTTCCCACTGCGCGCGCCTGGTTGCTTCGTGGCTGCGTCGGAAGGGGGCCACGTAATGGCCGCGATGCATCTCATCCAGTGGCGGGCGATGAAAAGCAAAGTTGGCAGCGACGTAATAAAAGTGCACTTCGCCCCTGCCTGAAAGGTTAACTTTATTACCGGCCGTTAGCGGCCCAGGGGAAGTTTTCAGGTGAAAGTGTACCCCTCCCTGTCAGGGGTAGTTTATAAGGGAGTGGCAAGTTCTCATATCCTCCCCCGAAACTAACTCACTGTTGACACATGGCAGAGATAAATAACAGGAAGGGTAGATTGGGAGAAATTTAATGTTTTCGAGTATTTATTGGATATATTTTATCACTTTTTTAAGGTAGCTTTTAAAATAAAGATACTTTTTAAAATTAGAGTATTTTTAATATTTAAAGATATATACTGTCACATTTCGTGGCTGAAATGATTACTGAATAATTAAATATTCAAACGTACAAGGTCACTTATCACTATTAAATGTAACTCTATTATTTAAATTAAACTGTTTCTTAATTTATCATTCGTAAATAGACACTTTATAATCACTTAAATACTTTATTCACTATTCACTAGAACATTCCATCCAATTTCCGCACTTATTAATTTCGCTTCGGTTTATTTCGCTACGTAAGAACTTTCCAGAATATTCGCTGTCGAATTACTGCTCGCCTGGCCGTCCTGGCGACTCGCGCCTATTTTTGCAATATTTTTGTTATTTTATGCTTAATATTACATTTATATATATATATATATATATATCAAAATATCAAGCGAATCATGATGGAAACAATGAAATGTTGCATTGTCATAGGAAATACACAAATGCTGAAAGTTTTAGAGCTTTAGCTAGTCGGGAAGTTGTTGATATTTTGATTATTAAATTTGGAGACAAATAAACAGATAAGTGAAGCTAATAAATGTATATAAAAATTGTAGAGATTTTGAATTATAGGGACTTGATTGAGAATGACCAATTGTCCCCGTATGATGGTGGGCTGATAGCGCTAGCTGTGTCTGTTACGTCGTCACACGTACTGTAGCCGGCGTGTGGTGACGTCATAAAAAATAAAAATAATTTTTAGATACGACGTTTTATGATACGTCATATAATTTTTATCTCTCATTCTATTTCTTGTATTAACTTTTGTTCTATATTAATTTCTTTGTGAATTTTTTTGCATTCCACGTATAGATGTTATTGTCAACCTTTTTAATAAACAAATCAATAAGGTATCCCCCTCCTCACACTTACACCTGGCAGACAATGAAGCGGTTTTGTGTGGACGCCTCCCCGCGCCTCTTGCACTCATACGAGTTTAAGAAGCGTGAGGAGGGTGACCATCTTAGCATTAAAAAAATGCCGAATTTGGTGACGAAAGTTAAGGGCCGGTATGGGAGCCATTGCTCATAAAACGGCCCTGGGTATGTGATGGGTCCCTCTTCACAATATATATATTTTCTATTAAAACTATACTCGTCTTTGACCACTACCAAATCGTACTAATATTGCATAATTTCTTTGTTTCAGATTCGTCAGGAAGTACCTACCCCTGAAATGAACTGCCGCTAATTCGGAGTGAACTTTAATTCAAAATTCGCTTACTAATTATTTTTAGTATCATTGTTACATATTTCGAGCTTCTACGCCAGCAAAATAATAAGTGTTGATTCGTTAAAATATTTACCCTGGGCCACGAATAGATTGTGTGTCTTGTTACTATTTCGCTTAAGCAGCTAAATTTTCTTATAAGGTAAACAGAATAAAATGAATCTTAATTACAATACTGCAAATCTTGCGGCAAAAGCTTTCTAACGGTGCGGTGGTCGTATCGTGAGATTTTCACAACTTATTTTGTGTGGTAATTTAGGTCTGCGCGACTATTTACAGCTCGTAATTATTGAAACATTTAATAAACTGTCAAAAATACGACAAGACTATTTCGTACTTTTCGATAGTTCACACTCTGGTATCCCGACAGTTGCGCACAAGACAACTGCGTGCCGACACACCGCGCAGGACAATCGCGTGCCAACTATAACGTTGGATACAAAAGTATATAAGGACATTGATTTCAGTAAATTTTATTTTAGGGTATTTCACAAAGCTGAAAAGTAAATAATATACAAATGTGAATGTAATGAACCTAAAAAAAAACTATAATTTGATATCTTTAATATTTATTACAATGAGGGTGTTTATTTAAAAGAAAAAATAACTTCCATTCTCTTGGTGAAACCAAATTTTTATTTATTTAATTTTTAACCAAATTTATTTATAATGTCTTCCATTTCTGATGATAAACTTTTCCATGGATTGTTTCACAAAATTATCGGACTACAATTAGGTTAGGTTAGGTTAAGTTAAGTTAGGTTAGGTTAAGTTAGGTTAGGTTAGGTTAGGTTTTTATTTAATGTCTTCCATTTTTGATGATAAACTTTTTCATGGATTGTTTAAAAAAATTAGCGTACTAGGATTAGGTCAGGTTAAAAAAGATTATTTTTTCATTATTTTTAATTTTGTCGTTCTACTTTGCGCGCTGTTGTTGGAGATGCACAGCGCGCTGTAGCCTCGCGCGTGATTATCGGCGTGCGGTTGTCTTGCGCGCAATTGTCAGGGGCCGTGTACTCTTGTGTCGTCAAGTTCTGTCAGCTAAATATGTCTGGACTTTCTAGGTAAACGAAAATGCTTTCAGCTCGCAACTTTGTTTCCGTCGTGAGATACGAAACTTTAAAATTTTAGTTAATTGTTGAAAAATAAGTAAAAGCTATTGCATATTTTTCAACCTAGATCACTTTTCAACATCGTATATATAAATAAAATTATGTAATAAGCTGGGATTTTTTTTCCAAACATATGATCATTATTAGTTTTATTTTGGGCCGTGATCAATGACGGGCTATTCAAGGTTGCGTGAATTTTATAGCTAAGGCACATGAAAAACTTGTGTGTTAATTTTTATAATATTCTACTAATATTATACTAAGGGTATATTTTGATATTTGATTGATTGATTGATATTATTTGATATTTTTGAAAATAAATTAAAAGCTTCAAACTATTCATCACTGATAACAAAGGCGCTCGTTTATGGTTGACGCGACAAAAATTGCATTCATTAATTAAATCACTAGAAATGTCCAACACGTCGAATTTGTTTGAAACCAATGTAGATTTTTGTTTATTAGTATCATCATGATATGCCAAATTTCTTATTATTAGGAAGCCTGTTATGAGTTTCTATGTTTTTTTTATAATTAAATTTTTGGAATCGTGTTCTAACAAATAATTTATGAAAATGTACATATATTTATTATAAATATATGTACATTTTCTGCGTTATTATAAAATCGTGTAAAAAAAGAGTTAGCTGCGCGATAAAAAAATCATTCCTTATGCACATAACTTTTTTTTTGCTTCTCTTTAAAATGTAACTTCGTAATCTCGTGCACTATCATAATTTTTTTTTTGTTGTAATCTCTAAATTACTATTTTTCATATTGTTCATATTACCTGTCATTAGTATTTGAACAGAATTGTTTCTTAGAACCTTTTTTTAGATATATATATATATATATATATATATATCTATATATATATATATAAGTGTGTTTTTATTACATTGTACTTTTTGTTTCCAAAATAAAATAAAATAAAAATAACACGCACATTATGTGTATAATTAAGAGAGAACTATTTTTTAATCGTATCTATGAATATTATAGACAATATTATTACTGAAAAACGAAATTGATAAAACGTAAAAGAAAATATTCGATCAAAAACTCTTCTCAAGAGAACGTACATAAATATTCCTTCGATCCATTTTTAGGATAAATAACACTGTCTTGCAAAAAAAAAATTTTTGCTCCCTTTTTAAATTTTTACAGAGCCTATGTTTTTAACTGTGTTTAATCTAATCCCGAAGCCATAAAAATTCCATCAGGCACTATATTTGAGAAAAAAGAGGTTGAAGTAGGAAAAACGAAATTTTTAATTTTTTTGGTGAAATATACTTATTTGTGACTTTTTTCAAGATCAACTGAATCTGAACAAAAGATAAATATTGTAGATCCAGTTGTACACTTGGTCCATGCAAGTTTTTAGAAAGGCAACAAATTCTTTACTTAAAAGTACGAAAGACCTCATATTTTTTTACAAAAGACTATGCGTGATGGACGCTAATACTGGCAACTCTGAACCGCCAGCGCAGAGCGCTATTTATTAAAAGTGACGATCTACAAAAGCATTGCAACGTAATTCCATTCCCTCGTAATGACGCAACCACACGCTTTTGTATTTCCCTTTTTCTGTTGTCCGCGTAATTTTAGAGAAACTGACTTGTCAAATCACCAAACTTGTGAAATAAATAACTGTAAATAGGAATGTATTATTCAATTGGTTCACCACTACAAAAATCGTATTGGTGGCGTGTTTATTCTGGTCGGCGTATTAATCACGCCCATCCCCAAAAGAGAAGAGCTTTTCTAACTTCAAATTCGTCCTTAGCTCACCTCATAGTTATGAAATTATATATATTTTTTTTAAAAACGTGAAAACTTGAAAAATATTTTCATGTAAAACAGTTTAATTGCATATATTATTGATGGATTTGGCGCTTACATTGTAGGGATTATTATTCATGATAAAAGATTATAATAAATATTAAATAATATTAACCTTGTTATCCTCTACCTGAGTTTTAAAATATTTTATATATTTTTTTCAATTGTATTTCTGATGATGACGAGAGATTCTGTTTCTCTCGAAACTTAGTAGTGAAAAAAATATTAAATATTATTTAACTCAGGTAAATGTGACAAACTTAATATTATTTAATATCTTTTATAATATGAAGGGAATAAAAGCAAAAGCAGCAATATCCAAAAAAATAAAAAATAAATATTTTGAATGCAGTCAATGATGATCATTAATTTAAATGTACTAAATTTTAGATTTTATGTATCTATCCCTTCCAAAATTATGTTTCCCATTTATTTATTGCTTATGCGTCTAATAATAATAATAATATTTATTCCAGCGTAACCAGGTTGTAAGTGCAAGACCTGGTCCGCCATATAAATAAAAAGTTATTAATTAAATACTACTTATATTGAAGCATAATATACACAGAGGCCCGAATTCACACTCAATACTTTTAATGATTTGTATGATTTAAATTATTATATATGATTTAAATGTTAAGGTACGCCTTGAAAGCGTAATTTTCAGTACAAAATAACACTTTTAAGGCGTACTTTAACCTTTAAATCGTCTAAGTATTGACACTGAATTCGGGCCAGAGAGAAAAAATATGTATATTAAAAAAGAAGAGCTATTAAATAATTTAAATAATAATAAATACCATGAAAATACGAACATGAATACACATACACATATATACATTATAAATTAAATTATGTTATATGGTACATTATAAATTAGTAATTCTCGATGATTGCATTCAATTTGTTTTTGGATATTGCTGTCATTGCTTTTTTACTCCACATACATCATAAAGTGTAATTTGAGTTTTTTAGAACAAGTTCCTAATCGAATTTGACAGTTTATAGAACGAGTTCCTAATTGAATTTGAAAGTTTATAAAACGAGTTCCTAATTGAATTTGAAAGTTTATAAAACGAGTTCCTGTTTGAATGTTTGAACTGCCGAATCCAGTGCGACGCGAGTAAAGGTAAAGGTGCATTCGCACCCTGATGTGTGGGTGACGCGGCCGGAGAGGGATGCCCTGCGGCGCGGTGCTGGCCGCGTCGCCGCTGTCGCTGCGCGCGCGCGCGCTCGGCCCGGGGCCGCAGTCGCCGCCGGCGCTCTGCCGCGCCATGGCCGCCCTGGTGCAGCACGTGGCGGACGAGGAGGACATCTTCCTGGGTGAGTACCGTCATACATTCCTACAATTACCCACGTTTGGTGAACATGATTCATTATCTATACCTTGCATGCGAAACGAGTATGGATAACCTAGCTTAAACATATCAAAACTCAATGGTGGGTACCATGATCCATCCATCAGATTTTAAATTCGTCTTAACCACTCTGGGAAGTGATTTGCGACAACTTGCTCACGTTTGGTGAACACGATTAATTATCGTATGCATTGTATACGAAAGAGCATGGATAGCCTAGCTTAAACTTATCAAAACTCTTTTCAGAGCAGTGATGAGTACCATGATCCATCCATCAGCTTTACAATTCGTCATAACCACTCTGGGAAGTGATTTTTAGCAACTTGATCACGTTTGGTGAACATGATTAATTATCGTGTACCCTGCATACGAAATGAGAATGGATAGCCTAGCTTAAATTCAGCAAAACTCTTTTCAAAGCAGTGGTGAGTACCATGATCCATCCATCAGTTTTACGATTCGTCGTTACCACTCTGGGAAGTGATTTGCGACAACTTGCTCGCGTTTGGTGAACATGATTAATTATCGTATACCCTGCATACGAAATGAGAATGGATAGCCTAGCTTAAACTCAGCAAAGTTCCTTTCAAAGCAGTGAATTGTGTTAAGTTTACTGATACGCCCCTCTCGTATCCGTAAACTTAACACAACGAAACAATGGGCGTATTACGCACCATACCCACACTAACTCAATTGCAAACTTATATGAAAAGACCTTTACCATGATCTATCCATCAGCTTTACAACGTTTACAATAGCTCGTCTTAACCACTATAGGGGTTGATTTTTAACAAATTACCCACGTTTGGTGAACATGATTAATTATCGTAGACCTTGCATACGAAATGAGTATGGATAGCCTAGCAAAGACTTATCTTAACTCCTTTCAAAGTAGTAGTGAGTACCACTATCCATCCATTATCTTTACAATTGGTCTTAACTACCCTGTGAGTCTGAAATTTAGTTAGAAATCAGGTGATTTTCAACAACTTTCCCACGTTTGGTGAACATGATTAATAATCGCATACCTTTCATAAAAAATGATTATGGATAGCCTAGCGTAAGCTTATCAAAACTCATTTCAAAGCAGTAGTGAGTACCATGATCCATCCATCAGCTTTACAATTGGTCTTAACCACCCTGTCTGAAATTTAGTCTGAAATTTAGCTAGAAATTGGGTGATTTTCAACAACCTGCCCACGTCTGGTGAACATGATTAATTATCGTAAACCTTGCATACGAAATGAGTATGGATAGCCTAGCGTAAACTCAGCAAAGCTCCTTTCAAAGCAGTTGTAAATACCACGATCCATTCATCAGCTTTACAATTCGTCTTAACTACCCTGAAATTTTGGTAGAAATTGGGTGATTTTCAACAACCCGAACGGTAATTGTACATAAAATGTTTTTAGTTTGTTTTCCCTTATGTAACAGTATTGTGTATAGTTACGCATCAACCTAATAAATTAAGCCCTTGGAGACGTTTTTTTTTCATTTTCTATCCGCCGATCTTTTTGGCAACATGTCCAACGTTTTCAAAATTCAAGAATCCCTATCCTTTTGAAAGTCGTTCGATAATCATTAATTCTTCAATCAGCACCACACGGGTTCGAAGGACCTTGCATACTATTCAACCTGTACAGTTATGAAGGGGGTTGCAAAGAGGGCATTAGAGGATGTAAATACACGAAAAAACAATCATATTCGTAAAATTTCTCAACCCTTATTCAGGGGCGTAATCCAATACGCTGCTAACAGCGGCAATAACAGTATCAATAAAAGGGAATATTCGCGCTGAAGGTCTGATCCGTGGCGCGAACCAAAAATTCCCTAAGAGGGCAATTGGCACTTCAACAGGGACGCTCTCGGACCCATCTCAATACGGTACCTACCGAAGTTCTTTTTTAGTGTTATACTAGCTGGAACCCGTCAAAAATGACAGTAATTTTACATGTCGGTTCCTGAGGAATAATTACGTATTTATTTTATTTTTAAAAAATCGTAAAAAAAGTAACACATAAAAACCAAGTTTTTATTGTACTCCCTTTCTCATTTACTAGTTGAAATTTTTTTTTTCGCTTAACCTACGCGTTGGGCTTCGGTCGGGCGACGCTACGAAAGGGAGTAAGAAAAAATTTCCAAAAATCCAAAATTATACTATAATCAGGTTTCGCGTTGAAATATTTTCATACAACTTAATAAGTTGTATGAAAAAACCATTCAAAATTTGAAAAATCCAAAAATCTATGATTTTTTTAACGAAAATTTGATAGATCTTCTTGAACGTCGCCACGAGTCTGCTAACAAAGTTTCAGCTCGATTGGATCAAGGGAAAGGGGTTTAAAATGGATCCAAAGTTTTTTCGTCAGACAAGCAGACGCCAGGAGTTAATATAAAGGGAGTAAAAATCGAAATTTTCTGAAAAAAAAAACGTTTTTTTTTCTATAAGTAAGTTACGGACGTTACACGAAGTTACGGGGACAGACAGACGGACGGACGACAGACAGACAACGAAATTCTTATAATTGGGATTAAATAACACATTCTTATAGTGAAGTTGCAATTTCAGAACAAAGTTCTGTGAACTTGAAAACCAAATTAATTGATCAATTAGAAAGACATACAGAAAAATCAAGTCAACGAAAAAATATTGAATTACTCCGTCGGTATGCATAATAGGTACTTCACTACGAATGTCGAAAATTTAAATTGACTGACAAATGTTTTCAGAATTTAATCTTCAAAGCATGAAGTGCCTTATCAAAGCTCAAAACATCTGACATTTTAGAAATATATTAAATTACTGTAAGTTTAGTGTTATGTTATATGTTTTAATTCGTCTTTAATTGTTGTTATATTTTACAAAGAAAGGGAGTATAACAAAAACTTGGTTTTTATGGGTTAAATCGTATAATAGTTTTTGAATAATAATTTTACTTTATTTTCTATGTTGTTTACTCATACTCATTGTATGTTCATAAATTCACGCCAGTGGCAGTGGGAGACGAAAAGGCGAAGTAAGATGAAACATAAGAAACATTTATTATAATGACACTGTATTGAACAATTGGTAGACCAATTACAGAGATTCACGGCATACCATGAAATATTAAAATCAGAGTGATGATGAAGTCTTCCGGCGTATGGAAAAAACCGAGACGTGCTGCGAACTATCAAGACAAGAAAGTTTGACTATCTCGGACATATTATAAGAGGACCAAAATCAGGGTTTGAGGATATAAACCATGATATATATCACGATATTTATGGCTTGATTTTTATTTTTGATGTATAGGGTTATTTGTAAAACATTAATAACCTCGCAGGACTATATTTCTGTCTTGATTATGAGTCGAAAATTTTGAAGCTATTATGACCTAATATCAATAGTTTAGGAGATATGCGACATCAAAGTTTGCATTCTTTTTTCAATATTTCTGACTTATTTTTTGTAAAACGTTGGACCATCATTACAGTAACTACAGAACAGTAGAATATGAAAAATTAATTCTCTTTAATTCAAGTCAAATAAAAAAATAAAAACTTTCGAATTCCAATTGGAAAATATTCCAATTGGAATTTTTTCAGGGTTTTTATCATTTTATTTAACTTGTATTGAAACGAATGAATTTTTCGTAATTGATATGAGTTACTGTAATGATAGTCCAACGTTTTACAAAAAATAAGTCATAAATATTGAAAAAAAGTGCAAACTTTGATGTCGCATATCTCCTTAACTATTGATATTAGGTCATAATAGCATGAACATTTTCGACTCATGATCAAGATAGGAATATAGCCCTGCGAGGTTATTAATGTTTTACAAATAACCCTGTATATCCAAAAAAAACTTTCTGCGGTCGTTAATAGATCGCGCTAGTTGTATTTAAAAAGTGCTAGAGGTTAAAATTTTTGATATCTGCGGCCGTTACTAGATGGCGCTAGATGACACTACGGTATTCTTTCAATTATGTCATCACCATCATCACCCTTTGTTGATCCTACGCTGGTTGAGAGCCTCTCTTCTATACCCGCTGAACACAAGAGTTTCAAGTTGTTTTTTTGTTGTTTCACTATTTGTTTGTGAGGGAGCAAGCCACCCAATCCCTTTGAGTAAAATAAACTAATGTGTAAGGGTTTCACCCTTATTTCTTTATCCTCTTGAAAATTTGGTATCTTACCTGGATAACAATTTACATACACAGCTCCCGATCAATCTTAGTTCGGGAGCGGAGCTGACTTTCCCTTTTTGATCGATCGCGTCGTATTTTTTGAGCGAAGGGCTTATTTGTTTACTTGGGGGGAAGGTTTACTTGCCCTCAACTTTCATTTTTGATAGAAAAGAATAATCTAAAATGAAACAAGGTGAAACTATGCTTAAATGGCATTAGAACACGGCATAATTGCATGGGGAGGAGCAACTATAACTGTGTGTGTATGTGCACTCAACCCAATTATTGCAACTCAGAAAATTGCCATAAAGGTAATCCTCAAAATCTCAATTTTAACAAAACAGATGAAATATTCAACAACTTCGATGTATTCGATATAAAACAAATTTATGGCGAATACTTCTCTTAAATACACATACAAACACAAAAATGCACAGTTTAAACCAACTCAAACAATAATTACCACAGATCAAACAAACTCAATCTACAAATCCCAAAGTTACATACCACGTACCGACAAAGGAGCTATAACTATTTTGAACCCAAATTACTTAATTGCATTCTTAATGAATTAAAGCAATCCGGGCTAACCACAATTTACAACACTAACATAAAATACAAAATAAAACAGTGGATCCGAACAAGGGGAGAGATAAAATAGGCACACTTACACAAACACACTAACACCTAACACACACTATAACCTTATATATATGATGTATTTTTTATTGTGTTACTTTAATCACTTTAATATACAATACTTCATCAAATACAAATAAATATTTCACTATATACTTACATACTATGTTTTGTATCTACACACTATTGTAATCTATGCCTGTCTCAACACAGATATTTCTAGTGAGACAGGCACAGTCCAACCAAAACTTTAAATATTTAAATTAAATAGAATAAACAAATAAAATTAAATTTAAAAAATGGCTCGAAAATTTGCATAGCCAAACCAAACAAAATTAAACATAAATTAACGAAACGAACATATTTTTCACACTTTGGGTGAAAAGCCTAAAACTTCTCGGATTTCACCAATCACAGAATTGATACCAACCACTCATTCGATAGTGACAAATAAAAACTAATGAAGAATTTGAAAACTGTTGAAATTCTTATCAATAATATCACATTTAAGAACACTTCTCCGATCCTGGACTTATTTCCGTTAATGACAAAATACCCTCCCCACTATGCGACTCTAAGTTAGTTATTAATTATACCGAACAATTGAATCAAATAATAAGTATAGCCTGAAGATGAAACTCTCGCAAAACCAAATTGTTAATAGTGTTACGGGTCATAGGAAGCAAATGAAAACACTGGAAATTAATTAAAATTAATTAATTATTTCAATAAATTCACAAAATCACTACACACAAATCAAATTTAAGCACTTTTCTTTAATTCACACTATTTCGCAATTAATCACTTGTCTGCGAAACACTTTAATATCGCTTGCAAAAATTCTCACTCATAAGTATCTTTCACTTTGATTTATTTACGCAACACTGCTGTCGTCGGCTTTATCGCTGGTAAAATCGCGTTAAACTTCAAAACGAAACATGAACTCCCGCCGCACTGGCTCCGCCTCTTATACGAAACACGTTGGTTTTTCAAACCTTCGAGACTATTAGTACACAACTAATTTTAAGATTGTTCTAGGCGTTTCCAAAGTGCTCTATTGCGTCTCAGAATGTTATGGAATGTACGAGAGAAAATTATTTCAATGTTTAACTTCTTTTTAGACCTATATACATATAAAATACAAAAATTGATTCATTTTTTGGAGACAAAATTCAGTATTGTGTTCGAACAATTCGAAAATTTGAACATACTCAAAATATTCTGAATAAATAAAATGTATTTTTTTTAAATACGTACTCGATCAAGCCATGGTATTTTTGAAAAAAAAACCATTTACATTTAAAATATGCATTTTACGAGATCCCGAAAAGAAGATCCCTTCTTTACCCCAGGTGTACATATTAAATCTAAGGGTCTGACCCAATCGATAACTAAATCAATTATTAACCCACTATCCACCCTACGACGCTTCCGTGAATTACCAAATCGAAGTTTAACCCAACAACTAGTTTAGAAGTTGACGTAGTAAATAATATATCAACTGTAAATTCACAGGGGTGGTATAAATAAAAGGCTGTGACGTCGGTCTTGGGCCACGCATATAAATATCAGTTATTTAATAGACTTAGTTATAAAGAAACTTGAAACAAATTCATTAAATCGCTTAGAAAAATATGCCCATAAAAAGGCGTGAAACTCTTTACCTTCTGCGTCATGAATGTGTATCAGAAACATTGTTTCTTCTTCTTCTTTTTCTTTTAGTAGATTTTTTGATCTGTGCTGCAGAAAACTACGCCTCCTGGGATGGCGAGGTCCAGCTATTCCTCCATCTTTTCGGTGGTCTTCCCGGTAGGCGTCGTCCAGAGGGGATTTCGTTCGCTGCTGTATGCACGAGTCTGTAACTGTCCATTCTGGCTACGTGATCCCGCCAGAATCTCCTTCTGGATCTACACTCCATTGCTATATCCACTATTTTGCAAGTTTTCCTTAAGTCTTCATTTCGGACACGGTCACGTAGAGTTTTTCCAGTAATGGATCTCAGCACCTTCATTTCAGATGTTCTGAGGAGTCCTTTGGTGCGGACAGTGTCAGCCCGCGTCTCTACAGCATATGTCACAATAGGTCGCACGCATGTCTTGTATATTTTGACCTTACTTTTAATATGCATATTTTTGTTTTTCCAGACCAAATTCTTGAGACACCCTCATACGGTGGATGCTTTGTTAACTTGCTCTCGAAATTCGGTGTACAGATCGCTATAGCTACGTTTTTATTTTATTTCATTATTTAATTATATTATTAAAATATTATATTTCAAACATATACTATTAAAATACTATATTTCAAAAAATAATAAAAAAGCTCATTTATAAAAAAAATTGCTAAAAATCTTTATTATAATTGCACTTAATACGCATCGAGGAATGCGTTGTTTTTACAGATTATTTTAAAATACAGTAACGAAATGCTAAAAAGAATATACGCACTATGTCACTTGTCACAAAACTATCGAATAATCGAGAATGGCATGTAACCATCTAAGGTGATTTACAATCTTAGGGAAATGCCTACAAACGTCTAGAAGCCTAGAAGCGAAGAGAACGTCCTCCTAAACACTAGATAAATCTAGGAGATTTCATATCAGCATTTTCGGATAAATGTACATACAGCGCCGGCCGCGGCGCGAGAGTTGTAGTCGTGTTTGACAGGTCGCCACGAGGTTGACCATGAGCCGCGAGGCCAGGGTAGCGAGCCGTGCGATAATCCAAGCGATAAATAAGGGAGCGAAGTACTTACCTAAGTGGCGAAATAAACCAAAGCGATTAATACGTGAGAATCGGATGGAAAGTTCTAGTAAATGTGTTTATTTACGATTGATATATTACGAAATGGTGTAATTTTAACATTAGCGTTATGTTTAATAGTTTGAAGTGACTTTGTACATTGAATGGTTAATTAATCAGTCATTAATAAATAGCTAATTAATTTCCAGCGTTTTCGTTCATTCCTCCCGCAGCCACGACACGTGACAATACATTTAGACATTATTTAACGCTTTGAAATATTATATATACATTATTTAACATCCAAGTCACTTAAAGGCGAAATACATCGAAATTTTTATTTTCTATCAATTTTATTTTTTCTGCAGGCAATTATATTTTTGACGTTTAATTTCTGGTTTAGAATATAAGCTCGGTTGAAAAAGTCGAAAGCATACACGGCAAAGTTTCTATATTATGATTGCTTAAATAACGCAGTATACAGTGCGTGGTTATGCCTTTACCAGTTTCAAAATAAAACCAAATCGTATGAAAAGCAGCAGACGATGCTCATGGGCGATAATTATTCACAGACACTAAAAGCTGCGCAGTTGCCACTATCGGATTTTTGTGTCACTTTTTGGGTTACTTCCTGTTTTTATTTCTTTTAATTTTTTCGACCCTTATTCAAGATTTATTATAATTTTTTTCTTCTTGCTTCATTTTATTTAAATACTTAATATTAAAATTAAAATTATGAAATTAATATCATTAGGTCATTAGGTACCATCTTTTGATCTTCTGATTACTCTCGTAGCCTACTGAGCATGATATTAAGGTCACAACTTGATTAACTCAAACCTGGAGTATTTTTGTGACGTGTTTTCACTGCAGTATTTATTCCCCACGACATATTGTAGCTTAACAAAAAAAAAATACCTGCCACTTGACGTCTAATATTAATTTAATTTAATATTATTGTGTGACCCATATTTAATACGTGAATGAGAAAGGCTCCCTAACCCATTTTTCCGTGTCGTACAATCATATTTGGTTATCTTTTCTATGCACAGCGTTCCGCGTTATTCCACGTATTTTATGACGACTTGATTTTTTTAAGCTTTTGGTATATTCTTGTGAATTCTAGATCCTTCCAATTTTTTTAACTCATTCTAAAACCTCAAAACTATTTTTACTTATTTGATTCTTGCGATATTATTTATTTGACTTTTCTATTAACTTGATTTCTACAAATCCCAGCAATTGAACGCGTGACAGCGTAGTATCGAATCCACCCCATCGATACATGAATGACAATTTATCATATCCCATTACAATGCGTGACTACAAATACGTCCTTGCATTGTTGAAAGCTGGATAAGGCTGGAATCCATTCTCGCGTACTGCGATCGTTAACCCGGACACGACCATAAGTTAGGCCCGGGGTCCCTGTTACCAGTGCGCCCCCAAACTTTGTGCGAACTCGATAACTCAGGTGAAGGGTTAACCCTTGGGCGCGTAGCAGGGGGTAAGGGTGGCAGAAGGCTGCTAAATCTTACCTGGTAAGGTAGACACCCACCCCTACATTTTGTTTGTTTACACAGGTTTTACGGATTACGGCGTAAATTTCTGTGGAGTTTATTACTCCCTTAAATCCATCAGTAGTAAATTATATTTCACGTTTTGAAAAAATCTTTGTGGAGCAGTGAATAAAACTCATCCTAGGACGAACGCGTGAGACGTATATTTAATTATTTATACGATGCAGAGTACTATTAACTCTTCTTCTTCTTCTTCCTTGCACTGTCCCAACTCGTTGCCTAGGTAGGCTGTTCGAGTTGTATTAGAGCGAATGAAATTTTCATAATCGATATTAAAGGTCGACCACAATCAAAAGACCATTCTCTAGCTTTGTCCGGTAAGAAGAAAGCGGGGGAAAAGTTGCTTGGCAAGCCCTATTACAAGCCTCAATATGATATTCCAAATAAACATATATTTTTTAGTTTAAAAAAGGTTACTTACTTACTAGAAAACCTTATTTTGTGTTCATTTTTTGCATCGTAACAACACCATATTTTTTGCACACATTCTTTTGAATGCGGGTTTTTCATAATTGATATTATAGGTCGACCACATTCAAAAGACCATTCTCTAGCTTTGTCCGGTAAGAAGAAAGCCGGGGAAAAGTTGCCTGGCAAGCCATATTACAAGCCTCAATATGATATTCCAAATAAACATATATTTTTTAGTTTAAAAAAGGTTACTTACTTACTTACTAGAAAACCTTATTTTGTGTTCATTTTTTGCATCGTAACAACACACATATTTTTGCACACATTCTTTTCAATGCGGTCTAGCTGTAGTTACTGTAATGATGAACTTTTTGCAAAAAATAAGTCAGAAATGTTGAAAAAAATGCAGACGTTGATATTGCATATCTCTTTCTTCTTCCTTGCACTGTCCCAACTCATTGCCTAGGTAGGCTGTTGGGGTCGGCTCTTCTCATCCTCAGGCTGTACTTTCTTCGGTTCTAGATGTCGTTTTCATACAACTACTCAAGAAACAATTTTCTTGATTATCTTCAATTTAATTCAGTTCCAATGTGATACAAACGAATCTCATAGTCAAAAAAACTAAAAGTACAATTAAATCGGAATGAAAATCGAGTCCTGTAATATAAAGGACTAGCTGTGCCCGCGCGGCTTCGCACGCGTAGATTTTTAGTACACGGTTTGGATCGTCATAGAACTTTCGCGAACCTTCTAGAACAATCTTCTTCCAGAACTTTCAAGAAATTTATCGAATGTACATTAGATACATTCCGGTACATACATTCTAGATACATTCCGCCACTCAGCTTAGAACCTTATAGAACTTTCGGGAATTTTCTCCTCCCGGAACTTTCTAGAGCAGATTTTTCCGGAACCTTCTAGACTCACCGACATAGTCGGCGCGCCTATTTTGAAACAATCTGAAGCATTTGCGGCCTTCCCATAACAAAACAATGCGCTAAGGCACATTTTCGTCACCCACTCCCACCCACGCACAGCCACCCCCACCAAACTCGGATATTTTCGATGTGACACCAAGGGCTATCCACCACCATAACCACCAGTGGGTGGTTGTGGCTGGTTGTGGAGAAAACTTGGCGGATAGGGAAACACGGGTTTTTTATATATAATATATATATTATATATATTGATTTATAATATAAATTATGTTTTTATGGGTTAATTTTTTTAAACTTGCGCCATTAAAAGTAGGTATTTCCCGGAGTAAGTTTGGAGCCCCCGATCACTCGATCCCTCCTACCCCAAGATCAGACAAGTACGTATCAAAACAATTTTAAGGGGGGGGAGAAATTACGAATCCAAATTCTGGATCGATTCTCCATTCGTCGTAAAATGTATTTAAGCTTGGATTTTACAACACAGCGTCATTTTTATATTCAGTACCGAGAAATGTGACGCATTTTTAATCCGACATGAAAATCCCTTTGACGCAAACTTGATTTTCCGCTGCCTCTGGTGAAAATTTTCAATCTTGGATTTTCTAAACTCGGCGAGTGTATAACTCAAAACGCTTGAGATTTCCGTTGATGAATTGCTTTTACGATTTTAGTTTAAAATCAACTGCAGAAATTTGAGAAATTTTCCCCTTTGACTGGTACTTTGTCTATGGAGTGTTTTCAACCAAGATTCAATGGTCGTAAGACGGAGGCTGCTTTAATATTTTAGACCAGGTGTGGCGAACCTAGGGCACGCGTGCCAGAGGTGGCACGTTTGAGAATTTGGAAGGCACGCGAACGATTTCCAAGTACAAAAATATTTTTTTAAATTTTTAAATAATTGAAAGTGATCGATTAACGAACATAATTAATAAATATGCAGAAGAAATAATAAGACATTGGAACGCTACTCCAGAAATCTTAAGCGATTTAAAGAAACTAGCAAGAGCAATAGTATCAATTTTCTCTTCTACATTGCTTGGGAGTCATTATTTTCAGAAATGAAGTTCATAAAATTTAATTCAAAATATGTTACTAAAAGTGACGAAATATGAACCATATATTAAGAATTTGTCATCGAATGTACAACAGAAAAAATCTAATTGATAAATAACTAATGTGTATGTTTATTGATTACGATTTTATTTTTAAGTAACTTTATTGTGATTTTTAAGCTTGTAAATAAAATTTCTGAAAAAAAATCATTTTTTCTATTTTGTTAATTTTTTTAATGCTTGGGCACGCCACACAATTGAGAAATAATATTTGAGGATTTTTGGCACGCGGACCCAAAAAGGTTCGCCACACCTGTTTTAGACGAATTTGTTCTGCGCGGCTGAGTGCTAAAGACAAGTTTCTCTGATTTGTATGATAGTTAAACAAAAAGAAAATATGTACCGTTACGGATCAAGAATTCATGGCGGTGGGCTTCAATTAATATTTTATTTAATAATAGTCACCGAACACAAACTTAACTGAAATTCTATTATTTAATTCACACTGATTCGCCACTAGAATATTTCACACGCAGGTATTTTTTATTTTTCTCGCTGTTTCTAATAACTTCACCTTTTGTGGTTTTTAATTTTTTTTATATATTTTCATTAATCTTCTTCTTATGGTGCCATCTCCTATCGGGGATCGGCGATCATTCTGTCGATTACGATTTTATTTACCGCCGCACGGAACAACTCAGTCAAGTTACACTTATACCAGTCCCTCAAGTTACGCAGCCGTGAGATGTGTACGGTCTTCGGTGTGGTTTCATGTATTTTGTGGAATAGGCTGGTCAGGTTAGGTTAGTATATAGTATAATAGGTTAGTCATTGAGTCAATTACTTTGTCTATATGAAAGGTCCATTTGAGGTGTCTGTCTATGATGAGTCCTTAGTATTTGGTATTTTCTAGTTCAGTGAGTGTTTCAGAGTGTTTCGTTGTGTATTTTTATGTCCATTTTGTACGTTTTCCGTTTGGCCTTTGCGTTTGCGGATAAGTTCTTGGTTAATTTTTTTATGAATTATATATATTTTTTTAAATTTGCGAAAATGGAAGACGCTTGTAAAGAATACATAGCAGTGTATGTCACATATATTTTGAGAATAAACTAATTAATAATGAATTAATTATCATTTAAAAAATATACTACTATCTAGAAATTGTGTCTAAAAATTCGGATTATTGATGTACCGCTCTAATCGCAATTGAACTCTTCTAACACGTTGGTGGGTACTTTATCGCTGGTCACTGAAATTGCCCGTTGCAATCCGTTTCGCTTCAACTGTGACTTCGCCAATTAGACTGTTCTTCCGTGTAATTTGTACTCTCGATGTTCGAAAAGTTTCTGATTTATTTCCGTGTATTCCAGATACTACCAGCAACTTCTAATTTACTGTAAAATCCTCGATTATGAGTAATTCTTTCCGTTTTTACAATCTCATAACAGTATTATTCATCTCTTATTAATATTTTTTTAAATATTTATTAGAGACACTAATAGGATAATAGGTACATGATACTCTAATAATAAAACATATTATAAATATAGACTATGCCCATTATCCCAATTACAAGTGTCTTCGGCACGCTCTAGTAACATGTATTTTTGCATTTAAGTATATTTTACAGGTACATTTATGTGTATTGTATATTTAGTGTTTGAATTTGAGTGTGAAATGCGATTGGTATTTAATAAATAATTGATTTAATGGATCTATAGGTTCAGGTCGTCGTTTAGAAAATGGATGTTGTGAATGAGTGAGTTTTTGAACGATGATAAGGTATCTGCAAGAATATCAGCATCAATGTTAGGGTCAGCACAATACATATTAGGTATATGTGCGACACAACCTTGTGATGGGAGAAAAGTAATCAACATTATAAGTGTGCTGGCTTATTCTAAAGAACTCCGGGTTTCTTATACGGGGTTTAACATGCAAATTTATGTCAGATAAAGAAAGAGAATCAATAGCTCCGCTGAGAATCTTGTGTATCACAACGAGATCGGATATTTTCCGTCGGGACTCAAGTTTGTGCATCTTGAAAAAGGCAAGTCGATCTTCGTAGCTGTGAAGGTTATTGTGTTGACCAGCTTTGTATGTTTCCATAATTAACAGTCTTCGGTTAATGTCTATACTTCTATTATTAATTATTGTTAGTATACTCGTATCCCGATGAAGGGGCCATTGGTCCCGAAATATGTCAATATTTCAACAAATTAGTAGTTAACACAAATTGTATTATTGTTTACTAGCTATGCCCGCGCGGCTTCGCACGCGTAGATTTTTAGTACACTGTTTGGATCATCATAGAACTTTCGCGAACCTTCTAGAACGTTCTCCTTCCATAATTTTGTATCGAATGTACAGGAACCTTATAGATACACCGACACATTCCGCCACTCTGTTTAGAAACTTATAAAACTTTCGGGAATTTTTTAGAACCTTCTCCTTCCAGAACTTTTTAGAGCAGGTTTTTCCGGAACCTTCTAGACACACCGACACTGTCGGCGTGCCTATTTTGAAACAATCTGAAGCATTTGCGGCCTTCCTATAACAAAACAAAGTGCTAGAAAGCACATTTTCTTCACCCACTCCCACCCACGCACAGCCACCCCCATCAAAATCGCATTTTTTCGATGTAACACCAAGGGCTATCCACCATGATCACCGGTGGGTGGTTTTGGATGGTTGTGGAGAAAACTTGGCGGGTAGGGAAACACGGGTTTCTTTATATATATATACATATATTGATTTTATAAATAATTTTACCACAGTCATTTTGCATTTGTTGAAAAATTTTATTATTAATTTTCATACGCGAATATAAATAATATTAAACAATGTATTTATCATGCACGCTTCGCCGAGTCGAAAACCTTAGAATAGTACCGCAAAGCTAACGGTATTCTCTTGCCTTTTAAAATTTTCACTTTTGTTCCAAGAACACTGTGCTCACTTTAATTAATTTTAAAAACTTCCAATGTTCCCGAAACTCCCGGGATTAACCCCAGAATTTTCCTTCGATTCAAAATTCCCGGGAGACAATTTTATAAATACGCGTTTTAGCCCTTAGCCCTTGTTAGGCAAGCCCGCAGGTACGAAGTAGAAATTAATTTATCTCATTCCCGGCGCTCAAAAATGATTCTTAATTAGACGGTATATTATATTCGCGTAAATAAATTTAAATAAATGTTACACGCAAATAAAAACCATTTTGAAATTGCTGGAATGATAGTAAACGAAGGTACAGTGAAAGCATTTCAAATATTAATATGAAACGCTGTCATGGCGCCCGTAGCCTTCAACGATTTACACAAACGCAAAAAACATGTCTTTATTTTTACATGGAAAATGTTAAAATGTTCGCAATTGTTTTAAATGTATTGCGTAATATTTAATATCCGTTTTTCGAATATGTACTTTCGGGTTTTATGTATAGGAACGTTGATGTGGGTATTTATTAATATTAAAACATTAGATAATTGAGGGGTATAAAAACAAAGGCAGCAATATCTAAAAAAAATTCTTTGTGTGCAGTCACCGAGGATTATTTATTTAGAATGTACTGAATTCGAGATATTATAGTAAATAATAAAGGAAATAAGTAAAAAGAATTGGTTTATTTTATCTTCTTATCTTATTTATCTGGTATATTGGTTTAATTATTTTTATTTTACTTAATAATTGATTTGTTAAAGGTTTCTAATTATTACTATCTGCTTTTGTACTAATCATTGTTTATATATGTATATTGTTCATTTCTCTTAAATATGTTTAATTTATATATTTTTTTTTAATAATTTACTTTAAAACGTGTTCTATAAAATCCTTTTAACTTTCTTTTACTGTAGAAGCTCACTAGGGCGTTCATAAATAAATAAATAAATGAATAAATGAAATTAATCTCTACCCCTTTCGATATCACGTTTCCTAATCCCTATTATAATAGTTTCGTTGTCTGTCAATAAAAAAATAAACTAATAGTATAAAATTGAGCATTCCGCCATTTTAACTGAAACACCGATCAGAGCGAATGACGTCACGCCTCAGTACCCATCACCGCGTCTTTGAACCGTTGCCATAGACACAATGCAATGTTCACTGAGGCTTGACGTCACGCAGACGAAATGACAGCCGCGGGAGTTTTTGCGCGAAATTGAAAATATGTAGATGAAAATGCAATTATTTGCGTAAAAACTTAGTTTATTACTGAAATAATGTTATTTTCGATAATAGTAGACGTGTACCTACAATATAGAATGTTATTTCAAAATCTGTCATCATGCCTATTATCGCCGCTAGGGCGACTATATACTCGTAAATGATTAAATATCTGCCAATAGGTGGCACGTGGCGGGATTTTTAAATTACATAGATAAATATGATGGCTCTCTACAACCTACAGATAATATAATTGCTTGGTCTAATGCGGAAGACCTGGTAAAGTAAACGTTAAAGTTTTGCTCATATGTGCGCATCATGCATGTGTCATCATGCCTATTATCGCCGCTAGGACGACTATATCCTCGTAAATGATTAGGTGGCACGTGGTGGGATTTTTAAATTACATAGATAAATATGATGGCTCTCTACAACCTACAGATAATATAATCGCTCGGTCTAATGCGGAAGACCTGGTAAAGTAAACGTTAAAGTTTTGCTCATATGTGCGCATCATGCATGTGTCATCATGCCTATTATCGCCGCTAGGACGACTATATCCTCGTAAATGATTAGGTGGCACGTGGTGGGATTTTTAAATTACATAGATAAATATGATGGCTCTCTACAACCTACAGATAATATAATCGCTCGGTCTAATGCGGAAGACCTGGTAAAGTAAACGTTAAAGTTTTGCTCGTATGTGCGCAGTCGGGTATTTCCCTCCATTTCTACATTAATTTTTCCCGTTCTTTGAACAGGAATTAACCGAGTTCCCCGCTAGCCCGCGGGCTCGGCAGAGTTTAGTGTATGACCTAATTGGAAAAACGCTAAAGATAAACACGGAGCCGTTCCCGGAGGAACTAATTCCTGGTCCTGGAAACTGAGCGAGTACCTCGCCGGCACGCAATATACCTTAATGTAAAGCGGTAAATCTAACAGATCGTTACGTACAAAGGAGCCGACTAGCCATCTTGTAGCAGAGACCAAATGCCAACATTATGGTACATACAGATTTTTAGTACACTGTTTGGATCGTCATAGATCTTTCGCGAACCTTCTAGAAAATTTTCCTTCCAGAACTTTCAAGAAATTTATCGAACGTACATGAACCTTTTAGACACACCGACACTTTCCGCCACTCAGTTTAGAACCTTATAGAACTTTCGGGAATTTTCTAGAACCTTCTCCTTCCAGAAATTTCTAGAGCAGGTTTTCTGAAATCTTCAAGACTCACCGACACAGTTGGTGCGCCTATTTCAAAACAATCTGAAGCATTTGCGGCCTTCCCATAACAAAACAATGTGCTAGAAAGCATATTTTCGTCACTCACTCCCACTCACGCACAGTCACCCCCATCAAACTCGCATATTTTTGATGTGATACCAAAGGCTATCCACCACCATAACCACCGGTAGGTGGTTGTGGCTGGTTGTGGAGAAAACTTGGCGGGAAGGGAAACACGGGTTTCTTTTATATATATTAATACTATATATATATTATATATATATATATATATATATAATCATATATATATATATATATAGATTATGCAACTCAAAAAATTGCTATAAAAGTAATTCTCAAAACCTCAATTTTAACAAGGACAGATGAAATATTCAACAAATTCGACGTATTCGATATAAAACAATACTACTCTTAAATACATATACAATCACAAAAATACACAATTTAAACCAACTCAAACAATAATTACCACACGGTCAAACAAACTCAATCTGCAAATCCCAAGGTTACACACCACGTATGGACAAAGGAGCTATAACTATTTTGGACCCAAATTACTTAATCGCATGCTTGACGAATTAAAACAATCCGGGCCAACCACAATTTACAACCCTAACATAAAATACAAAATAAAACAGTGGATCCGAAACAAGGGGAGAAATAAAATAGGCACACTTACACAAACACACTAACACAATATAACCTCATATATATGATATATTTTCTATTATGTTACTTTAAACACTTTATTATCTACTTTTCAAAGCAAGAAAACACTTTGTGGCTTGACATTATAAGAAATTTAAGAATAAATTAAATACTATGTTTTAAACCACTTTATTGCTATATATTTGTCAACCAGTTTCGTCAGTCTATATTATAATTGTCCTGAATAGTCTATATTATAATTTCCATGAAGAAGGTTGAGTCCAACCGAAACTAGTTGACAAATATATAGCGATAAAGTGGTTTAAAACATAGTATTTAATTTATTCTTAAATTTCTTACTTTATTATCTATTTACTATGTTTTGAACCTACACAATATTGTAAACTATGCCTGTCTCAACACAGATATTTCTAGTGAGACAGGCACAGTCCAAACAAAATTCGATACTTAAATTTAAATAGAAATAAATAAATAAATAAAATATATATAACAGTAATGAAACACCATCCAACAATCGATTTGATCCAGAGATCGTATTGGACCTTTGGATGTTTGTTGAAATGAAATATGAGGTGTGGGTAAAGCAGGTATCTACATAATGTAAAAATTCTGTAGCACGTGAATACAGCAAGGCACAATAGTAAAATAAAAATTATATTAATAAATGATAACACTGTTTACTTCCACTTTTTGTTATTTATTAGAACGTTTATGAATATTAGTAAGTAGCTGTTACCCGTCGAAAATGACGGAACATTGGTTCGCGTCTTTGCTAAGTCCTAGTACCTGTATATTTGGAGCATCTTTTTGGAGCCCGGAGAGCCAGCGGTAGCAACATCGCAATCGTTGCCACCCTTGGGTTTGCTGGCCCAGGGTTCAAGCCCCATCTCCGGCCGTTTAATGCGTTTTTTTTAACAGTGAATTCGAACGAAATTACAGACGTTATACGAAGTTACGGGGACAGACAGGCAGACGGGCGGAAAGAGGGACGGACGGACAGATGGACAGAAAATACAATATTATTATTATATTTATTAGATACTAAACATGAGACTAAATAACTCCATGAGGAAGGGGGGGGGGTTTAAAGTCGAGGAGGTGTAGGTGCGTGGTCACTGAGCACAGAAAAAGGTCCGTAATAGAAAGTGTATCAATATTTATTACATTTTTGTTACAAATAATCACTATGTTTTACAATTATAATATAAGCAACTAAATTATTTATCCTAATTCATATTTTTTATTTTAAGAGACCCTAAAAAGAGATTTCTGACCCCCTTTTCCAACAAAAGCACTTTAAAATATAATAGTTTGAATCACATTGTGATAAAAAACAATACCAGTAAACTTGAATATGTATTAAACTATTATAAAAGCAATTTAAGGGTTTTGGCCAAGTTTTGAGGTATATCTCTATGTGCGCTGTGTAATGTCTTTTAATTTGTGACACACATATTTGTAGATAAGCCTGTCTCTTTCTTTTATTTCTATTTTATTTTTGATATATTTTTCTTCATGCCCCCTCCCATTGTTACTGGCAATCTTTAATTAACAATGGTTACAAAGAAAGAGATTCTTTACAGACTGAAACAGTCTATGTCAAGTAGTTGGACCAAGCAACACTGAAACTCATTTTCAATGACACAACTGTGAGACTTTCAATTTATTTATTCAATATATGAAGATTACAAACTTAAATTCAATGCATACATATTATGAAGATATATCTGTATATAATATATATTAAAATAAGAATATTTAATCAATTAAAAATAACATATACAATCTGGTCAAAGTTGTAGAAGAATCCTGCTTCGGACACATGGAATATATAAATACCCAAAGCGATTTTGTTCAGCATATCTTTAATATATCACAAATAAAAAAAAATAGCATTCTAACTTCCGAATTACAAGTTAAATTCGTTGACTAGCAGACATAAATGATCAATTTCTAGATGTAATACATTTAAATATTCAACCTCTAAAAATTGAGAATACATGGAAAATGTAATTATAATCCTAAAATACATTTGCATGCTACAGAAATTCCCACGATTTCGTTTATTCGAGGTAAATTAGTTTTCCGAAAACGAAAATGCGAATTATTTAATTTTGAATGAAATGTGACTCAACTGGCTTAGCTTTAAATTGAATGAGTAAACTGATATGACTTATGATATCAGTTTACTCATTTAATTTAAATTACGCAATAAAAATGATTTAAATTGAAATTCCTTTTTTAGCGGCAGAATGCAATGACGGAATCATTATACACCGACGTTTACAGGCACTCAAAGATCAAAGTTTCTTTCTTGGGCACACGATTAAATTACCTTTATATTTTTAAAAATACGTCATATGGGCTTTGAAGTATATAAATTAGAAATTAAATAGATTCTCTTTGTACACAAGGATGACGTTATTAATTTAAAAACAGTCACAAAGCAGATGTTTCTGAAACTCTCACCGGATACCGCCCCAAGCACAGAGGAAGGAATATTGTGTGTAATTATTTGTAATATAAACGGTTATTTACTTATTTCTATGGTCAATTATGGGTGGAATCGATGAACGCTACATTTTGTAAAGTGATGAATTTATTAGCGATTTATTAATCACTGATGAACTAATTATTTAAAAGTCACTTAACACTATTAAACTTAACTCTATTCTTTAAATTACACTATTTCGTAATTTATGCCTCGTAAATAGACACTTTATTATCGCTTTAACAATTTATTTAATATTCACTAGAACATTCCATCCAGTTTTCATTCATCATTATTATTCATTCGCTTCGGTTTATTTCGCTACGCAAGAACTTTTTTAGATTATTCGTCTGAGTTACCGCACGGTTGGCCACCCTGACCTCCGCAGCCCGCGGCTGCCTTCGCTCTGTTATCACCTGTCAAGCGCGTTCAATAACAACTTTCTCACTCCCACGCGCGTTCTTATTTATATTTGGTCAATGCTGGTATCGAACCTTCTAGGCATTCCCAATGTATAGGAGAACTTTTCCGTGGCTTCCAGGCTTTTATAGATGTTTCTCCCGAAGGCCGTTCTGGATTCTTCGATAGTGTTGTGACAACTTCAAACAACTGTCACTTGATAGGGGTGCGTAATTCTTTTTAGCCCCGTTACAATAATATACATTTCTCTTAAACATGTTTTATTTCATCTACTTATTTTTAAATTATTTACTTTAAAACGTGTTTTATTTTAGGTATATAAAAATTCTTGTAACTTTCTTGTACTGTAAAAGCCCACTAGGATGTTGATTAATCTATACCTATAAAACTCAATGTCTGTCTGTCTGTCTGTCTGTCTATCTGTCTGTTCTCTATACAAATCCACACCGTTTGTCCTATTCGATTCAAATTTTGCATACCTATGCTTTAGGACCCGGCGGGTAACATAGGCAACATTTCCTCCCTATTCTCATACCCCTTCCCCTCCCACTGACATATTTTCTATGCAAATCTGTATCGTTTGACCGATCGGACTCAAAATTTGGAAACTTATTTTTAGGACTCGGCGAGTAACATAGGCAACATTTCCTCCCTATTTTCATACCCCTTCCCCTCCCTCTGACATATTTTCTATGCAAATCTGTACCGTTTGACCGATCGCATACACAATTTTTTAAACTTATTCTTAAGGACTCGGCGGGTAATGTATGCGACATTTCCCCCTATTCTTTTAACCCATCCCCTCCCCTGATATATTTTCTAGGTAAATCTGTACCTTTCGGCCGATCGGATCTCAAAATTTCGAAACTTATTCGTTAGGACTCGGCGGGTAACATATGCGACATTTCCCCCCTATTCTTTTAACCCTTCCTCTCCGCTTATATATTTTCGATGCAAATCTATACCATTCGAATCGAACCTTTGTTTACCCTCGCAAATTTATTTTGAACTTAATCCTTAACCCGTGCAACGCCGGGTAAGGACGGCTAGTGAATAAATAAATATCTCCGTTAATTACGAACCCTCTGATTGTGTTCTAAAAAAATTTGAACCCACTCAAAGAAAAATTGTGAAAACTACACTACTTACCTGTCAAATCGGACAGAAAACGCAGAACTTGAAGAAGAGTTACGTAATAAAAGCCGTAATTTACGGAGTCCTGCTCTAAAACACTGCAATAATTCACGTCCATTCATGTTTGTTTCTGCTTTTCACGTGGAAAGCTCCAGAAGCTTCGTACGCTGTGGTGTGTTTGTGTATGCGCGCACAGGCCCGGCGCCATTCGGTCTGCTCAATAATTGCCCGAGTCACGCTATCGGCCCCGTACTAAACTGCGATGGCTGCTTTATTGCCCGCTTTTCGGAAACGCCGGTCTCTGTGTCCGAAGTTATTAAGTACCTACCCGCCTGGGTGCCTACTTCTGTTGTGGAATCGAAGTGGGAAATTTGATAAATGTTGCGCTATATTTTCAACAGAGCCATTATGGTTTTATTTTTGTTTCCGTAATATGACAGCGTGCAGTCCATAAATAAAATACATGCATCTTCATTCTTATTTAGTTTATGGGTTTGTACTGTATTGCATTATAGATTGCTAGGCAGCTCTGGGTTTTTTTTAAATCGGTTATCATCACTAAGAATCGATCTTACCATATTTTTGCATAGGTATTGATTTCAACGACATAGATTTTGAGGATTCCGCTGCGAATTTTATAGTTTCTAATAATTTAAGTAAATTAATCAAAACCTTCTATCGCTATTACCGTTTATTTCGAAAATAATTGTCTCTTTCTACCACGCTTATATTAGCTTCACCTGTTGTCAGTTTGTTTGGACAGAAATTTATAATCAATATTTCACCCACTTCCCATTGCTCAATCGAGCTAAAATTTTACATTATCAGATTATAATATCAGATAACTCTACATGAATCAATTAATAGATTCACTAATTAGTTAATTAATCCATCATTATTAATTAATGAAATTTGATATGGGAAACTCGTTAATAAGCTCGCCAAAAAAAGATAGCGCCAGTTTCCTACCGAAATGATTTTCTGAGTAATATTAAAACTAAAAACAAAATTATACATATTACACGAAAAAAAAATTTTAAAAAAAAGAACCACGCTTATATTTAAATTTTCGAAAAGTGAAAAATAAATTTTCTGACAAAATTTCCTTCAAAAGCGAGGGTCCGTTGTGACATTTCCCCCCTATTATTTTACCCCTTCCCTCCCCTGATATATTTTCGACGCAAATCTGTACTGTTTGACCGATCGGACATAAAATTCGGAACCTTATTCTTTAGAACTCTGCGGGTAACATAGGTGATATTTCCCCCCTATTGTTTTACCCCTTTTCCTCCCCTTGATTTATTTTCGATGCAAATTTGTACTGTTTGACCGATCGGATTCAAAATTCTTTAGAACTCGGTGGGTAACATGGGCGACATTTCTCCCTATTCTTTTGCCTCTTCCCTCCCCCTGATATATTTTCAATGCAATTCTGTACCGTTCGGAATCATAATTTGTAACTTATTCTTTAGGAATCTGCGGGTAACATACGCGACATTTCCCCCCTCTTTTTTTACCCCTTTCCCTCTCCCTGATATATTTTCGTATATTCGATGCAAATCTATACTGTTCGACTGATCGGACTCAAAATTTACAAACTTATTCTTTAGGACCCGGCGGGTACAGTTGCCGGAAAACTTCTTGAAAAATTTTGGCGTAGTGGGGGAATGCGCAGAAGACAAAATTTGGGTCTCTTTGGTTTTGGTGGTACATGCGTACATACATGGTGGTACATACATACCGATCGGACTCAAAATTTGCAAACTTATTCTTTAGGACCCGGCGGGTACAGTTGTCGGCAAACTTCTTGAAAAATTTTGGCGTAGTAGGGGAATGCGCAGAAGACAAAATTTGGGTCTCTTTGGTGGAATGGTACATGCGCAAACTTTCCCCCACTACGCCGAAAAATTTCAAGATGTTTGCCGGCTACTGTAACGTAGGTGACATTTCCTTCCTCCTCTTTAACCTTTCTCCTCCCCCTGATATATTTTCGATGCAAATCTCTACCGTTCCAATCCAACCTTTGTTTCCACACACACATTTATTTTCAACTTAATCCTCAACTCCTGCAACGCCGGGTATGAACAGCAAGTATTAAAATAATCTTCAACCTAAATCGATACACCAGAACCATAATAATGAGAAATGACTGTATTTTGGAATCCCGAATAGACTTAATTGGATTATCTTGGTTTCACAAGAATAATAGTGAGTTTGTTTTATAATAATTCGCATAAAAACTTATTGTTATGCCAAAATTCACATTCAAAACATCTACTCTAAGATCTATTTATCTTCGAACGAAATTCGTCAAATGACTTTGAGTAAAAACTCGATCTGGTTACGTGATAAAATCAGTCCAATCACAATCATTGATTGGTCGGTCATTAGACGGTCCCCGTCGTCTGGTGATAACGTGAGCGTATTCGGTTTTTCTCGAACGCTATACAGTCACGCTAGAGTGACACAGAATGACACGGAGTGTCATCGCTAACGATTGACGTCGTGAACGACCTCCTGACCTTCCTCGGATCATGCTGAACCGACCTGAATATGGCGCCACCACGGTTTACGTTGCTAGTTCACAAAGGCTTCCAATTTTCTTTAGTTTGTTTGTAGACGGACTTTCCATGCGATGCTGGGGTCAATTCTGATTAAAGCTAGACTATTTGTACCGCTCTACGGTGATCTTCCTAATGATACCTGCTTAAAATGCTGATAAAAGTACTTAGTAGGGTGGATCACAAAACAAATATCTGATTTCTATCTGGCACTCCAAAAAATTGTATTAGTATGCTGAATGATTTTTTTAAAATGGGATATCATTCTGCCTTCGGATCTGCTGTAAAAAATACTACATATTTTGTAAAAAAAAAAATATGAGCTCTTACTGCAAATCTAAACCCATAAAAATGTGCGTCTATAAAGCAAATTAAAATTGTATTAGTAACATTTACTTTATATTTTATTTATCTTTATATATTTGTATCTATATTTTAAGTATTTTCTTTTCTCTTTATGTCATTATTATGTTTACATGTTATTGTTTTTTTCTCTTTAAACTATCTATATATTATGATAATGTACACTTACCTATCTATTGTAAAAGCCCTATAGGGCGTTAATTAATAAATAAATTTACTTATTACAAGAAAATATTGACAAAAATTACATGTCTAATATTTTAAATCGCGCAAAAATCCTTCTGCAACATATGTTCGACATTAGGAATGGAAGCTATTGGCCATATTTCTTCAATTTTTGCCTCGACAATGTTACAGCAATCTTTGCCTCGACAATGTTACAGCAATCAATACAGCAAAAATACCAAGAAGAATTATCTATACATGAAGAAGTTAACGATTCTGTTTTGGAACCGTAATTGGAATTTACCCCGGAAAAAATCGAGTACCTAATCGATTTCAATCCAGAGGCAGGTAAGCTTAAAAAAATGTAACAATATTCCACACGTGTTATTTTGAGACTATTAAAAAAGTATAAAATAAATTTTGGCACATCCTAGTGGGTAGTCAATTTGAAATTGCCGCCATTTCTCTAGCGGTGCAATTTGAAAGTTGATACTTGACAGCTGCCATATTTATCGTGTGTCATTACAAAATGGCGCGCTATATTTTTTAGTCACGATTACTTATCGGTTCAATGGTGGACACTGAAAGAAGATCGCGTGCGATTTTCGGTCGCCAATTGACACCTGGTAAGCGGATAGTCCGGCGATTAATGGCAAAAATGGAGATTACAGGCTATACATATGTGATAGGATAGGAGGTAAGTTAAAAAAAGTAACCCATTAAAACCAAGTTTTTATTATACTCCCTTTCTCATTTACTAGTTGAAACTTTTTTTTTTCGCTTAACCTACGCGTTGGGCTTCGGTCGGGCGACGCTACGAAAGGGAGTAATAAAAAATTTCCAAAAATCCAAAATTATACTATAATCAGGTTTCGCGTCTACTAGACGCGTTGAAATATTTTCATACAACTTAATAAGTTGTTTGAAAAAACAATTAAAAATTTGAATTTTCCAAAAATTAATTAATTTTTTTAACGAAAATTTGACAGATCTTCTTGATCGTCGCCACGAGTCTGCTTGCAAAGTTTCAGCTCGATTGGATCACGGGAAAGTGGTTTAAAATGGATCCAAAGTTTTTTCGACAGACAAGAAGACAAGCAGACGCCACTAGTTAATATAAAGGGAGTAAAAATATACGAAATTATTTCATTTGTCAGGTTGTGTACGTCTCGTGTAAGTCCGATTGTCACAATATTTTTGTTGCTCTATTGGTACACGACTTGTCCCTTGATATTGGTAGCCATATTAAGTGCTTATCTTATTATTGGCTGTCGAAAAGGTTACACGTGTATTGGAGTGCTCAGCGATTTTTTACTCACGGAAAATATTAAGCAAATATTTTTAAAAAATTTTCCACAAACAACACCGTTATGATGCCTCCTCCTCCGTATTCGCCAGACATAGTCCTCTGCGACTTTTGCCTTTTTCCAAAAATGAGAGAAATGTGAAAGTATGACGTGTTGCCAACAATGAAGGAGTTAAACGTTTGCCAAAAAACGCATTCCAAAAGTGCTTCAAAGTTTGGAAAAGGTGTTGGTACAATTGTATTACATTATTATATTTGATGAGGACTACTTTTAATGGGGATAAATAAAACCCCGATAATTATATAATTTTAAAACTCACAAGTTCTAAAATATTAGTTTCGTATTAAATTAACCCCGAAAATTAAAAACCCGGTAATTCGTAATTCGAAATAATTTTTGGCCCCTTGCACAATAAATCATTGTTCACAGAATACGAAATATATTTAAAATTTGACAAAATTTTAAAAAAATATTTCGATTTCGTCAACAACAAATATGTCAATATCATGTACTTTAGTAGGTAATAGAAATGTCGAGATTTTTATAAAAGCATAATAAATATTGCTTTTTCGAAATTATATCTTGAAATGTGCAAAAATACAGATGTTTTTCACATAATTAATTTTTTCCTTTAGTAGGTAATAGAAACGTCGCGATTTTTGTAAAAGCATAATAATTATTGCGTTTTCGAAATTACATCTTGAAATGTGCAAAAATACAGATGTTTTTCACATAATTAATTTTTTCCTTTAGTAGGTAATAGAAACGTCGTGATTTTTGTAAAAGCATAATAATTATTGCGTTTTCGAAATTACATCTTGAAATGTGCAAAAATACAGATGTTTTTCACATAATTAATTTTTTCCTTTAGTAGGTAATAGAAACGTCGCGATTTTTGTAAAAGCATAATAATTATTGCGTTTTCGAAATTACATCTTGAAATGTGCAAAAATACAGATGTTTTTCACATAATTAATTTTTTCACGAGTTTTACGATTCCTGGCAAATTTTGCTATCTCATTTTATTTTGTACCTTGAATTTCAAATTAGCGGGGTTCCGCATAATTCGAAATGCTTATTTTGGGCCTCTTGAATTTCGAATTAATGTGATTCTACTATTTAAGGATTTTTTGAGAAAAGTGAAAAATGTTGCGTATTTTTTATCACCGTCATCCAGAAAAAAACCCATTGTTTTGTGCGCTTTGTGGGCTGCATAAGTCAATGGATCTTTTTGAATAAAGCATGTGACGTGGTAGTGTTAATGGTGTATGCTACTGTGAAATGCTAAACAATTTCTTTTTTCGAATAAATCAATTAATACATACGTTCAGGACACTGCAACGTGCCACAAAGCCACGGAATATTTTGGCCATCAGAATTCTAAGCCTATCTCCAAAAGAGCTGCAGTTGATTGGCCGCCAAGATCCTTGTGACCTAACGCCGTTAAACTTTTTCTTTTGAAGCTGTGTTAAGGGAAAAGTTTATGCGAATAGTCTGGCGACGATTCAACGGTGAAAGATAACATCAGTGCAGAAATAGAGAGACAATTGTGCCGAAAACTTCGTTAAAAGAGTCCACGCCTGCCAGAAAAATCGAGGAGGCCATTTAAATGATATCCGGGTTGGTTGAAAAGGTATCCTCATTGGTGTGCATTTTTTTGTTATTATTTGTGATATTGTACACAGTATGATGTAACATTACCCTTCTAGTATTATAAATTACAAACGATTATGTCCAATAATAGGCACCCAATTTAAACACGATAAATGGTTTATCATTTTAAATGATACACCATCTATAGTATTTAAATTGGGTAGGATTTTCATTATGATACTGTATTACATATTGAAGAATCTTATCTTTACGGTCATGTCTTGACTGCTATTATATAACATTGCACACTTCGTCATTTTGACGTGATGGATTTTGTCTAAAATAAGTACTAATAGTATTTTAAGAGTTGGTAGTAATCAATCGTCAGGTCAACAATGAGCATACAAACCACAAACAACGTGTATGGTGAAAGATACTGTGTTGTGCCACGAATATTCAATAAACTTAATTAAGAATTCTTCGATATGTTGCTAACTAACTAACAATCACGCCGTTTCTCCGCAGGGGTAGGCAGAGAGGATTAAACGCCAAACTCTTCCATTCTAGCACATCACTTTCGCTTCGGGCACATTCATGCATCTTCTCATAAAAGTTCTACGGTTGTTGAGACTTTTAACAGGGCCAACCTCAAGTACTTGTAGTATCTAATCGTGCAAGGTCTTTCGCGGATGCCCTCTATTCCTATTGCCTTCAGCACTCGCCCAATATATTTTCTTAACCATCCTTTCCTCGTTCGTACGTTCTACACGACCAAACCATCTCAGCACTCCTTTCTTTATTCTATCTACCACACTACAGCCAGCATTACATTCACTTCTAATTTGTTCATTCCCCACTCTATCGACCAAAGATTTTCCGCACAAGCGTCTTAGTGACCGCATTTCCCCCGCATTCAGTCTACAGTAATTCTTCTTTTACCAATTCCAGGCTTCACTTCCACACATCAGGGTTGGCACTAGAACGCCATTATGTACCGCTAGTCTTGCTTCTTTTGACAGATTCTTGTTGGCCATAATAGCATTTAGAGCACCATTAACTTTAAAAATGTCCTTAGGTTTTCACGGCCGTTCAGAATCTTCTGTGTATAGTTTTCTGGGATATTCTGCCGTGTGAGAGGTCACACACACACGGCAGAATATCCCAGAAAACTATACACAGAAGACCATTAACTTTGTTTCCCGCAGTCACTCTCCTTTTGATATCATTCTCAGCCTTGCCGCCTCTACTAAACATACTTCCCAAATGCACAAACTCGTTCAATTGTTCCAAGCATTCGTTGTTTACAATTATATCACACTTAGTCACTCTTTCGTCTCTCTCGAATACCATCACTTTCGATTTGCTGACATTCATCAGAAGTTTACTCTGCATGCATACATGCTCTGGATGCCCTGAAAATCCATTTTAAATATTGATGAATAAAATTTTGTAATCGGATGAGTAGTTTCAGAGAGTACCTCCTACATCCAAACATACACACTTTACCTCTTTATATATCATTATAGACAAATGCTTTAAAAATCATTACCGCCCGTAGGGACAAGAAGCAAGCAAAGCCGATACTATGACCTTGTTAATTAATTAATATAAGAGTAATAAACACTGTTAATAAACAAGTCCAAATGAATTTTGAACAAAAATTAAATAATCTATGATTTGAAACCAAATTAATTAATCAATTAGAAAGACATACAGAAAAATCAAATCCACGAAAAAATATTTGGCTGCTACCGGGATTCGAACCGCGGATCTCCTTCTATCCGGGGCAGGTGCGTTATCCAATTACGATATAGCGGTCTTGTACATTTCCGTGAATATATCGACATTATCTGTAAGTCTCATTTATTAATTGATTAACATTTATTATCCATTTTTAGAGCAATCCACTTTTTCTGGTACGGTAGGCACAAATTACACAAATTTAATTTTTCTTTTTGGACACATTTGATACAACACATACATATTATATTCAAGAACACATTCTTACTGTGAAGTTGCAATTTTTTTCGAACAAAGTTCTGTGAACTTTAAAAACCAAATAATTTATCAATTAGAAAGACATACAGAAAAATACCGGACGCGTTCGTTATCCAATTACGCTATAGTGGCCTTTTTATTTCATGAATTTTATTTTTCTGTGTGTCTTTTTAATTGATTAATAAATTTGGTTTTAAATTTCGCAGAAATTTGTTCTGAAAAAAATGCAACTTCACAATAATTGAATATAATATATGATTTCTTTAAAATTCACCCAGTTTTTTAAAGGACACTAAAATTAGCACCAGTGCAATAATTAATTGCATTTCAATTCGTATGCAGAACCACACAACAAGCATAAAAATTCGATCAAATTTCGTTGAAAAGAAAGGTTCCGTTATGTTCCACGGCTAATTATAAATTATTATTATTTTTGTTTAGTGTTTCGTGCCTAGACTGCCTAATGCCCGAACATAAATAAACTCGCATTTTATGTTCCTTTTACGAGCATGTCTGTGAATAGTTTGTGTAGGCGGGCCATTTAATATGAAAAATTATTGCAAGTAAAATTCGGCTGGCGTAATTCGAACTACTTTGCAGCAAGTTGCTAAGGCCGCATTGGCCAAATTTTATATTTTACCAAGTTACTGACTTTTAGAAGAATTAAACTTTATTTAATGGAAAAAACCTTCAATTATAAAGAAAAATTAAGCTTATTTAAAAATATACTTATATGTAAGTACGTTTTGAGAAAAGAATGTTCTTAGGTTTTCACGGCCACTCAGAATCTTCAAGTTTGTGTTTACTGGGGTATTATGCCGTGTTGTTACGACCTTTCGGGCCGACGTTTCGGATCCCATTGCAGGGTCCATCATCAGGGCTGATGTGTTGTCTTGAATGTTGGTGTTGTGGTTAAGTATCGGCTTGCAATACCGTGCTGAAGTCATGATGTGTTGTATTGTGTTGTATGTATGATTCATCTTTTGTCTGATCACTATCTCTGCGGAGTCTGCAACGAGAATGACTTTGAAGCGCCGGATACCAAGATGTTTTTAATTTGAGACCATCATCTCTATTAATGTTTATCGGATGCTTGTAAATCTACAAGATCTACGTTTTGAGAACTTTAGATTTGTCCGCAGAGGGATAACTATTAATAAAGATAATTAATAGAAGTCTCACAGGGACGAATCTATTTATATGAGAAACTAGTTTGGAAGTCTTTTTATAGGATGCCCAGGGATTACGACCTATACGAGCTGACTTAAGTGATCATTCTACACAATGCAACGTTCACCAATTCTACCGTGAGAACATCTACATATTATCAATTTTTTTTATGTTGTACACATGTTCCAAATCTGAAAATATTGATTTTCAGGCATATTCTGGTGTATACGTTAAATAATTCAGAAGAATATCATATATACATTGAAAAGAATATTGACTAAAACTCCACTTTAAAAATATAGAGGTATAATTACCAGCTGCGAAACCTATGTTTATGAAGAGGACAACAGATATCTCTAACATAGTCCTATCAAATTGACAAAAAAAAACTCTTAACATAAACATAAATAAATTTCTTCTTCTTTTTTTGTTTTTTGTAGATCTGTTGATCTTTCTATAGAAAACTACGCCTGCTGGGATGACGAAGTCCAGCTATTCCTTCATCTTTTCGGTGCTCCTCCCGGTAGACGTCGTCCAGAGGGGGTTTCATTCGCTGCTGTATGCACGAGTCTGTAACTGTCCATTCTGGCTACGTGATCCCGCCAGAATCTCCTTCTGGATCTACTCCAACTGCTATGTCCTCTATTTTTTAAATTTTCCTTATGTCTTCATTTCGGACACGGTCACGTAGCGTTTTTTCAATAATAGATCTTAGCACCTTCATTTCAGTTGTTCTGAGGAGTCCTTTGATGCGGACAGTGTCAGCCCGCGTCTCTACAGCGTATGTCATGATATGTCGCACGCATGTCTTGTATATTATATTTTGACCTTACTTTCAGTATGCATATTTTTGTTTTTCCAGACCAAAGTCTTGAGACACCCTGATACGGTGGATGCTCTGTTAACTTGCTCTCGGACTTCGGTATACAGATCGCTATGGCTGCAGATTTCTACACCTAAACATCTGAAGCCCATGACTTGTTCCACAGGCTCATTGTCAATACTCAGCTTACATCTTGTTGATTGTTTTGATATTGTCAGATTTTTACGGAAACGGATCATTTGATTGGTGGAGAATGCAAAAATCTATGTTTTAAACGATCTATTACTTTGATCCAACTTGAAACAATCCACCCTTAGGCAATGGCTAGAGAATAAAAGTCTCATTCAAAGAAACCCACTTTTTGCCATCTCTATTAGAGTTCTTACTTCTTGAGATGGAACCCATTTCTCGTTCACCCATGCACCAAGTACATATAAAGTGTGACTTTTTCTCTTGGTTTATTATTGATGATTGATTATATTTGGTGTTGGAAGCGATCTTTTTGATACTATTTGCAATTTAATTATACTTGTGTTCATCGTCCAAGCCATACTTCTTACTTGATTCATTCACTCCTTTCACCAGTGTTTGAAGGTCATGGGCGTTGTCTGCAAATAGTACTGCATCATCCGCAAATCTAATAGTGTTTAATGATTTACCATTCACCAACCCCAGAGCTTCTTTAAATATTGACTCGGAGTACAGGTTGTCTCACACGCCTGATCAGTATATCTTCGTTCAGTTTGTTGTCTACTTTAAAATTTAAATATTTAATTATAAACAATAGAACAAGTTTACCTCCTGCATTAATTCCTCTATTAATTAAAAAAAACAGCATTATACAGTGGCTACGCATAAAAAAATATATAAATAAAGATTTCCCTGCCGTATGTTAGTTTCGTAAACGTGTAAGAGATAGCGCTAGTGTCGTTTGTAACTGATATATAAAGCGACGCGGCTCGTTGGTGTGGTAGCGTCTGTGTGCTCGCTTACTTGTCATCAATAGGGTCTTAATTGACCAAGACAAAGCGAGTGATGAGCTCTGGATATGAATCGCTGATTCCAATCCGCCGCGACGGTTTCCGCGTCCAAACGGGGATCGTTGCGAGAAGCTGACGCTTTCTATTGATGGCCGACCATATGTTTACATTTTCTAAATTTTCTTCGTTATTTGTAGGGACACGATATCGAATAGAAAGTATCGATATGTACTCATGAGTAGTATCGGAAAGAAAGTATCGCACTCGTAAAAGTATCGAGTACATCGGGAAAATATCATAAGAAAATATATCGATATGATCAAAAAAAAAGAAGGTCCCAAGAAAAAAGTGAAAAAGGTAACCAAAAAAAGGTCGCCAGAAAGAAATGAAAAAAATAACCAAAAAAAGGTCGCCAAAAAAGTGACCAAGAAAAGGTATCGATACTTGCCAAAAAGTACTCATTGAGTAAAAGTATCGGTATCGAAAGAAAAGTACTCGATACTTTTTTCGTGTCCCTAGTTATATGTTACATCTGCACCGTATCGAAGGCACATTTCGTTAAAGTGAGTGAACTGTTTAAATAGAATATTTCATTCGTGAACGACCCATCTCTACAATTAACCGAACTATCATTCATTGGGTCTAGAGATCGAAATTTTAGTTTAGTTAACCGAACTCCGAACTGTAGTTCAACGAGTCGTTCAGTCAAGTGAACTATGAATTGTTCGCTTTGAATCGTTCTAATGTTAATTTGAATTATTGATTTTCAATAGTCGTTTTTATTCCCTTTATATTAACTCGTGGCGTCTGCTTGTCTTCTTGTCTAACGAAAAAACTTTGGATCCATTTAAAACCCCTTTCCCGTGATCCAATCGAGCTGAAACTTTGCAAGCAGACTCGTGGCGACGATCAAGAAGATCTATCAAATTTTCGTTAATTTTTTTTTTATAAATTTTTGGATTTTTCAAATTTTGAATGGTTTTTTCATACAAACTTATTTCAACGCGTCTGGTAGACGCGAAACTTGATTATAGTATAATTTTGGATTTTTGGAAATTTTTTTCGTAGCGTCGCCCGACCGAAGCCCAACGCGTAGGTTAAGCGAAAAAAATGTTTCAACTAGTAAATGAGAAAGGGAGTATAATAAAAACTTGGTTTTTATGGGTTACTTTTTTCCAGATAAAGTCGGCCACAAATTATTTCTGACGGAGGGAGTACGATTTGAAAAGATATTTAATCGACATCAAATCCAATCCTTCGTAATAAATGAAGTGTTCACTTTCCCATCAACAAAATTTTGTTCCTTTGGTGGGGGGGGGGGGGACTTTTGATGGCCAAAAATGTCATCATTGGTCTACCAGAAAATTTTCGCTGCCTATGGAGGAAAAATTGATTTCCAACCGAACTTGTGAACAGTAGTTCACTAAAGGAAACTATACTATTTATTCGTTCAGTAAAGTGCACTGTTCAAAAAGAACAGTTCGTTCATGAACGACCCATCCTTAATTGAGTCGTTCAGTCAAGTGGACGGTTCATTTTGGAAAGTTCAATCGTTCATTTTATTTATTCATTTTTTGTTAAGATTGAACAACAAAAAATATTTCTGACGGGGGCTAGCAGTAGTAAGTTTTGTTCACTTTCAAACGTTCACTTGTCCACCAAAAAATTGGGCCATTGATTGCTAAAGATTTCGTCAGTAGTTCAAAAAAAAATATCGCTGTCAGGAAGAGGGAGAGATTGGGATTTCGCATCTTGTGAACGGGATTTGGCGAATGATGAACGATGAATTTTAATACATTTTTTTATATAGAATATATAGAACGGTAGTTCTATGAAGTAAACCGTACCATTCGTTCGTTCAGTAAAGTGAACTGTTAAAAAATAAGATTTCGCTAATTAGCGATGGGAAGATTCGTTCAATTAACTGAATCATTCTGTCAAGTAAACTGTTAACTTTTAATCTTTCATTTGAACTGTTGATTTTCAATTTATTTATCCACCAAAATTAATTTCTGACGGGGTGGTGTGATTTGAAAATTTTTTCACGAGAATTGTTCGCTAAAAAAGGATTTAAATCAGTCATTTATCTTCAAAAGTGTTCAAATATATTTCTGAGCGAAGTAGGAGGGGGGATTCGAGTCAGTCGCAGCCAAAAAATTCTAATGGAATTGTTCATTTGTTCCCCAAAACTTATCGCTAACGGACGGTAGGGGGTAGAATTGCTTTTCAATTAAAAGCAAAATTCCATTTCATTAATTATCTTTACATTTCATTAAATCCATCGACTTGGATCCTCTTCAATTCATGATTTTAAAACTTACTTCGGCTGCAGCACAAGTCTCACTTTTAATTATTTTTTAAATCAGTTTTCTACTATGTATACAGCTACTCTCATTATTTTATTGAACCGCTATGTCTTTTCCACGCCTTTGTCACTAAATTAATTTTATTTCTTATTGAATTTTTTTTTTAAAAATTCGCTTTTTGAGAACTAATGTAATATGAAAGTCTGTATTTTTCTTCTTATGTATATCAGCTCATAGTCGCTTACATTATAAAGACATATTGCAGATTGCTAAATTACACTATATGACCTGGATACATTTTTGATTTTGGATTCTTCTTCTTAAGGAATACAAATTAGGGATACAAGATTTTCCGAAAGCACACCAGCATACTAAAATAAGCTGGTCTACTTTAGTATTAGTAAGTGGAATATATTATTATGCTAGTTTCCCTAATGAATGCATTAATATGCTGAAAAATCTAGTCGACATACCTATCGACAGTAGTACTTTAGGAGTATGTATTTATATTTTATTCAATTACTTGGTTCTTTTTATTTACACTTTTTAAAAAAGAATATTTCTTTTCCTCGCTTTAAATCTGTTCGAATCCGAATATGTAAAACAATGATAGGTATTTCGAATGGAATATAGCCGAGACCCGCACTAAATATATCGAGTATCAACACGTAGCCAGCAGATGGCACTGTAATATGTTTTGTTAGTTAACTCTCTCGCCGCCAGGGTCTGCGTCAGACCCCTTCGCCCCTCGCGGATCGCGCTTCAGTTTATTTAAAACGTCCGCGTGAGCTAGCGCGTTCACGTTGGGAAAAAAATCGATTGTTTTGCTCTGGAAGCTTTGACAGCTGTGTGCATCCCTAAAGGATCGATATCCGCCGGTATTGTATTCGTGAATCGAATGATACGTATTCAATGTTGTGAAATCGTGCCGAATGGTTTAACATTCGGAATAACCGTGTTGCCGGCGTTTTGACCGCTTCGTTGTGTGATTATATATACATTATCCATTTTGTGTGGATGTACTGCTGTGTTGTGTCGCGCTCATTCCAGGACTAGGAACAATAGAAAAATATATTGAAAAGCGAAGTTTCACGAGCCAGTCGCTTTCCATGACACCGAAGTAGTTCGAATTTTGCTACAATGGTGTGCTCAGGTTCGTATGTGTTTAAGCTTTAGGCAATTTTGGATATTTTTGAGCACTTTTTGACGCAATTGTTATTGCGGGCGCCGATTATCGCCGTATACAGTTTTGTATACATATAAACGACCGCGGCACCTTTTGCCCTTGGCTTTACTTGTATGTGTATCGTTTTGACGTTTTGATTATTGATCTGTCATATGTACAACTCACATTTCGGCCCTTCTGCTAATGCAATCAATTCGGCGCAATGTGTGCGTTTCCGTATTCTCTAAATATTTTTAAAATTCGCTTTGTATCGCAAATTTTCTCATTTTCACCACTTTTTCGTGCATTCGTTGACCATGCTTCTTCATACCATTGCATTTTGATAACATTTCAATAAGAGTCCGCCTATTTTTCTTGTATTTGAATGTCGCACCGAATTACATATTTTTTTGGGCTTCAAAAAAAAAACAAACATTATCGATTATGATGCCTCGATTCATAGGGATTTCCGACTAAGGGCTGCAGAGGTGAGTCAGAGAATTATATAACCACCAAGTCGCGAAGATTAAGGATGATAAAAAGGATGTGTCTAGGGAACTGTATCTACAAATCTATCGAAATACTAACGCATCAAGACGCTAAATATTATACTACTTATAAATCTTTTCCTAGTCTTCTCATTATTCGTTTTTATATCAAAGATATACATTTTCAATTGACGAATATTTCATTTAATTTATTTATCGTTTGAAATGCCAAAACAAGATTAATTAATTTTTTTCTAGAATGCATACATACGAATCTACTCTACTTAATTACTTAAATTTTGAAAACGTGGAATTGTACAATCAGTACCTACCTACCTTCCTAATATTATAAAATATAACTTTCTTCATCCTGTAAAACGAATATTGTCAGTCCGTCGAAATTGGAATTGTTAATTTATTTCTAGAATACAAATGTTTTCTTATTTGCCTATCTAAATATTTAAAACGCAAACTTCAACTTTTAAGTAAATTCGGAAAAATTATAAATTAATTTCCGATTCCAAAAACCCTTCGTTGGATCTTTTGTTACTTTAGCATTAGCTGCCCATAAATTATTTTAATATCCAAATTGATACCAGCATGAAAAAATATTAAGTTTTATTAATAAATAAACTTTGTTCCACCACTTAATGCAGTTTTTTTTATTAATTTTGAATTTTTTTTTCTAGTTTTATGAGTAAAACTTCACAAAATACAATGTTACTTTTATTAATGGTAGTAAAAACAATAAATTATGTACTGATTATTTTTACATTGTAGGAATCTGATATGATTCCAGAATTGTAATCCTATTAGAATCGATCAAAATTTTGGAACAGTCCCATCACTAAATATTGTCTGCCTACGTATTAAAAACACGAAGTGAACTTGCTGTAGAAACGAAGATTGTCGGCTAATATTGAATTTCAAATTAAATTCGTTCATTTGTTTCTTTAATTCCATAATTATCTAAATAATGAATAAATAAAATATTGAACGAAGATTTTCATTTGACATTTTATTTTGAACGACAAGAGTAGTCGTTCGACTGTCTCATCTCATCTCGTTCATCTTCTACATGTATAAAACAATATAACAAACATATCTCAGCATTAAACAATGGTTTAGTGAAAAATTCTTTCAAGATTTAAATCAAAACCATACATTTGTTATTCACTAAAATGTTATTGTTTAAACGTGTTTTCTGGTTGATTTTCCTTCAGAATGATAGCATCATTCGTATAAATATTATAGCAAGACCTCGGATACATTTATTGGAGACTATAAATCTCAATGCGATACTCGTGCTTTGTGAAGCTTTGTCTTTTGTTTTTAAAACGTTATTATATCAGAAATATTTCAAATATTGAGTGTATTATGTGTATGTATCTACTTATATTTTTAATTAATTACGCCTACATGTTTCTGAAAAACCTTTCCATCGTCAGGAAAATATTAGAAAAATATTAATTTATATTGGAAAAAACCGGTCGAAATTTCAATGTAAGAGTAAAAGAGCATTTGAGATGTTTGAATAATCATTGTTTTTCTGAATTTGCAAATCATTTATTAGAAAATGATTTTGTTTTTGTTTTGTTAAAAATTTAGGACTTTCTATTTTACACATAAATAATTTTGGTCGGAAATTGAATAATTTAGAATCAATTAAATTTAACTATTAGCCCAATTCTAAAAAATTTTCTAATAATTGTGAGTAATCAAGAACTTCAGCTATAATATTTAAAAATAATTTAGAAAAACAAAAGACATTATACATTTTGATATTTTGACATTCGTAAAACACCCTGACGATGGAAAGGTTTTCCGAAACATGTAGGTGTAATTATTAAAAAATATAAGTAGATACATACAAATATACAATCAATATGTCTATCTGATATAAATTTGCATGTTAAACCCCGTATAAGAAACCCTGAGTTCTTCAGAATAAGTCAGCACACTAATAATGTCGGTTACTTTTCTCCCATTACAAGGTTGTGTCGCACATATAATTTGTATTGTGCCGACCCTAACATTGATGCTGATATTCTTGCAGACACGTTATCTTCGTTCAAAAACTCACTCATACACAACATCCATTTTCTAAACGACGACATGAACTTATAGATCATTAAATACTAATCGCACTACACTCAAACACAAATATATAATATACATAAATGTACATGCGAAATATAATTAATTACAAAAATACATGTTACGAGAGCATGCCGAAGACACTTGTAATTGGGATAATGGGCATAGTCTTCACTACAATGTTTATTAGCTGAGTGTCATGTACCCATTATCCTGTTAGTGTCTCTAATAAATAAAATAAAAAAAAAAATATATATATATATATATTTTAATATGTCAATCTACAATGTTGCTGAAAAAATTTAAAAGGAAATTCAATTATTTCCGTTTCTTTAAAATTCATCAGAATTCGCCCATTTGAAATTCAAAGCTAGCCTGTCTGTTCCAGCCTAGCCCGTTCGTTAACCTAACAATATTGTTAACTATCTGATCCAAACACTCAAAAATCAACTGAGGACGTAGACCTTTACGTTCGTGTAATGTTTCTATTTGAATATCGAAGCAAATCGCTGCCTGGCGATGTAATTTTTTATCCCGATTGTAGTAAGATTGATTTCTAACTAACTTACTAAATTACCATAGATAATAGGACGCCCTGGAGCACCATTGTTGTCTTGTCAACTTTCTTGCACGCTTTTCGCTTTTCTCTGCAAGCTTTGAACAGGATTGTTCTTTTTTCATGTTTGGTTTAAGATTATTATATTGTCTTTCTCAGTCTTCCTATGTTCCTATTGCAGGAACAGATGGCGTTCGCGTGGGTTGCCGTTGGTTCCAACGCTATTAAATCCGAGTGGGTACGTCACAATTGACGAATTATCGCAATCTTCCAATATTACGTAATGTTGGCAGTATTTAAGTTAGGTGTGATTATCGACGTGCATTCGTGAATTCGACAAACGTGATCGATTACTAATTTGTCGTATCTACTTGTGAAAAAAATTAACTTCATTGTGAACAATTTGCATAAAATAACACGATAGTTTCACGATAATAAATCGTTGTATTGGCAAATAATTCATGGAGAAATCTGTGCAACCAGAGAAATTTGCAATTTCAAATTTTATTTAACATTAAAATATTTTCTAAAAACACTAAAATCTTATGAAGAATCCGATCTGCTTGATAATCTTGCGGGACTTGGAGTGGACTGTATCAGCGGTTCGTGGATTTACCACACATATATTATGTACAGGGTGTACCAGAGCTAGCAGCAGAAACTAGGCCGGTAGATTCCTGACTATGTTATGAGTCTAAAATGTTGAAGCAACCATGACCTAATATCAATAGTTATGGAGATATGCAATATCAAAGTTTTCATTTTTTTTCAAAAATTTCTGACTTTTTTTTTGCAATAAATTGAACCATCATTGCAGTAACTTATATCGATTATGAAAAATTCATTTGCTTCAATACAACTTAAATAGAATGATAAAAACCTTGTAAATAATTACCTTTTTCAATTTTGCAAAGTTTTTATTCAATTGTACTAACTCATTTTATTCAACTTGTACTAAGGCGAATGAATTTTTCATAATCGACATAAGATACTATTATGATAGTTCAACTTTTTGCAAAAAGTAAGTAAGAAATATTGAAAAAAAGTACAAACTTTGATATTGCATATCTCCATAACTATTGATATTAGGCCATGGTTGCTTGAACATTTTAGACTCATAACATGGTCGGGAATCTACTTGCCATGTTTCTGCTGCTAGCTCTGGTACACCCATATCTCCGGTTGAGGGAGTCTGCAAATATAGGTCCCGCTCGAAATACTTATCTAAAACAATATTTTTATATGGAAGTATATTCTAAGAACACAGTTACTGGATTCTGTCCCCAGAGGGATGATTAATTAATTACGGATAATATAAGTCTCACAGAGGCGAAGTTAATTTATGTGTGAGAAATGTGGATGAAAATCTTATACGACGGCTCAAGGCTCGCAACCTGTATGAGCTGGCTTGAGTGATCACTCTACTGACTGCATCGCTTACCAATTCCATTCATGGGATGCCAAATCCAAAAGTGTAAAGAGGGGAAAAGTATTCTTTTCAATTTACGCGGCATACTTACAGGGGAAATAGATACCTACTTGGGATACGAAAATTCTCAATTGATACATTTTTTAAATAATGCTACATCCAGGCAACAATATTTTTTCGTATTCAGTCAAGAAACTATGTGCAAGAAGCGATTGTCCCAATCAACTGGACTTAATCTCTTTTCATGTTCCCTGCAGACGTACCCGACAAAACGTGCTCTTCCATGTTCCGAGAGCTCCACGCACAAAATACATTTTTATATCGCTCATGCAAAGCTTTCAATAATAATTGTATCGATATTGACCTTTTCAACATTGGTCTCACTGAATTTAAAAAAATGCTTTAGATTACATGCACTAAATCCACTTTGACCATTCACTCACTACACCTAATCTTCTCTTCCTCCACCCCTATCCTGACTCCTACATCCTCATCCTTTTTCTCCCATTATTTAACTCATTTCTTGATATACTTTTTCTTTTTTCACATTCAATCACTTACCATTATTCATTCTTAACATCGTTTATCGCTCACTCACTATTCATTAATTAATTCAAAATAATTAACTTAAAAATATCTTATCTAACTTTGTTCTCAACATCTGTGAATCTTTTTAATTGGTCTATGAAATGAACACTGTGCTTTTACATTATATGTTTAGAAACTGTTAAGATTCCTTAATAAATAAATAAATAAAGTTTAGAATATTTTTGAGTTTGTTCAAATCTTTCAGAACGGTAGTGCTGGATTTCTTTTCACAGAGACATCATTAATCAAATATATACAACTTTCAAAAATTAGTAAGGCATGGTATATTCTATCATGGTGGAAATGGCGAACGTTGCATATGTGTAAAGCGATCACTTAAGCCTACCATACAATCGGTCGTAAGTCCGATATACGCCATAAATGACTTCTATGCCTAATTTCCCATAATAATAATAAAATACAGTTTCGTCTCTGTGAGACATCCATAATATACATTAATTAAATAAATTTTATATAATTGTTTCGTTCCAAGTAATCGACACACGTGTGACCGACGTACAAACGTCGATAATTATTTTAATGTTCAATTCGCCATTTGATCTATCAAAGCAATTAATAAAATATAAAAATGTATACGTTCAGGTTCCGGCGTCTCCTAAAAACCCCTAAGAATTCCATCCCTACAGAAGGCTAGTTTTTTTTTTTTTTTTTTAATATTACGCTGTTGCTAAAGTACCCAGAGAGGAGACGTAATTTGTGTCGACAAAGACGCAATTAAGCCAAGAACAGGTGTATAATGATAATTAATTTTTCGCTTCTGAAAAACGTCGAAAAATTATGGCGGTCCTCATTATTTTTGTCTTGAAAAATGTTTTTTAAAAACGGCCATTTTTATTAACTACCGCCTCGTGCGTGTGAAAACTATTATATTATTTATTTTGCTGCTTCTCTGATATTCCTTTATGAAATGTGTAAACAGGCTCATGAAGTCAAATAATTAATGGTTGTTTTTTTGTTTGCTTTATCTTATAGATTTAAGAATAATTTGAGTCATACTTTTTATATTTTGCTACTTATAACTAATATTATTTAATGTATGTTCTTTTTAATTTTTATGATATATTTTTTATGTAAAAGCCTATACGCATTGCTGCTCTTTACTTTATATTTTTAATTTTACTTATGTTTTGGTGCTATTCCTGATACTTTTTATATTTTGCTACTTATAACTTATATTGTTTAATGTATATTCATTTTAATTTTATGTTATATTTTTTATGTAAAAGCCTATACACATTGCTGCTCTATACTTTATATTTTAATTTTTATACTCATGTTTTGGTGCTATACAGATATTGTTTAATGTATGTGCTTTTTGAAATTTATATTATATTCTTTATGAAAAAGCCTATACCTAATGGGCGTAAACAAATAAATAAATAATTATTCAAAAATTATCTGAGTTATAACAATTGGAAGCCAGCATGGTATGTGAATTTTTAAAAATGTTACATTATTCTTCTGCGTTTTGTAAATTCCAGTTGCATTTATCTCTTTCAACATTTATTGCAACATTGCAGTTTCATCAATTATGGAAATAGTGATATTCGAATCTGTGTTGTAAGTGATTTTTAAATAATCCATAAACATTATTTAAAAACTGAATTGTGCTTTTTTTAAAAAGAAGTAAATAATTCGTATTGATTCTTAACAAAATAAATTTTTACACATTTAATAGATGTGCGTGGATTTCGTGGTCTCGCATTCCCGCTACATGCTGCTTTCCGCTACACGCATTTCTGCTACAATGCGCAACTTTCGTCATAATGAAAATTTTACCCCTTATGCGCTAAAAGAAAATAACTTCAAAAATATAACATATTAAGACCGTTAGATAGATAATTAAATTAGATTATCTTAATGAAAATAAAAATAAAATTTTAAGTATTTTTTTTTTCTGCATCGATATTCTCTACATGGTCTTATGTACTGGCTGATTTTTTATATAGCAAGTCGATGTTATTGTTGAATAACTTTTTATACATTTTGGGCTTGCTATATATTGTAACGAGGTGCTAAAAAAATTACGCACTCCTATGTCAACTTGTCACAACACTCTCGAAAAATCGAGAACGGCCTGGGGTGATCTAAAATCTTCGGGAAATGTCTAAAACATTCGAGAAACATCTAGAAGTCACGAGAATCTTCTTCTTAGTACTAGAATAGTCCAGAAAGTACAAAAATATCAGGTTTCATATATAAATGCAGCTGGCCGCAGCGCGGGAGTTGAGTCGCGTTTGACAGGCGAAAACAGAACGAAGTCGGCTGCAAGCCGAGTGGCCAGGGTGCGATAATCCAAGCGATAAATAAGCGAAGTATTTACCTAATAGGCGATAGAAGCAATAAATACTGCGAGCGAGAATCTTATCTTTTATTTACTAGTGATATATTGCGAAGTAGTGTAGTTTAAAGAAAAGCGTTAAGATTAATAGTGTTAAGTGACTTTGTACATTGAATAATGAATTAATTTCTAGCTTATAGCTATTATATAATAGAGTACCACCAGTATAAATTGGCGTGCGAGGGAGGGCGTCCCTGTCGCGAAACAGAAGTTGCCAGGGTGTAAATTCATTACACAATACAGAGTGTCCGGTACATTGAAGAATATATTTTAAGATATTATGATAGAAATTTGGTCGGGCAACACTAAAGAAACAAATCAGTAATGGCGGCCGCTCTATCTAGAGTACTGTCAAGCGGTAATATCGGTCCATTATTTGCTTTTTCAGCTTCGCAAAACTTTAAAACTACATTGGCAAATGTCCTTGCACCACCTTCAAGGTGTTTAAGACATAATTCAGTGTATATTGGAAATCAAGATGTCACAACTCACGCGCAAATACGAGATTGAACTGAATGACAGGGCGAGGGGTTACCGCCGGGTGCGGGCGGGGCGGGTTTTAGTTCTAAAGTCGCCGCACGCCTATTTACGTTGGTCAAGCTCTAGTTTTCATTCATTCCTCCCGCAGCCACGACACGTGACAATAATATCCTATATTTTTATGTAAATGTAATTTTTCCAATGAACGGTGATTTATCGATACTGAAATGAATTTTTGAAAACAAGTCAAACTGGAACCAGCCGTGAAACCACAGCGTTAACCAAGAAATTTATGTTAGTTCATGTGTATATATTATATTTAGGTGGTCTGTAGTTAAAAGAAGAAATAACCATTGAAAATAATCCAAATCACCTGTCTGTCATCTTGTCGAGTCTCAAACTCTCTTACGTGACCGTTTTCACAGTGTCCCGTGACATCAAATAACTCGCAAACAATACTGGTTGGGCCGTAAGCGCCGTGGTTAATAACCCCCACCAACAAAGAACATATGATACTAAAACGTAACGGGCAAGGTGAAACATGCCTCCCCCGTTCGCCGCATTGTTACCCCGCGAAGAAAAGGTTGGGGACTCCTTCGTCCATTGTGTCGCGGTCCGCGGGCAGGACTTCCGGTCGGGAAGGGTTAAAGGACCTCCTAATGGTCTATTGTGGGCGCGACCAGTGCGTGAGACATTGTGTCGGACGAGAAGTGGAACACGCCCGAGATGTTGGTACAGCCGGCAATAAGCGAAGGCGAAATATTGTCAGATGAAAACATTGGAAATTAATTAGCGATTTACTGATTAGAGATTATTTGTTTTTAAATATTGATTGTATTATTTGTATGTATCTAAATGTATTTTTTATTAATTACACCTACATGTTTCGGAAAAACCTTTCCATTGTCAGGTTGTTTTACAAATGAAGACCCCATCGCAAGAAGTTGTTAACTAACATTCAAGTCATTAGACATTTGCATTTCGCCTTTGAAAAATATGTTTTATTACTAATTCAAGATTATTTTTTATTAATTTATGTCACTAAAATATCAAAAAAGTATTTACAAAGTAAAAAAACGCATTTATGCACAAAAAAATAAAAATATAATAATTTTCCCTAAAAAAATGTAGTTAACAACCATTTTTTCGCCTCTGGAATTAATTTTTAATAGAATAATACCTTTTAAAAATTGGTAAAACACGAACATCAAACTTCAAATGCTATCCGTTTTTACCATCCATTATCCAAAATTACAAAATACCTGGCATATTAATTAATAATACAAAACATGGTATGTACCATTTAAAATTATTGAAAAATAATATATAATACATATTATAATAGTCTTCAAATAAAAACAAATATATGACAGTACTACCAGAGTAAAATTTAAATTAATCATAAATATTCCAATCACATTAAAAGTCGTGTTAATTTCAGAATGATGGCATGAACATATTATTATTGAAGCTAACGTGTTCTTCCCATTAGTAACTGATTTGATTTTTGTGAAAAAGTGTAGTTAACATGTTCATCCCTATGATTTGAACATGTTCTTATTATTTTTAAGTTCTGAACTTATTTCCAATAGAAGTGCCATGGGGTCTTCAAATATCAAAATGAATAATGTCATTTGTTTTTCTAAAATATTTGAAAATTTATTTTTAAATATTATTGCTGAAGTTCTTGATTACTCACAATTATTGGAAAAAAAAATTTAGAATTGGGCTAGTAGTTAAATTTAATTGATTATTAATAATATTTTGTTTACTATTACATGCTTTACTAATTTCTAATGATTCTAAATTATTAAATTTATGATCAAAATTATTTATGTGTAAAATAGAAAGTCCTGCATTTTTATCAAAACCGTGACCATTTTCTAATATCTGATTTGCAAATTCAGAAAAGCCATGATTTGTCAGACATCTCAAATGCTCTTTTACTCTTACATTGAAATTTCTACCGGTTTTTCAAACAGTATTAATTAGTAATGCCTATAATGTATATAATAATTCACATTGTCAGTGAGGATGAGTTTCCAGTCTATGTCTCACCATACGACATTGACGAATTATTTAGCTTTCCAGCTAGTAATTTGGCATAGTTAAACGTTATGTTCAGTTAGCTTTAAATTTATTATTTAGTTAATAGCAATTTAATATTAAGTCTTTTGTATCGCTCTAACGGCTGCTCCATGCTGTTTCAAATGAAAACTCCTTACAAGTCTCAGACGCATGTGTCTCACAACTTCTGCATATAATATATTTTCCTGGCTCTATTTAGTCTCATTTCCAATTCAAATGGAGTTCTTTTGTTATATGGAAAATAAAAACAAATTCAAAAACATTTATTACATTTTTTAATTTTGTTATTTTTCTATAAATTGTTATGTCCTTTTTTAGCGCAGTTTTATGATACATTTTACCCCAGTGGCGTCCATAAAAACATATCCCATGTTAAATAAAGGCGTGTTTTTTGCGTTCCCTAAATCGTTTAGGGGACGGCGGCTATGACAGCGTTTCATATGAAAACTCGAATAGCTTTCACTCTAAATATGATATACTGTATCTCCAGCAATTTGAAAATGGTTTCAATTTGTACGTAGTGTTTATTTTATTTATACCGCGAATACAATGTTGGTACTAAAAGGTTTAAATAATCCATATGCCATATATTATTCTATCATGGTAGTAGCCATGCTATTTGCCTTATTCGAAATATAATTTTATGAGTGTTTAAATATGATAACGATACCACAATTTTCGAATTAAATTTGCACAATTCGAAAGTGTTGTTCTGGCGGTAGTCTATTCGTGGTGAAATGGCAAACCAAACTGGGCACAATTCAGTTGTCAGCTGTCAAATTGGCTGTTGCTGAAAAAAGTGTTGAAAAGTGAAACTATTCGTTAAATCACACTATTTCGTAAACTATCACTCGTCTATTAACAGTTTATTATCGCTGGGAATACTTTATTGAACATTCGCTAGAACATTCCATCCATTATCGCACGTAAAAGTCGCATTTATTTATTTCGCTACTTTGATTATTTTGCTCGATATCTTTCGCTCTGAAATTGCATGACTGGGCACACCGGCCGTCGTCCCGCGCGTACTTCGCACCGATCGAAATGTCAAAACATGACTCTCCCGGCAGCTGCCGGTCCTGCTTTAAATATGCGATACGCTGATCTTTCGAACTCTCGGCGTATTATTTTACTTCCTACTATTTAGGAGAAGGTTCCCTTTGCTTCTAGGCTGTTCCCGAAGGTTGTTGATATTTGTAGAGTATTCCATAGTGTTCTCGCAAAGTCACATATTACAAGGGATTCGGACATGCGCAATTCCTTCTGCTTACCATTTCGTGACAGTATAATTCGGTGCGCGGTGTACTTAATGTGAAATTAAGATTTATATCCATTGATGACGGAAATTCTAGTTTGTGTTGTGTAACATCTGTTATACGACCAAACACGCTGTTTTTTACGTGTGCTAAAGAAATATAGCTTCTAACGCACTTACATAAGTACTCGCATCCAATTGTTTAAATATAATATTTATAAATAATGTTTCTGATGCACTGCTCCTTATCACGGAGGACATACAGTTCGATGCCTTTAGGCCTACCAGCGCTACTCACTGATGATCGGTTCTACAACCCTTCCTGCAGCTGAAGAAGAGGCTGACTTCAGAATCTGCCATTTTCTATTCGCGTTGTCAGGATGCAGAGCTCTTGAAGATGCATGTCACGTGTCACCTTGTACTTCGATGAGTAATGTGATAATATTATTAATATTTTTAATATTTAAAGCATTAAATTTGTGGTTAGACATTATAACAGAGTGTTGGTTAAATTAGTAAAAACCACTACCAGATTTAAGGTCTACCGGTTTCGAGGCGTACCCGTCTCTTCGTCAGGACCAACACTACACTACTATGTACACCACTACCATAGTATTGTTAAATTTTCACCAATATTTATCACATTTTTATACAGCTCGATTTTTATACTTGTTCGATTTAACTTTCACAAAAGATTTGGTAGCACCCACTTTAGACCCCGCCCCCTCTCACTCTCTCTCCCTCGTAGATTCCTGATTGTAGGCAAGTTAGTGCGTGCTTGTCTCTGACAAGATTAACACGCAGGTGATAAATATTGGTTAAAGTTTAACAATGCTGTGGTTGCGGTGTATAGTGTTGCGAAAATAGTAGTGCAGTGCCGGTCCTGACGAAGAGACGGGTACGTCTCGAAACTGGTAGACTTTAAATCTGGTATTGGTTTTCACTATTTTCTTTTATTTTTTATATTTATTAGAAACACTAACAGGATAATAGGTACACGATACTATAATAATAAAACACTATAAGTGAAGACTAAGCCCATTATCCCAATTACAAGTGCCCTCGGCACGCTCTAGTAACATGTATATTTGCATTTGAGTATATTTTACATGTACATTTATGTGTATTGTATATTTAGCGTTTGAATGTAGTGCGATTAGTATTTAATGAATAATTGATTTAATGGATCTATAGGTTCAGGTCATCGTTTAGACAATGTATGTTGTGTATGAGTGAGTTTTTGAACGAAGATAAGGTATCTACAAGAATATCAGCATCAATATTAGTGTCGGCACAATACATATTATATGTGCGACACAACCTTGTGATGGGAGAAAAGCAACCAACATTATTGGTGTGCCGGCTTATTCTAAAGAACTCCGGGTTTCTTATGCGGGTTTTAACATGCAAATTTATGACAGATAGAGAAAGCTATTGATTCTCTTTCTTGTGTAGCACAACGAGATCGGATATTTTCCGTCGGGACTCAAGTTTGTGCATCTTGAAAAAGGCAAGTCGATCTTCGTAGCTGTGAAGGTTATTGTGTTGACCAGCTTTGTAGGACAAAATACGTAGAAACTTTTTCAGCCACGGTCAAGACCGATCTATCTCTGTTTAGGCGAATATCTTCAAAGGCGAACGAAGGCCACTTTTTCCGCTTTTTCAGCCTCCTCGATTTTAGCTAAAAACTTGATGGATGAGGGAGACAGGCCGTGAATGAATGATGGAAACGGGAGCTTTTTCGGGTCATTACTTGCAAAAAATCACGAATGGATCGACGGTATTGTTATATATTCATTGCGCACCCGGCGCCCTTCGCATTCTGTCCGTCGGAGCGTAACAGCCTGTTGGTGTAGTGGTCATGACGCCCGCCCGGTGATCTGACGGTCGATGCTTCGAGCCTCATTCCAGGACACCGGCAAGTGTATCCTATTTTTTTTATTTGATTTGTATGGAAAATATTTCACGGAAGAGGAGATGGGTAAGGTAAAGGGTAGGGGGAATTTAATCTAAAATAAAGAAAATAATTTAAAAATGCAATAAATAAAATTACAGACCTTTAAAATGGAATATCAAGTAGACAAAAGTGAGCACCTTACGTTAAATGAATTTCTCAATCCGGACGACCACTAAAATTCGATAAGCATCGCTTAATCCATCGTATTCATAAAAATTCGTATATATATTTTGCATCGGTTGTTATCACGCACCATGTAACAATTCAATGTTGTATTTTCGTGTCGTACAGTTGTGTGCAATTTCGTGCATTTTTCGATTTTTCGATATCTATTTTTTTGCTGATAGTATTGTTTTTTACTCCCTTTCTTTTAACTCGTAGCGTCTGCGGTTTGTTGCCTGCCGGAAAAATTTTGGATACATTTTTAACCCTTTTCCCGTGATCCAATCGAGCTGAAACTTTGCAGGCAGACTCGTGGCGACGGTAAAAATGATTAATTAATAGTATAATTGTGGATTTTTCGAAATTCAATACAAATGAGTAATGACCCCGACGCGTGCGTTAGGCGCGAAACCCGATTCAATGAGAAACGGAGTATAATAAAAACTTGCTTTCTATGGGTTAGTTTTTTATCTACTGCTTCGGATAATCGAAAAGTCTACTGTACTGATAGTAAATGTATGATTTCGTCTTCGATACGTAAATCGATGACTTCATGACACGGCCCGTAGGGAGTGTCATGTTGTTATTAGGTACTATTTATTATTATTGTTGTGTCGTTGCTTGGTGTGCCGTGGGTCAATTGTGCCGCGTTGGTAAGTCATATACAAGGTTAAAAATGTTGATTAGATTGTGTCCAATCCGGATTATAATACGCCAATTTCCAGTTCGGCCATACTCTCTCCATACTGTCGGCAGTAAAAGCTTTGTTTTCGAGACAATGCTGCGCTGTACTCAATCTGATGCTCCATCCGATTATGCCATTTGAATGGAATAAAAGTTGAGCGTGCTTCCAATTTATGGAGTCTGTTTGGTGATCCGTAAAATGATATTCTCGTTAATCAAACGAAACACGAAATTAAACAAGTGTGAAATTTCTTGGACATATTTACATACAAACATAACCGGCATTAACTTTGGTGTGGTCAACTCGTTCTGTCATCATCTGTCTTCTTCTTTTATATGGATGTGCGTAGATGGTAGTGCGAATGAGAAGGAAGTATATTTTTTCTCAAGAGTCACACAAAACCTCTCGGCGGTTGACAATTTTTTTAAGAAACCAAAAGAATACGTGGTATTAAATACGTTGATTAATTCATGTTAAGGAAATTAAATGAAAATGTTAAGGATATCTTGGACTGACATGACTAGTAATGTTGAAGTTTTACGTAGAGCAAATACAAACAGACAGTTACTCAACATAGTAAAGCTCCGTAAAATTTCATATTTTGGTCATATAATGAGAGGCGAAAAATACTCCATCCTTCAGCTCGTCATGAAGGGGAAGATTGAGGGTCGCAGAGGGGTCGGAAGGAGGCGGCATTCCTGGCTTGGAAACATCCGAGAGTGGACCGGGATAAGAAGCGTGGAAGAGCTGTTCCGCACTGCGCTGGACAAGGAAGCATTCTCCCAGATGATCGCCGACGTCGGGGGACCCGACAGGGCACATGAAGAAGAATTCATTACTTATTTTAAATGCCAATATCCCAGTTACAAATGTCTTCATGTACTAAATAGGCATATGGCATGCACGGCGGTTAGGCGTGTACAGTACATTGTAAACAAGTTAACAAAAGTCCAGAAAACTTTATTTAACAAGAAAAGTATAAATTATTTTATTATTATATCGAGTACCATCACAGTACCATCGTGTATAAGAAATCCTTTTTCAAATACGCGTTTTATTGTTTTTTTCCAATTCCTAAGGTTGACAATGTTACTTTTTTTATAATTGCATGGAAAATTTGCTTTATTTACCGTGCAATTTATGAGGTAAGTACCTACCTTATATAAAAGCGAGCTTCTGACATATGCTCTTATGCTATCATTAAATACATCGAAACGATCGCTCAGTTTGTAAGTCTAGCGCCACACTGCGCGGATCTTCCGTCGCGTAAAATCGTCAAAACAAATTAGTGGACCGATCGTCCGCGCAGTGTATTTGATAAGCGCATATTGTATGGAAATAAATGCAGCTGGCCAAAAAGTTACACACACTACGCGCTATGGCGTGCCTATTCATTACATCCGTTCTACATTTTGGGACATGGAACATTACTTGACCTCGATTACGCTAATAGTGTTTGGGTACGAATAATTATCCATTAGGTTTGGAGAGCCAATCATGTTTCTTATAATTTTTACCTCAAATAATGCTGGAACGTCTCCGCGACTCGAAGCTGCTGTATTGCATTCTATCGGTAGTTATATACATATCGCAACAACTTATTTTGAATCTAAATTCAAGAACACATTCATATTTGTGAAGTTGTAATTTTTCAGAACAAAGTTCTTTGTCAAACTTTTTCTGTGAAGTTTTTAAAACCAAATTAATTAAACAATTAGAAAGACTGTTCTTAGGTTTCCACGGCCACTCAGAATCTTCACGTTTGTGTTTACTGGGGTATTATGCCGTGTTGTTACGACCTTTCGGGCCGACGTTTCGGATCCCATTGCAGGGTCCATCATCAGGGCTGATGTGTTCAACATCAGCCCTGATGATGGACCCTGCAATGGGATCCGAAACGTCGGCCCGAAAGGTCGTAACAACACGGCATAATACCCCAGTAAACACAAACGTGAAAATTAGAAAGACATACAGAAAAAACTAATCCACGAAAACATATTTTGGCTACTACCGGGATTCTAACTTCACAAATATGAATGTGTTCTTGAATTTAAAATCGGTTGTATCAAAATGTGTCCAAATAAAATGAATTAAGTGTTTAATTCTGGCGTCCATCTAGCGGTAGTATAACAAAGTAATTTGAACTACCGTATCAAAAAAGTGGATTGCTCTATGGACAAAAATAAAAATTAATCAATTAATAAAAATTAGAATTACATGTAAGGTCGATAAAAATGAGAATTACATATAAGATCGAGATACGGAAAACTACAAGGCTTCTATAGCTTAGTGGTCAGAGCACCGGCCCCGGAAAGGAGGTGACCCGGGTTCGAATCCCGGTAGTAGCCAAAATACTTTTTCGTGGATTAGATTTTTCTGTATGTCTTTCTAATTGATTAATTTATTTTATTTTGAATCTGTGTCGATGTATTTCTTTTAGTTTGGGCTCCAAACCGCCATTCCATTATCCGATTTTGATTTGATTATGAATTTGATCATATTTATCGCGAAGTACATGCTCGACTATAAATTAAATCACTAGAACGCAGATAGTCTCGTGACGACCACATTTATAATGAAAATTCACGCACGGGAACATTAATTCAAACAATAAAACAGTCCCGTTAAAAGGTGGTAAACAATGCATTGCGCAATCACGAATTCCAAAACTGGTTCTGAAGTCCGGTTAGCGCCGCGGACAAGTTCTGGTACTCCATCGTTACCGAATCTCGAGATATATGGTCAATACCGGGGTTACAAAAAATTCGATTTTTATACAAAAAATCGTTTATATATCTGGATTGAATATGTCTGATAGGTATATATCGATCGTCCGATATATAAATCGGATAAGTCCGATATGGTTTGTATGTTCCTGATAATTACATAAGATATCGTCAGCATAGATTGTTTCACATTCCAATATACAGGACCAACCTGCCGATGGTTATGCCTGTTGGAAGAGCCACAGCTATGCTGAACAAAATCGCTTTGGGTATTGATATATTCCATGTGTCTGAGGGGGTTTTCCGAAGCGGGATTCTCCTAAACCTTTGACCAGATTTTATGTTATTTTAATTTATTCAATATTTTTATTTTGATATATACTTCCTAATATGTATGCCTTAAAATTTTTGAATTGAATTGAATTGAATATACAAAAAATGGATACGTCCGATATATATAAAAAAATGGATATATATATCCAAACTTTTTTTCTCCTTTTTTGCACACTTCGATTGATTGATTACAAAATCGTTCGTATCTCGAAATAATTAGGAAATTTATTTATTTTATTTTGCACATGAAAAAAGCTAATATTCGCAATTATTACATATAAGTTATAAAAGTTGCTCTTTCTAATGTAGTGTTTTGGGTGTTTGTTTCTTTGTGTGAAATAAAAAAACGGATTATATGAAACAAATTTAACTAAAAAATAATCGTGGCACTTTTTAAAATACAACTAGCGCCATCTAGTAACGACCGCAGATATCAAAAAAATAAGTTGTAGCACTTTTTCAAATACAACTAGCGCCATCTATTATCGACCGCAGAAAAGTTTTTTGGATATATATCGAAAATAAAAATCAAGCCATAAATATCGTGATATATATATAATATATATATACATATAACCAAGGATATATATCCTCGAACCCTAGTCAATACCTAATACTTCTCTGCCTCCAAGCTTGTGTTTATGTGCTTTTTGGATTGTTAATCTGCTATCAATTAATTTGTATTAAATTTAGCCGCAATTATAAATAATATTAATTTATTTCCACATAAATCGAAAGACAGAATATTGTGTCGAATTCAATAGACACTGAATTTAATGTTGCTTGAAATTGACTAATTTTTCGTAATGTTTTTTCTCTCTGGTCCATGGAAAATTGATGCAAACCTTTGAGGTCGGTAACAATGGGCATGCGGCCGACGGGAGACAGGCCATCTCTCTCTCTCTCCAGGCTGATGCGCGAGAGCACGCGTGTGTTTACCTGTAGATAACACCGGTCGGCGTTTCTTTTCTGTCTAGGCTTTCCTACACTTATACAGTAAAAGACTTGTCACGCTTCTTCATATTGTAAACTCAATCTCACAAAACCTTATTTTCCTTTTTGCCTAAATAATGATTAATCAGGTTTTCAGCTGCATACAATGACAATTGCGCACAGTCTGCTTATGATTCTGCTACAGTGATTTTGTATGTTGGGTAGAGTGTGACCTAACCTAACTTTATAGCTTTAAAGACTATCCTGAGGAAACATCTAAATACATTATCGTACTGTAACTTTAAATGAATAAAAAAAATGTAGTGTAAAAGTCAACTTAAAAAGGATGAATGTGAAAATCTAATGAATTTTATTTTACGGAAAATCGCTGAAAAACATCTGATGGTGATGATGATGATTACTTTGTATTTTTTGTCTCTGTATTATCCTGTCCTTTGGGCAATGTTCTGGCGTGCAGTTATCTAGTCACAATTTTTAAATTATTCAAGAAATTCTTCGTAATGCGATACAGTAGTCCGTTCATTGGTCTGGAAAATTCGTTCGTTTCTCGTTTTCCGAGAAAGGTTTCCCCCACAACCCTTTAAATTACCACCCCATTTCTCTCATCCCCCATTCATCCCATCCCTTGTAAAGTGATGGAACTATCAAAAGTGATCCATTACTAGATGCTCGCACACTTCTCTCGGTAGGCGGATCTTTGGCGATTAGCTAAATGACTCTCGACCGCAAGTTTGGGATAACGTTTGAAGATGTTGCTAAGGCCCGAGTAATCATCGGAAATATCCAAGGCTGGGTTCTGTAGTAACAACTCCTGACTCTTGCGAATCCATCGCTAATGGTTACAGCTTTAAGTGATCAGAATAAGTTATGGCAGTTTTTGTAAAAAACAAATTTATTAATCAAAACCAAATTACTTCGAACTTTACAGGAGAGCAAAATATTGTTTTCTCAATCTGATTTTGTCAACATTATTAAAAGATTTTAATATGGAAATCGTTTAGTAATAAAAGAAACATTGAAAAAGTCAGATTGACAGAACTTTCTTTCGCTTTCCTGTAAAGTTAGAAATAATCACTCGATATAATTTTTATAAAAAAAATTGTTTGAATTTTGAACGTTCTTAGGTTTTCACGGCCACTTAGAATCTTCTGGTTTGAGTCTTCTGGGGTACTATGCCGTGTGAATACGACCTTCTGGTTCGAGTCTTCTGGGGTATTATGCCGTGTTAATACGACCTTTCTGGCCGACGTTTCGGATCCTATTGCAGGGTCCATCAGCCCTGATGATGGACCCTGCAATAGGATCCGAAATGTTTGATTTTGTACAAAACGGAAATTTCATAGTTAACCTGATATATGAGTTCGAATGATGGTGTACCAATTAGACGCAGTCATATCATTGAAAATTTAAAATACGTTTTACTTTACTTTGTAATACACACACAATATGAGCTATTAAATTACAACTATAGTTTCGAGAGGAGCAGTCCCTCTCATCATCAGGTATAGATAATAACTATACCTGATTATTATCTATACCTGGTTATTAACTATACCTGATGATGAGACGGACTGCTCCTCTCGAAACCATAGTTGTAATTTAATAGCTCATATTGTGTGTGTGTATTACAAAGTAAAGTAAAACATATTTTAAATTAGACGCAGTCAATTTATAATATTTTAAACGTCTTAAAAAATTGTGAAAAATCACACGCTGCCATGAATTATCCGGCAAAAACTCGTGAGAATTTTTAATTTCATTTAGATGCTGTCTACTCTGTACAGAGAGGTGTATGCATACACTGCATGCGTCTTCATTCCTATTCGCGTTCTGTTTACACCGGGGCCATCTGGAATGGTGTAGCCGCTCAGCTGTTTAGCATAACCGAGGAGGGCGTATGCGGCGCGGCGATTATGGCCGTGGTATTTATTGCCCGGCAGAATGGAAGATATGTGTCACCGTGGACGGATCCGAATTCCTCGCACAGCGCCACTGAAAGAACGAACTTGTACGGCCACAACTCTTTTCATCATAAAACATTTAAAAATTCATTCATTTGATGCATGAAATGACGCTCCGATTCGTGAAATTCTCGCACATACAGGGTGTAACAGAGCTGGTCCACAATACTTAACAGGCCTTGATTATGAGTCGAAAATATCACCAGTTAAGAAGATATGCGACATAAAAGTTTGCATTTTTTTTCAATATTTCTAACTTATTTTTTGCAAAACGTTGGACAATCATTACAGTAACTTAAATCTAATATAAAAAATTCATTTTCTTTAATACAACTCAAATAAATTGAAAAAATCTTCCAATTCCAATTGGAAGTTTTTAAGGGTTTTTATTATTTTATTTAACTTTTATTGAAATGAATGAATTTTATCGTAATCGATATAAGTTATTGTAATGATACTTCAACGTTTTGTAAAAGTTAAGTCAGAAATATTGAAAAAAAAAGCAATCATTGATATTGCATAACTCCATGACTATTGTTATTAGGTCATGGTTGCATTAACATTTTCGACTCATAATTAAAGCAGGAATATAGTCCTGCGAGGTTATTAATGTTTTCCAAATAACCCTGTATATCGAACATCACAAATTCTTCGACAGTGCAAGTCAAATAAAATATATTTTTTGTAGGATTTTTATTATTTTATTTGATTTGTTTTAAAGCAAATGAATTTTTAATTTGCGATATAAGTTACATTGATTATTTTCCAACGTTTAGTAGAATCAGACATTAATACTGAAAAAAATACAATACTTGATGACGCTTATCTCCCTAACTCTTGATATTAGGACATTGATGATAAAATATAAGTATTGTATATGTACATAGCTTAGCGTACATGAAAAAATGTAATATTTTCCTTGCAAATCTGTCAAATAACACAACCTGCATACCTTCCGAACCTTCATTCAACCGCGCGACGAATTTGAGTCACTTGCATCTGCTCAATCATCGTTGCGTAGTAACATTTGCTCAGGCGCCTTGCGACACGCTCAAACAACTACATCAGACTTCCTTCCTGGGTTTCAATCCGTGGGATTGGTTTGCAGCAAGGCACATCTCCTTCTCCATTCTGCTCGGTCTCCGGCGATGCTCTTCAGCTCTATGTAGAAGGCACAATTCATATCTTGGCACACTTGCTCACGATATTCACGGCGAGGGCGCCCTCCGGCAATCTTTCCCTCTACCATTCCCTCCATAGTTTTGAGCAGATTTTCATGGCGTAAAATATGACCCATCCATTTTGCACGCCTTTTCGAGGTCGTATTCATCATGTGCTAAAATAAAAAATAAAATCCAGACTGCTGTCCAGAAACACCAAAATATTAGTGTACAAAACGCTTATTAGGCCAGTGCTCACGTACGCAGCTGAGACGTGGGTACTAAGAGGAATGAGCGAGCACTGGACGTTTTTGAAAGGAAAATTTTGAGGCGTATCTTCGGACCGGTTTTAGAAAATGGACTTTGGCGCAGACGTTACATCAATGAGCTCTATACTCTATTTAAGGAGCCAAACGTCACAAAATGTATAAAACTGGGAAGACTTCGGTGGCTGGGTCATGTGGAGAGAATGTCCGAGCATCAAGCACCAAAGTCCCTGCTGAACTCAAGGCGAATAGGGCGAAGGAGCTTAGGAAGGCCAAAATTAAGATGGAGTGACAACATCCTCAAAGACATCTCTGCCTTAGAGCTTCGGAACTGGAGAGAGCTGGCACTCGACCGAGATGAGTGGAGGAAGATTATTGAGGAGGCCAAGACCCACCAAGGGTTGTAGTCCCGAGAATGATGATGATGATTCATCATGTGCCTGGTTTCATCGATCCTGCTGAGAACCTCTTCATTCGTAATGTGGTCTCTCCAGAAATTCCTAGGGCACGTCTGTAGGTCCACATCTCGAAGGCTTCTAATCTTTTTTTTTCTCTGTAAGTTTTTATTAATTGCTTGCGGTGCTTTAGGTTTATATCATTGGATTCGAAAATCTTTGATTTTTTGTTAAACGCAAGTTTTGCTTGGTGGATGCGACTGTCAACCTCTCTTTTTGTACGGCCATCCCATGTGATTTCACTCCCAAGATAGACAAACTCTTTTGCGTTCTTAATTAAATTAATACATCAGACTATTAATCTGTAAAGACAAAAACGCAGTGTGGAGCGTCCTTAAGAGTTCATCGAGAGGGCAACAACTCGAGATGGGAATTGGAAACGTTTCCAGCGAAAGGCGTATCAGATTCGTGCCAGCGGGAAGAAAATCGCGTGAGAATTTCCGTATAATGCATTTAAAAATATAAATAACATATTTTGTGTTATTTAAAGCGGTAAAACGACTTGATTTTCTTATAACTATTATTTTAATTAGATTATGATGATGATGGCGATTATCGCCGTTTTCGTGAGAGTTTTAACACAAGGAAACTTATTGTTTCAGAGGTAAGTTTGAAGAACTCAATAATCACACATATGGAAATAAAAACAATTGTTTTTTTAAGTTCTACCTTTTTAATTTTCTGTGACGCGTTTCGCCTTATGAGGCCATTATCAATCTAAATACTTTACATTAAGAGATTTGAATCAAATCACCGATGAAGAAAATCATCTGAGACGCCAATTTGGAATCCCTGCATTTGAATATGTAATATATTCAAATGCTATTGCTATTGTTGCTGCTATACATGTAAAATATTTAGATTGATAATGCCCTCATAAGGCGAAACGCGTTTCAGAAAATTAAAAAGGTAGAACTTAAGAAACAACTGTTTTTATTTGCATATGTGTGACAAGGAAACTTGGTTGATTTAATGAGACTTAAAAGTTTATTTATTTAAGACGAATTATAAATGTCTCACAGAGATAAGGCTATTTATAGGACTGCTCCTCTCGAAACTATAGTAGTAATTAATAACACGTATTTGGCCATATTCTGAACTAGGCGATATTGCTATTTCTGTATCTTGACAGTTATTGTATAGATAACATTGTTATGCCGCCAATTTTGACGTTTTATGTTTTACAGGTCAGAAATTAATAAATTCAATCAATTAGAAAGCTCATTATTCATAATTAAGAATAATTTAACGTTCGTTTACGTTTTAGAGCTTTCTGATTGATTGAATTCATTAATTTCAAACCTGTCAAACTTAAAGCGTCAAAATTGGCGGCATTACAATGTTACACATAACTGTTAGGAATACAGAGATAGCAATTTTGCTTAGTTAAGAATACGGTCGATAGTATGTGTATTTTAAACATATATGAAATTAAGATATGTCAGATTTAAGTTGAAACTTTGATGTTATGTCAGAGGGTAATTAATAAAAACACGCACGCACTCTACAGCCGATAATAATTTTTCCAATGTAAAATAATGCTAGGAATTGTAATGTTGTCACTCGAAGCAATTACACATGTGGAAAATTGATAGCATTATTAAATTTGTAGGCATATTTTTAGTAAAAAAATGTTTTACTTTGGTTTCTATGTTAAATTTCTATGCTTCCTTCGCCGCCATAACGAACAAAAAATATATTTGTTCGTGATGGCAGCGAATTTGCCGTGTTTTGACAGTTCGGTGCGAAGTCGGCCGCAAGATGACGCGCAGGGTGGCCAGTCGTGAGATGATCGAATTGATAAATAAAGCGAAATAATCGAGGGGAGCACCTAATTGGTGAGATAAATCAATGCGACGATTACAAGCGAGAATTGGATGGTACGTTCTAGTGAATGTTAAATAAAGTATCAGCCAGCGATAATAATGAGTTCATATACTAGTGATTTATTGTAAAATAGTGGAGATTAAAGAATAGCGTTGAGTTTAATTTGTGTTAAGTGACTTTTTACATTGAATAACTAATAAATCGTTTATAAATAAATAATTACTTATTTTCCAGTGTTTTTCATTTGTTCTCCGGCAACCACGACGCGTGACAATAGATTATTTTGTGCATATTGTAACTAAAATTCATAGAAATCCATATATTATCGAAATTAACACTTTGTCTGTAACATATACATACATATGTATGTACTCATACATTTATGCCGCGAGAGATGATAGGCCAAATACAATTTTTAAGAAAATTGGTAAAAATTGTATTATCTACCATCTCGCGTAACGATGGAGTCGATCAGATATGGATTTCTCACGTATTTCCAAACACAATGGCCCGAATAATGGCCGATTGTATGTTAATGTGTTCGTTCTCCCTCTAATTTCGCCGATACCAGACACTTTCGATTTCTCGCAACTTCTTTCAGCTATTCTTGGTCTGATGGTGATTTCACTTTTCAGGCTGGGGCAACAGTGGCAGCTAATTAAACATCTCAACACAAGGCAACATTGTTTATTTTGGATGTCGGTTGGACGACTTTCTTCGCCTTTGATCTCTGATTTGATCTTTTTCTCACGTCATTCAAGCAAGTTGCATTTTCCTTTTCCTGCTCTATCAGTTTCATAATTCTATACTGAATTTTTACTCCCTTTATATTAACTCGTGGCGTCTGCTTGCTTGCCGGCTTGCCGGGTGAAAAAACTTTGGATAGATTTTTAACCCTTTTCCCGTGATCCAATCGAGCTGAAACTTGGCAAATAGACTCGTGGCGACGATCAATAACATCTTTCAAATTGTCGTTAAAAAAAATTAATAATTATAGTATAATTTCGAATTTTTAGAAATTTTATTGTTTTTTTTTCAAATTGGAATCATTAGAAAAGTTTGCTTACTAGCAACGGCGGTCCGATAACGTCGCGGAATATTTTCTAAATTTGAATTACTCCGTCTGTATACATAATAGGTACTTCACTACGAATGTTGAAAATCTAAATTGACTGACAAATGTTTTTAGAATTTAATCTTCAAAACATGAAGCGTCTTATCAAAGCTCAAAACATCTGACATTTTAGAAATATATTGAATTACTGTAAGTTTAGTGTTATGTTATATGTTTTAATTCGTCTTTAATTGTAGTTATATTTTACAAAGAAAGGGAGTATAATAAAAACTTGGTTTTTATGGGTTACTTTTTTCATTTTGTAATTGCATGTACGATAATTGCCGCCATAGAACGTGGGTCGGAGTAAAGGAAGATAGATTTTCCTCCTCAATCTCCGCCGATAAAGCGCACGGCATAGGCACTCGAAATATCTCTACTACAACCACTCGCTACTGACAGAGTGAATGGTATCCACCGCTTACCCAGGTGTAACCCCTTAAGAACTGAAAAAATAATGCTTGCACATAGAAATAAAACAATAGTCAAAATCTGAAATTTTTGAAACTATGCTTATATTAATTTTAATTGTATTTTCTGAGGCGTTCTGGGTAAAATTTGTTATAAAAATGTGTTATATTTTGTAAAAGGCATTCTGATGGGGATGCCACGCATAAAAATGTATTCAAGACACCAATAAAGAAGAAATATGTAGGAGAAAAAAAGTAATTCTATCCAAAATTGTTATGAAAAGCGTATCTGAAACATGTAACGCATTTATCTATACTAAATATAAAGAGATAAAGTTTATAAGTTAAGATGTAGGAGGTTATCTCCGAAACTACTCATCCGATTTCAAAAATTCTTTCATTAATATTTACAATGGACTTTCAGGATGGACATAGGCTATATATTAAAGAGTTAAGGTTGTTATTACGGTCGTTAGATATATTTAACTTAACAAAGCGCATATAATTTACGCCCTCGAAAGCAGTAATCAGTCCGCCTTCTACCTCCGCGGGTAAAGGTCGTCCTCCTGATGACGTTGAATAAGCATTCAACGAAACGTCGAGTGTCGTTTCTCGGAAAAAACGTACAGTTCGTATAAAATATCCGCAGGCTATATATTATCCCGTTAAAATAAAAGGGCTTTTTGTGGTGACCTATTTTACAACTAAAGTCTACGAAAAAACGGTCGAACGATGCGTTTTTTACGAACATCGCCTTAACGGTAAGAGATATTTAAATACTTTCTGAAGAGAAGTTGTAGAATTCAAAAAGTTCTATAAAAAAGTCCCCGACGACGTATATCTATATGTTAAGGTTAATACACAAATTGATAAAATATAACTAAAAGTTACTAAAGATCTACGCGTTGCGGGTTTGCAGCCGCGCGGGTAATTTAAAATAAATTAAGCTCATAAGAACTGTTAACTTCCCGCCAATTGAAAACGGGTTATTTCTGTTGTAATAATTTTCGCATAGTGTGATTTTTTCGCCCAGAGTACAACTGGGTGGGACGGGAATCAAAAGTGCCCTAAAAAGTGGATGGGTGGGCGAGCGAAAAGCACTTTGACTTCCCGGGAGTTCCCTTTGATAAACTTTTACATTATCGCGGGTCCCACTTCCGATTTCGGCACTCAAAGAGCGTTAACGATGAAATCGTCAGCGCGCCATTTTGGACCTTATGGACAAAATTATCAAAAAAGGTTTAAACAAAAAAAAATGGTATAATATTTTTGGAAACGCTGAACGTGTAAATGAAGAGAGTAGTAAAAAAATCATTGCACGTCGCGTAATACACCGCGTTGACCTTGGTGCACACATTTTTACATTCTTATTACATGTACATTTCATGAAAATAATTGCGTTACCTATTTAACGTAAATTAGTTAAAATTGTCTTTTTAAATTTTGAAACAAATGCACAATTTCAGGGTGGCAGGACGCAAGAGAACGCCTATGTACGATTTATCTTGTCAAAGTCGATTATTTTTGCAATATCGTACATCCCTATTTGTAACTCTTTTAGTCAATCAATATATTATAGATGTCTCACAGAGACGAAATTATATTTTTATGGGAAAGTAGGTATGGAAGTCTTGGATGTTCATCATTGCTCACTTTACACAATGTTAAACTGAGACAAACAGACAGCTTACCACAGTTCAAAAAACAACTTAAGACATTTATTGAGACAATCCTATAAAAACCTATAGAATCTGACCACAACACTAGCTAGTGTTTTCCTATTGTGTTTCACTATTGTGCACTCCGCCAAAACACCTAATTCTTTCAGGCACTCCCAACTATTATAATATTCAATTTTAATTCCATTTCTTGCATGCCACCTAGTGAATAAGTAATAATAAATTAGTTTTTTTTCTTTTTTAGCGGTTAATTGTTTTGTAAGATAATAATTTTTCTGTGTAAAGCGCCCTTGAGGTGAGTATTCGCGAAAACGGCGCTATATAAGTTATCCAAATATTATTATTATTAACGTTCGCCATTTCCACCCACGATGGCGAACGTTACATCGTGTAAAGTGATCACTTAAGCCAGCCTTAAGATAGGTCGTAAGCCTTACGGACACCCAAAAGACTTATATACCTACTTTACCCATAAAATATAATTTCGTCTCTGTGAGTCATCTATAATATATCTTGATTAATGATGACCCTGGGACAAAAATCCAGTACTGTTCTGAAAAATTTGGACAAACTCGAAATATTTTGTACCTAACTCTTTTATAGAAACTGACATAAAACTGTAGATTTGGAGTTATTTTTCGTTTACAGTTTTCTACAGTTTTTCTTACGGTAATATACAGTTTTTTTATACGACAGGGTTGGCAACACTGCTTCTTGGTGGGGTCACAACTAATTATGTCATTTACTTGAGCCTGGGTGTTTTGTGATGTGTTTCGCTTCTGTAATCAGCCCTCTTGGCCTGTTAAAGCGTGAATAAATAAAAATTAGACATATTCTCTTATTAGACATTACTTGGAGGCACAAAGTAGAAAACCTAATTTTAGAAATAGCCATTTTTTGATTCTGAATTTTTCATTAATGACTTTATCGAGTCTGAATTTTTCATTAACGCCTTCATCCTTCGGTATTCCACTTCTCTCGCACTGTGAGGTCGTATTTTATCTTTTTGTGTAATTATCTGGCAATAAAACTCAGACACTCGGCGTAATTGGAAGAACACGACATTGCGGCGCGGTTATGTGCGATTGTGAAAGATTTTAACACATTGTTAAGAAAATGAAAACGAGAAAAAAATATTAAGGAGATCGCGCGTGATCCTCACTCGGCTTTCCAATAAGCTTTCCTACATTATTGGAAAGGTCCATCTCATAAATATATTTATTTCAATTTCCACGATTGTTTAGTGTAGTCGTGTTGAAATTTGTTGTTATTTTTTTATACGAATTATACAGGGTGTACCAGAGCTAGCAGCAGAAACTTCGCCGGTAGATTCCTGCCTATGTTATGAGTCTAAAATGTTCAAGCAACCATAGCCTAATATCAGTAGTTATGGAGATATGCAGTATCAAAGTTTACATTTTTTTTTCAATATTTCTAGCTTATTTTTTGCAAAAAGTTGAACTATCATTACATTAATTTATGTCGATAATGAAAGGTTAATTTCCTTTAATACAAGTCGAATTAAATGATTAAAACCTAGCAAAAATTGAAAAAAGTATTTTTTTTACAAGGTTTTTACCATTTTACTTAAGTTGTATTGAAACAAATGAATTTTTCATAATCGATATAAGTTACTGTAATGATAGTTCAACTTTTTGCAAAAAATAAGTCAGAAATATTGAAAAAAAAATGCAAACATTGATATTGCGTATCTCCATAACTATTGATATTAATTAGGTCACGGTTGCTTGAACATTTTAGACTCATAACATAGGCAGGAATCCACTGCCAAGATTCTGCTGCTAGCTCTGGTACACCCTGTATAAAATAGGGATGCACCCAAAATGACGATTTGGCGCGTTGATGCTACTGCTGACGTATTCGTAGTTGCGTTAACTATGCAGTATTATAACGAGACAAAGAAGAAGAACAAGTGGTGAAGGGGAATCCACCACATAACAGGCCATTTTATGAGAAACAGCTCCCATATCGGGCCCTAAAGTGGTCACCTTCTCCACGCCATTTGAACTCGTATGAGTGCAAGCGGCGCGGGGAAGCGTCCACACAAAACCGTTCTTGTTATTATTATTATAGTAATTTTAATTTAATAATAATAATAATTAATTTCTTAGATTTATCAATTATAAACTTAACATACCTTCAAGTAATATTTATTACAATATTTTAAGATAGTGACGGACTTTCTCTTTTTACACAAACTAATAAATGATATTATCGACTGTCCTCAACTACTAGAACGTATCTGCTTGCGTATTCCGTCTCGCATAACTAGAAGTCATGCAGGTTTTGCCGTGGAAACTGCAGCTACTAACTACTTCTTTAATTCACCATTGCAAAGGCTTCCTAGACTAGCAAACAGATACGAGCAACTGGACGTCTATGCCAATAACTCTATATTATTCAAACATATATTAAAAGGTGTATTGAAAGATTACTAGTATTTGACGAATTGGACTTAAATAATTGATTTGTATTTGTTTGTATATTTTTTATTATAATATGATTTTCAAAGCTTGTGCTATATCTTTTCACTCTACATTATTACTTTTTTTGTTTTTAAATTTCTATTATGTTATGTTTTTCTTATGCTTCTGCTTTTTATATACTTGCTTTTTACTTTATATTTCGTTTATCTTTATATATCTGTATTTTAAGTATTTTCTTTCCTCTTTATGTCGTTACCACAACAACGCTAGCTAATGTTTTCCACTCCTATTGTGCACTCCGCGAAAACACATAATTCTTTCAGGCACTCCCAACTATTAATCCCAACTCAATTTTAATTCCATTTCTTGTATGCCACCTAGTGAATAAGTAATAGAAAATAAGTTTTTTTCTTATCTAGCAGTAAGTTGTTTTGTAAGATAATAATTTTTCTGTGTAAAGCGCCCTTGAGGTGAGTATTCGCGAAAACGGCGCTATATAAGTTATCCAATTATTATTATGTTTACATTTTTTTTTCTTTAAACCAAATATTCTGTTAATGTACACTTTACCTATCCGTTGTAAAAGCCCTATAGGGCGTTAATAAATCAAATTAAATAGGATTACAATAACACCAAGAAAAGGCAAATGTTGATAGAATGCCATTCTATCTTTCTTTGACACTGTGTCTTCTGCTGCTCTATTATGAGCGCGTTTGAGAACGCGCGGATGGAATTTAATACTCCGTAATTCGAGTGAAGAGTTGCCAAATATCCGTCGGGCACCAAGTAAGCCATCTGATGGCCTCGTCAGAAAAACGCAAGCACTTAGGTACTTCCTTTATATTATGTTATTATAATATCTGCGCTGGAAACCATTTACCTCATTAGCCAATCCCTTTCACCGATCTTCTTCGGCGTGCCCGCTGAGAACCGCTATCCAACTCTTCATTGTTTCGTATGTGCAGAGTGACGATGGACCTTCTAAACAAATTCTTCTGACGGTGAAGGTGTTATGTGTTACTAAGGGATTTCGCAGAACCAAGTGTCGGTGGTTGAAATAATTCTGTTTGTGTCAAAAATGTGACACAAAATGCACATATTTACATGGCTTGTTTCCTTTAAGGCGGAACATTCACTACAAATGCATATTTCGGCTTTTTTTTACGATAATGCGGGTTTTTAGTGTTTATTTATATCAGAATGTATATTCTGGACTGCAAGTTTTTTAGGGCGATAACATAGATAGAATCTTTTTTATTATATAAAAGTAATAAACTAAACATTATTTACAATAATTAAGAAAATATAAGCATTAATCGACAGGCCGCTGCCAAAAAATCGTTTTTAGTGTCCTAGGCGGCGCAAAGTTTTAATGAATATTTATATGTACACATAATATGTTTTTTTATACGTATAAAGTATACTTCATTATCTTAAATCCGTACTAAGAAAAATAAGAAATATTCAATATTAATAAAGTTATAATGTATTAAATTAGCGAGAAATGTTTACGTTTTTTGTTGACTTTAAAACGTTTATTTATAAAGAGATGATTTTGAACAATACATTCTATTTATTCCCGTATTTTGAGGCTTAACTCACTAAATAAAAGTTAGTTTCTTTAATAAAAACATCTTAATTATTATTTAAAAATAAAAATTCCAAAGTATGAAACGTGCCAATAAATGACGCCGCTGCCAACGGCATTCTGTTTTATAATTACGTCATAACAAAATTGCAGTCCAAAATATACATTCTGATATAAATGAATAATAAAAACTCACATTTTTGTAAAAAAAAATGCTGAAATAAGCATTTGCAGGATGTCCAGCCTTAAAGGCCTAAAATCCTCCCCAGCATACAACCCTCTCCCCTACCCGAATAAGTAGACAACATTCTATATTTAGGTTAGTTATTAATACACCTGATAAGAGTGACTGCTCTTCTCGGAACTATGGTGGTGACAATATTATAGTGGTATGTGTTTTACAATGATTACTTTAACACAAAGTAACTGCCATATTAATTGAGGATATTACAAGATTTACTATGCACATTTTTGAGAAGACAATAATAACTTTGTTCCCGTATAAATTGACTTACATTGGTTGATTGACGCGCCACTTTTTCGTGAAATGCGGTACGGGCGATACATACTTAATAAAATAATCACTTTAGCTTGTAATGACAACTAAAATTGTCATAATCATTTCTATCACTAAGAAAAGATCTGTAAGGGATTAGGGTTTACATAATCAGTCTTTAAGAGATTAGAAAGTGTAAGAATTCGACAAAGTACATCGTGTGCGCCGTACGCCTTTTGACTTGAGGTGGAACTTCGTTGAATTTTCTCGTTTTATGATTTTAAATCATCATTTTTTGCGTCGACAAATCAAAAACATTTCATTTTTGAAACATCTATTCACCGAAGGTCAATTTATTACGTAATTCTAATGACTGCTGTTCCTCTACTTTCCATATTTAGTTGCTTCCTGCGATCTTTCCTAGGTGAACGTCCTATTTTTAATTTATCAGCATTTTCAGTACGACGCGGTTGAACAGGGTCAGTTTTATATCGGTCCTACTGATTTGCCGCCATGCAGCATTTTTTAATGCTACATGGAAACTATGCTATGCCGCAGTGCAGCACAGCAGCAATGCAGAACTGCATGGTTGACAACGAAAGCCAAACGTTGCGCTGTCCGTACAGTGCAATATAATTTATACATCAAAATTATAAGACGTGGTTGGGGTCATTGACGTATTATAATATAGACTCGTTATTCCCATACTAGCCGGCTTTCATATATAGCAAATATCGCTTTGAAAGAGACAACAAACCATGGCGCACTTATTTCACAAACGCTCTGCGTGTTGACAAAAAAATCAGGTAATTCGAAGTCACGGTGACTAAAATAACATACTCATTCTTACAATGGTGTACGATACTCTGCTCCTTTTTCCGCGTAGCGTCGCGCCCGATCACAAATAAGGTCCGTTCGATAACGAATGCAAGTAAGGCAATTACCTTACTTTTGAGTTGCCAAGATTTCACGCTTGTAACGTATCTGCAGTTTATTATGTCATTGGTTGAGACAATGAACGTATCAAATGCGTCGGTTATCCGCGCAGTTCTGAACATTCCTCGAGGTTGGCGGCTGATTTTCGAACCGGAGATGGGTGGAAAACCGTCGAACCGACGAGCGCGCACCTCCCTAGTGCGCGCTATAGACGTACGAGGGAGGGCGTCGCTGTCGCGTAACAGAAGTTGTCAGGGTGTAAATTTATTACACAATACATAATGTACAGAATGTCCGGTGACCGGTGTCGTATTAAATACAGAAATTTGGTCGGGCAGCGCTAAAGAAACCATGCAGTAATGGCGGCCGTTCTATCTGTCAAACTGTCAGACGGTAATATCGGTCCATTATTCATTCATTCAACACTCATTAGGGAATGAGCATGCAGAGGCAGCTGACATTTTTGCTGATAGTATAACTGTTTATAGTACAATTGTTTACATCCCAACGAAATGGAAATGGACAATAAATCTTTCTATTTTACCTTTAACTATTATTATTTGTACCTTTAACTTTATTTTTATTTTATCTCATGTTTTTATGTTTTTCCTATGTTTATCTGTATTATTATTATTATTACCTTTTAACTATTATTATTGTAACTTTTCACTGTATTATTATTTTAACTGTCTTATGTTATTTAAAAAAAAAATTATTCTGTATATTGTAAAAGCCCATAGGGGCGTTAAATAAATAAATAAATTATTCGCTTTTTCAGCTTCGCAAAACTTTAATACTTCATTGGCAATTGTTCTTGCACCATCCCGGACTGTTTAGGATGTTTTGGACATAGTAATTCAGTGTATATTGGTAATCAAGGTGACACATCTCGCGCTCAAAGACGAGAATGAACTGAATGACAGGGCGAGGGGTTACCGCCAAGTTACGTTGGGCGAGCAATAAGCAGACGCAATCATCGCTGAGCCGGTGACCGCTTTGCGCCGAAACAGGCCTAAGCGATATGGGCCAATCGCCCAGGGCCCGTCGGCCGTGACGGGCGGTCTCCCGAACACGCCGTCCGGCCGACCGTGGACAGTCGGCAGATTACGGCCGAATTAGCGAATCAGTTGGGGCCATCTCATCTCCGAATTGATGCAAGCCGCGCTGACGAGTTGACTCCGACAATTATTATGTCGAGAATTTACGATAATTACGTTTTATTCGGAGCGTTGACTGTCTGCCGCGGAACGTTATGCGAAAAAACAAACCCATAAAACCAAGTTTTTATTATACTCCCTTTCTCATTTACTAGTTGAAATAGGTTTGGCGCTTACCCCACGCGTTGGACTCGAGTCGGGAAAAGCTACTAAGGGAGTAATAAGAACCGTTAAAATTTCGAAAAATCCAAAATTATACGATAATAATTTAAAAAATTAAAATTAAAATTTGTTGGATCATTTTTATCGTCGCCACGTGTCTGCCTGCAAAGTTTCAGCTAGATTGGATCACGGGAAAAGGGTTAAAAATCGATCCAAAGTTTTTTCGACAGACAAGCAAGCAGACGCTACGAGTTAAAAGAAAGGGAGTAAAAAGATTTCTGAATATATTATGTACTTCTTAACCTTTCTTAAACTAAAACCTATATTTTTACAGATTTCTTATGTACTTCTTGACTATTCTTAAACCGAAACCTATTTGTGTGTAGGCTTCTCAGAAGAACTGCGTTAGAAATAGCGTTCTTAAAAAATTCTTAAGCTTTTTATTTTTATATTTATACAGTATTTTCATATTGAGTGGTTTGATGGTACAGTTGGTCTGGGGATGTAACTAGGCTTGATAGAGTGAGAAATGAGCATATCAGGGGTAGTTTTAGAGTGGTCCCGGTTGCTGTGAAAAGAAATATACAGGGTAACAAAGCTAGTCCACAATACCTCGCAGGTGGATTCCTGCCCCGTTTATGAGACGAAAATGTTGTAATATCAATGATCAATAGTTATAGAGATATTCGACATTAAAGTTTGCATTTTTTATCTCAATATTTTGACTTATTTTTTGTAAAACGTTGGACGTAGACGTTAATGAGAGTAACTTATATCGAATATAAAGAAGATATATCTTTTTTTTTTACTGTTTAGTCAAAAATGTGATTTCTGAAGACGTAGACATGATTGCGTGTCCTGAAAATAATACATTAAGCCGAAAATTAAATTGAAAAACCGTATCTTTTCTTCGGATCAGAGTGGAGATGAGATTCGTGATTATGAAATCGCGTTGGTGCTATAAATACGGTCCGGTGAGTCTGAGCTGCAAAACCTAGTAATTCTGATACGATCAAAGCATGAAGGTACAATTCATAATATCGTAGCATTGAAATACCATAAAGAAATCTGGATCATTGTTTTCTTTTATATACAAAAGGTAAATTTCTTAATTTAAATTAATAAAAACCTTTGTATAAACCACTTGGTGCAACTTAACGTCTACCGGTTTCGATACAACTGTATCTTCGGCAGGACGGGTGCATACTAAATTTTTGAACGGGGGCGTGGCTACAGCTGTGGTGGAATTGGGAATATATCAAATAATGGGTTTTAAACAATGTAAAATTTAACTGGATTATATTCATATTGGCTTTAGTGTCCAGAAATTTCTAGTATTTCTAAAGTATCCAATCAAGGCCTATATTATTTACGTGGAGAATCTAAATACCGTTTTCTTTTTTAAACGTGTGTCCTGTTTCCAAAAGATAGTTCGAAAATTCTGAGAAGTTATTATCATTCAGACATCTCAAATGTTCCGTTACTCTAACATTAAAATTACGTGCCGTTTTACCTACGAACAGTCGTTACAATTCAATTCATAAACACCGGAATGGGTTAGCGGGTCGACTTTGTCTTTGGAGTTTATAATAAGTTTGCCTAAGCTATTGTTAGTATAAAACACGGCTTTAATGTATTTGGTAAATTTCTGGATAAAATTTTATTTATGTAGGTCTGCAGTATATTTACATTTAGAGTAAATCTCTGTCATAACGATCAAATATTGTTGGTTATATTAATAAGTAGTGGTCAAATACGTAATTAAAACGAATTTTAGATAATTTTCTAGTGATTTTTTTTGTTTGTTAAAGAAAAGATGGACAAAATTCGGAGCTGGGAACCGGTTCAACCGTTTTTTTTGTGGGAAAAATTCGTTTCATATTCGTCATTTTTCATATTCATCCTTCCATCGGGATCGGATTCATTACGAATATTGAAAATGCCTTCACTCTAATAATAGTAAAATAAAATGGCCAAACCCTAATACAATAAATTTGATAAAATGATTAAAAGCTTGCACGATAATTCAAATTTCTCAAGAGCTTTAAGAATATTTATTCATATCTAATAAAAAATACACGAAGGTAAATAAATAACCAATGCATTTAAAAAAATGACTTTAGACATTTTTTTAAATACCATATCTCATATATAATCTAAGCTAAGCGCCTGTGCTATGGAAAAAGGACTAACTTGGTGGTCTCCTGGAACAAGACTCGAAACCCCTTCCACCGGATCACCAGTCGAGCATCGTAACCACTACACAAACCAGCTACCATGACGTATATATATTTTGTGGACACCGTATTTTTAACAATTTTAAAACCACTCCGCCCATGACGACCAAACGACCAATTGAAACACTGAGAGGCACTAATACACTGATACATTGTACGCACTGTAACCCGATTGAATCCTCGCGTGAAACGAAGTTTGAAGTTTATTTGGCTGGATAACGAATCGGCAAGTATTCGTACATGGAAAAGTACTTACTGGAACTACAGTGTAATATAATAATGCACGTAATGCTTCATTATGAAGTTACGTTGGATGTGACGCAGCGCAATTTCCGCTCTATCGAGCACAATAAATCCGGCGAGCTATGCTCTCCAATACCTACTGTGATTGGTCCTTTGGGATTTCGGCTGTAGCAACATTCGCCTGCAGCTATCATTGCTGTATTTGTATAGGATTATAACCACGATATTTGTGTAAAATTGAATAATATTAACAAATCATATTAGACTAAAAATATATTGATTGATGGGTCGAATCGGTGTTTTTTAAATGTTTTGATTTTGAATACAGGCTGTCCGAAAATATATCAAATCATTCTCATATACATTGCTGTGCTGTGCAAAATGTGTTTTTGGTTTTTAATGGGTTTGGGTGAAAGCAAATTATATAAATACTACTAACACACACACATGAATTGTTAGGTCAGTGTGACTATTCTCAGCTTGAAACGTCATTTTAACCATAAGAAAAAAGGCAAAGAAGAAACTATCAATATCTAGTGAGGGATCAAATAAATTGTTTGACTGTCTGCGTCGAATTTTAGAGTGACATGTGGAAGAGTTATACACGTTACTCATATAAATAGCTTCGTCTCTGTAAGACTTACCTAACATACCTACATATAAAAATATTATTAAGTTACAATGCACTTGCAATGTTTTCGGAAAGAACACTAAAGAACAATGGATCCTTGTAAAAAAAATTACCGTCTGATATATTAAGGAAGTATTACGTCCTTGCTGAGTTCTTTTGGCAATAACTTAGTTATTAAAAAATTTCCACAGAGTCTGAATCAGCAAAAGCTGGCAGAATGTCGCATACAAAGGTGATTCTTAAATTCAAATTCATTTTTCGTTCATTTTTATTCATAAAATTGGTTGCTTTTTAACATTTTCTGCTTGCGGTTTCTGTTGTTGAGACGATTTTAACTGCATTGTCAACAATTTTCAGTTACCCGACTAGACGGCTAGACACATAAAAGCAGCACTAATATTAACTACTGCATGAAATGTACAGCATTATTTGAAAAATATTAGGGTGGGGATTGAAATGGTGGGAATTTGTTGCATATTTGGGACAAAAATTCATGGTGGAATTTTCGAAGGAGCCGACTCAAAAGGAATGCGAATGTGAGAAAACATATTCGCATCTCCTTTGAATCTCATCGCATTTATTGACTTGTACATGCTTATCATTCTTGCTCTAACATTATGCATCATGTACTCCTGTCTCCTTTTGATGGAGAATTCTTTATTGAAAATAAAATAATACATACATGTTACCAATGATATCATAAACTCATGTTATAGTGACAGTGAATATTACATTTTTTATACGTGTTTAACTGTCCCAGAAAAGTTAATACTTGTGTTTGGGGACAGGAGTACATGATACATAAGAGCATGAATGATAAGTATGTATAAGTCAATATTTGAACAGTAGAGAAATACAAACATCATAAAATAAATATTAGTGACTAGAGTATACTAATTATTTTCGTAGTACCGTTGTTTTTTTAATTCTAACTATTTTTTGTTTTAATTATGTATATTCTATTTGTTTTATGTGTTTCTTGAATTTTGTATAGTGTTCTTCAGTTCTTGAAAAATTTGACACCTAGATAAGTGTAACGATGTTGTGTGGCTGTTTTGTTGTATTTGGAAATGTTTAAACATCCTATTACTTGCGCTCTTTAGGGTAGGTTCTAGGTTTTTTTTAATATTACTTTGATAATTAATTTTTGAGTTATTTTTAGAGTTTGTAAGTTACATTTATACATAATTACCTAAGACGGAGTCAGTACAGATTAGCAATATTTTTATATGTTTATACTGAGGGATAATCATAAATTAAGATAAATTATAAAATTATAAAAATCTCACAGCGACGAAACTGTGTATACGGAAAACATGTATTGAAGTATTTATATGATGGCCACAGAGGCTGTATTAGGTGGCTTAAGTGATCACTCTATACAATGCAATGTTCAAAGGCTGTGTGAGATATGTAAGCACCGATGAACATCAATAGAGATGATGATCTTAAACTAAAAACCTCACGGTGTTCGGCTCTTCAAAATCAATCTCGTCGCTAATCCCGCTAAGATCGTGTGTAATCGATTAAACTCGTGAAAATACACGTCTTCTACACAATATTTCCACATAATACACGCTACTTTCAATACAGTATTGCTAGCCAGTATTTAACATAACACTGGCAACAATTTACCCCGCTTTTGACACGGTAAGCTTATACACAGCATTAACACTCGTAACACAGTTATCCCTGGCGACGGACCCTACAATGCAATTCCGTAGAAACATGGCAGAATACCTCAGAAAACTCAAACCAGAAGCCTCTTAAAGGCCGTGATAACCTAGAAACATTTTTAAGGCGATCTATGGTTCACTCGCTTGTACAGAAAATGTTATTCTCGAATGTTCCCGTGATTACGACTGACTTACAATTAATTCCAAACTATTCTAGACCCACGTGCAGTGGTGCAATCACTTTATTACGTGTGATTCACCGAACATCATTGTTTCTACGGGTAGAAAGATTGCCCATCCACATTAATGTACTTCGGTCCGCCGACCCTGCGCATACGTATCTCTCAATCGAACAGACCGGCTTCGATTTGACTCGGAATTTCTCATTTCCCTGGCTGTAATGGCTGGTGTCTGAACATGTATCCGAGGAGACGGGACGCCGGAGTTGGGATGCGAGGGGGGCGTATTTGGGGCGAGTTTTCGTTATGAGACTTTCCCCTAAGATTGTTGTGGGGGCGAGGATGCGGCCCGAATGCTGATGAGCCCTGTGCAGGAGCGGGACCTTTGCGGCGTTACATCTTAATGAGACCTTCGGTACACTAGTTCCTATTAATCGTCATACTTGCGGACTGCTTACGGCCGAAATTACGGGAGGAAAATTAGCGTTTTCGGGAGTGAAGCTGGATCGATTGATGTACAACAAGAAGACTGGACAACTTGCCAACAAACCTACTTTTTAATGAGCCATTTTTCGACACACCAGCATCCCGAAAATATTAAATTTAATACATCGCCTGTGCGATCTATTTTGAAAAAACACAATATTGTTATTGTAATGTTCTCGTCTTTTAAACTAAGGAGACGTTGTAGGAAATTTAGGTCCAGATAAAGTCGGTGTTATTACTTGGAGATTATTTTTTGACTTGTAACAATAAGTTTATATCGTGACAATATTATTAGCGGTTTACAGCTAGCTTAAATAGTAGTTAACCACCCAGTAAGCGCGTCCTTTTTTATCCCATTCACTCTCATTATTTCTTGTCTCTCATACGTCTACATACATTACTGTTATTTTAGTAATTCTTACCGCAACACTCAAAAGTAGACATGTACTATTTGTATCTGTGTAATTACTTAATCAATTTACATTTACGGCAATTTTCACTTATTTTTCTTTGTACGGAAAATCAACAGCTACAATAGTTAAATGAAATACGAGAAACGGTTGACACAAAATCCAATTAGAAATTTTCACATGAAGTAGCAACATATTTGCATATATGAAACAATTATATATCCTAATAATCGCTCGGAAAACAAACGCTTTGCATCATTTGGGATATTTTCAAATTAATCTCAATTAAAAATTTTGGAAAAGCATAAATTTTTTGAAAGTTCGCCATAAATATGAATTTTGCCTATGGTTTGTAAAAACAAGGGAAATAAGAAGGTGGTTACTTCTTAGAACTTTGGGATGAATTTTATTTTATTTTAGGATGAATAATTCAGGACACTTTATTGACCCTTTATTTATACAATAAATATTTGTAAACATTAGTCAATTTGCAACAAAATATATCAGAATGTCACAATAATTTATAGGTTTTATGTATATGGATAACCTATCAGAAAAAGCCGTTAAAATTCAGTAAATAATTAAAATTTGATTTACTAGTTCCTTCGGGTAGGTATTTGATCGTTTTAATAAGCAAAAACGCACATTCTCATATAAATAGCTTCATCTCTGTGAGACTACTATAAATTATCTTAATTAATGCTCATCCATCTGTGGACAAAATCCAGTAATTGTGTTCCCAGAACATACTTGTAAAAATATTATGATAATGGTTCAAGTCTATATTTAAAGGATGTGCGTTATTATTGCTTACGTAGCCGGGTACCGAAAAAATTACGAAAGTAGTACCTGCCGGCCGCGTTCAAATGTGATTTATTCTCAGTTCCGGGAATACGAATACCAATAATGAAAGACATGTGGTTGCAGTTATCTTCTATGTTTTCAGATACTTTGTGTCGACTAGTCCCCGTGCTAACTGCTGGCTAACGAGAAAGAGAGGGCAAGGGCTTGCGCTCTCGCCTTTTATATCCGCGCCATATGTTTTGCAGCGCTTTGGATGGCGTTCAGCCTTTGTCGTCAGTCAAACGCGAGCTCTTGCCGAATTGAGATTTTCTTCTTCTTCTTCTGCCGCTTCATCAAGAACTGCGTCCCATCATTGCTCGGAATCTGTTCCTGGGATACAGATGTCCAGCTATCTCGCCATCTTTTATGCGGTCTTCCTGGGAGTCTGGTACCTGACGGCAGCTCGTTCGCTGCTACGCTCACTACACTCTCAGAACAAGCTCTCTCCAGTAGCGTCTTCTAGATCACTCGGTCTCGGATTGTCAGTCCCGCAATGGGTCGGAGAGTCTTCATCTCAATCGTTCTTAGGAGATTTTTAGTTCTGGTAGTGTCAGCCCTTGTCTCGATACCGTACGTCATGATTGGGCGGACACAAGTCTTATATATTTTCACTTTGCTCTCTTTGAGTATGTGGTCGTTTCTCCAGACTGCGTATCTCAAGCACCCAGCAACGGATGCGGCTGTGTTTGCTTGCTCTCTTACTTCTTCGTAGAGATCGTTTTTTTTTTCTTCTTCAGCCTTCAACTCTCCACTGCTGGATACAGGCCTCTTCCATACTGTTCCATCCTTCCTTGTTGTTTGCTAATTGTAGCCATTTCTTTCCCCCCCATCGTCGGGGGTCTCTTTTGAGGTCTTCCGATGCCTCTTTTATTCTTCCAAAGTCTCCATTTCAGAACTCTGGGAGGTCATCTTTTAACATCCTGCCTTGCAACATGTCCTGCCCATTGGCATTTTAGCTTCGCTATACGATCCATGATATCCATTACTATAGTTCTGCGCCTGGTTTCGTCATTTCTAATTTTCATAGACTTACTCCAAGCATGGATCTCTCCATGGATCGTTGCGTGCATTTGAGCTTTTCTACACTTGTCTTTGTAAGGGCCATAGTCTCCACTCCATGCGTCATCACTGGCAGTATGCATGATTCAAAGGCTTTTCTTTTTAGTTTAGTTAGTTTTAGTTTAAGTTTGCCAAAAGCAGCCCGGCTCATTCCTATTCATCTTAGCAATTCTGCTGTTTGGTTCTCTGTGTCCATTTTTATCTTGTGTCCTAGATATATATATTTATCTACTATTTCGATATTATTATTATTGCTAGTGATGGAGGTCTGTTCTCTGGAGGTCTGGAGGTGGAGGTCGTTACTGCTGGATGTCTCGAAACCCAAGTGCACGCCCATTACCTGCTATTTTGTTTTATCGTCGATTGCGAGCTTGCATCGTTCTGGCCGTTTCGGTGTTTCGATTTGAGATTTTGATACGTTTAAGGCTTGCGGGCTTGATTGCGCACCGAAAGTGGCAATGAAGGTTATTAATAATTCATGACTCGGCGGTGTCGCGCGACGTTGCCGTGTCGTCCGCGTGTGGTTGCGGAAACGCCGCCCCATCCCCGACGCCTGGCGCAGTGCGTCCTCCCGTAATGCCGCCCCGCAACGTTGTCTCGTCTGTTATTATTTGTTTCGCTCGGTGTGGCGATGTATTTTTTATTTCCCCCGCCTCCGAAATTATCTCCCGGCCGGCACCCGCCCCCGCTTGCGAGGGACGTGTGCACGCGGCGTCTTGAATATTTTATCGAACGTACCCTTGGACTTTTGAGGACGTAACGGCGTCCCCGCCAGGGATTCTCCGTTTTGGAATTTGAATGCGGACGGAGGAAAACAGTTGTGCAGACGCTGAAAGTGCAAAACTAAATGGAGTTTCGGAAAATAGTCGAAAAATTGGTTCGTACCCTGATAATAATCGAAACGGAGAGGTGCGATTTTGAAAACGAGATTAGATCAAAAAATATTCGGAGTTTTTGAACTTCGCGGGCTACATAAGCCCGATTGTCACGACTTTTTTGAAGTTATACTTCTTTTATCGCATTCGGGGTAAATTTTTTATATTAACGGTTACGACCTGGACGTGATTTATCGACTTCGTATCCGCTTACAGTTGGTTCATTTTATCCAGTTTTTGAGAAAGTGGACTTACAGCTATAACGTATAGGTATGCCAGATTTTAATTATATATATGTAACCGAATCAACTACATTGTAATATATAATATAAAACAATTTTTTATCAGTGTCACGGGTCGTGGCTTTAGAAGAAAAATAAAAACATAGAATATTCCATTAAAATTATCGCGCAAAATGAGGTATCGCTTATTTTCCACGCCAGTTAGGTACTTCGCTCGATTATTTCGCTTAATATGTGTCGCTCTGAATTCCACGACTGGCCACCCTGGCCGTCATTCCGTGACTGATATCACACCGATAGAAATGTCAAAACAATGACTCCTCCGCAGATGTCAGTTCTGCTTCTAAACACACAAACATGCTTTCGAAATTAGTCGTCAATTCTGAAAGTGACACTCTTTAGGTATTGAATCAAACGGGTATTTTATACGAACCTAACAAACTTTAAGATGGCACTCTATTGAAAACGCTATGATATGACGAAACGTCGAGAATTGAATGCCTGCACACACGTAAAGTTCGTATAGAAAATATGCGTTTTTTTTTTATCTAAATATGTCGAACGAAAATATTATAAAACTTTCGTAAATCCCTAATTGGCACTCTTCGCCCTGTATATTTATCATATGTAAAAAAAATCTAATCCTCTCAAATCATATCATTTACTATCCTAATTTCGAATGTCTGTCGGTGCGTATCTTGCTGGAATTACAACTTTAGATAATTAGAGTGTGACACACAATCAGCGCGCGGCTCAAGTTACTCGCAAGGTTCGTTATTGATCAAAATATAATAATTTCGTGAGAGACTAGAACCTCGAACGCGCGGACGGCAGCTCGCCGACTAGACTAGACTAGCCGCTATCCCTTCTCCGCGACCCGTCAATTTTTTATTCAATTTAAATTATTTTTTTTTAATATAACATTTTTATTTCAAACATACATTTAATTCGTAAATGTTATAAATTATTTAGAAAAATTATAAACAAAAACAAATATTAAAAATATATAAAACCGGAAAATCCTGTCAGAGACATGGAACGAATCAATATCCAGAGCGATATTGTTCAGCGTAGCAATAGCTCTTCCAACAGGCGTAACCATTGGCAGGTTGGTCCTGTATATTGGAATGTGAAACAATCTATGCTGACGCTGTTTAAAGTAATTATCAGGAACATACAAACCAATGCTCCACATAGTTTCAGGATTATCGATCATACCATGCAATAATCGATAAAAATGCGTAATCAAAAATACATTATATATAATACATAATAGCCTAGCTAAGACGCGAACCGTTAATTTACGCCTCCTACGTTATACATTTTGTGTAAATAAATAAATAGATAGTACTTAAATTATGTTCCGTGATTTTTCACGGGTTTACGGCTTGCAACAACCGTAGAACTTGTATGAGAAGATGTATGAATGTGGCCGAAGCAAAAGTTGTGCGCCAGGATAGAAGAGTGTGGTGTCCAATCCTCTCTGCCTACCCCTGCGGGGAAACGGTGTGATGGTTAGTTAGTTACTTACGGCTTGTAATGTGTGAATAGGGTGCTTTGCTATAGCTAGACCGCATTCAAAAGAATGTGCGCAAAAAAATATGTGTGTTGTTACGACGCAAAAAACGAACACAAAAGAAGTTTTTCTAGTCAGTAAGTAACCATTTATAAACTAAACAAATATATATTTATTTGGAATTTCATATTGAGGATTGTAATACGGGCTTGCCAGGCAACTTTCCCCCGCTTTCTTCTTACCGGACAAAGCTAGGGAATGTTCTTTTGATTGTGGTCGTCTTTTAGTGCGACTGTAGGAGCACAAATCATAGTTTCGGAAAATCATTAGGGCTGCTTTTGGCAAACTCAAACATATTTTCGACAACAAAGAGATCCCAATTAGCTTAAATAGAAAAGCATTTGAATGGCCCCTATAAAGAAAAGTGTAGAAAAGCTCAAATGCGTACAACGATCCGTGCTTGGTGTAAGCCTAAAAGATAGAATTAGAAATGATGAAATTAGGCGCAGAACTAGAGAAGTGAGAACTAGAGAAATCGTGGTGTAGCGAAGCTAAAATGGCAATGGGCGATACATGATGATTCCCAGGACTACATGACTCTGGAAAGGAGACATTGAGAAAATATAAGAGGCGTCGGAAGACCTCAAAATAGCCGCCGTGGGGGGAAAGCAAATAACAAGAAAGGATAGAAGAGGCCTGTAAGCAGTGGAGAGATGAAGGCTGAGGTAGAAGAAGAAGAAGAAGAAGATTAGGGCCACACAATGGTTGATGAGACACGTTTTCGCATTCACATCTTAATTGTTTTAATTAAAAATGTAAATCAGAACTATCTGGAACACGGCACCAGAGCGTGACTAAAGAACGCGGCTGTTTTTTGATAAAATCGTCAAAATTTCTAACGAAATCGTTAAATTCTTAATTAAGTCAATTAAAATTGTGATTACGTCGTTAAAAGTACACTAAATGAGGATAACAGCCTATTAAAATAATTCTGTTCCACTCGAGCGTGTCGCGTCACTGAGTAACATGCCCACCTCTCTAGGACTTCATTTCTGGTAAGGACTCAATTAGATTAGTGATGGTGTTACCACGCGTATGTAATACGCACAATGTGTCAGCGTATCGATGCTTCTCAGCAATTTAATTGGTCACACGGTCGTCACGGGCGGAGCCGTCGAAATTTGTTAGAAACACCGTAAAAAATATGTGTTTCGTAGTTATGATATTTTAACCGGTGACACACTAACCGTTATTAGAGATTTGTATTTAATTGCGTCAATGATTGGCAAAACTGATTTTTTGCAGTTCGACGGGCAACTGTACCAGACAACATTTATATCTTAGTTATCAATCATTGATACAATCAGATACAAATTGCAAATAACTGTACCGAAAATAACCGGTTAAAATAAAGGTTTAACCACCAATAAACGTTTGTTAGTTAGGGAAGTTTTTATACATGTTTATGTTTATTCGCGATTTTTTTAATGTTCAAGTCAAATACTCCTATATATTATGCAGTGTTCACTTATTCTTATATATTTACCAAAATTTGCAGTTGTATGTTTTTTTGTAATATAAATATAAAAGTACTCACTTAGAGTACAAACCTATTAATAAAAAACACTTCATAAAAAATAACTATTTACTGTAACAATATTTATATGAAAGTATGTTCTAAGAACACAGTAACTAGATTTTGTCCTCAGAGGGATGATTAATTAAATAAGGATAAATTATATAATTAAATGATCACTTAATCCAGCCCATGCAGGTTGTAAGCCCTGAGCCATCGTATAAGAGACGTCCATCCACTTTTCATATATAAATAGGTTCGTTTCTTGAGATTTCTATAATTTACCCTTAATTAACTATTTATTGAATTTTTTTTTTCAATTGATTGAGCAAATTGTAGATTGACATTTAAAAAAAATATTGATTATTTTATTTGTATATATCTACTTTTATGTGAGTTTTTTTTCACCAACATGTTTCAGAAATTACCATTCCATCATCAGGGTGCTGTACAACTGTCAAAAAATTCGAATGAAATGTCTTTTGTTCCCTGCTTTTCCAAATCAATTGAAAAATTATTTAAAAGTAATCAAGAATTTCAGTAATAATATTATTTTAAATAATTTTTCAAATGATTTGGAAAAGCAGGGAACAAAAGACATTTCATTCGAATTTTTTGACAGTTATACAGCGCCCTGATGATGGAATGGTAATTTCTGAAACATGTTGGTGAAAAAAAACTCACATAAAAGTAGATATATACAAATAAAATAATCAATATTTTTATTTTATTTATTGAATTATTAATATATTCCTGGGCGAATGGTTCTTTCGCTGGCTACACTGAATCGCTGCTTGTCTCTTCTATGGGATCGTTGAACTGTCACAGTAAAACTGTGAGGGTGTATATTAACAGTTATGTCACCTTTTAAATACAGAATTTTGCGAACTTTTTGGTATGAACGACTGAATTCTAAACCTTTCTGGTAATTTCTAATTTTACGATTCTACAGTCTTGTGACAGACAGTGTATTCAAAAAATAAAATTTTGGATGTGCCAAAAAAGTACCTATTACATATATGTAAAACAGACTTACGCGCACAATTAAATCCCTACACGAAATGGATTCTGCTACATTAAATGTTTACGAGCCCCTTCGAACATCGAGAAATTCACATTCCCAAATATCTAATCAGATCCCCCCCAAATTGGCCCGGTTTCATCGAGTTTTTGCAGCATCCAGAGTCCAATTTCCTCCGATAAACCCGGTACATTAACGCGAGCACATCTCTTGATCATTCATAACAATAATATTCGCGTAATTCCCGAGCACTTTGGAGGGTCGGGTGGCTAATTAATTAGCTGAAATATCCACATTCAAGGGATGGCGTTACAGCCCCTACGGGAACCGGGGTAAATTGTGTGAGATATATTTTATATACACCTTCCTGCCTTCCCGAACGGGGCGGCGGTACCTTTTTAATTGTTTCCGGCGGAAAGTTATGTGTCGAGTGTGGACTCGGGCAAACTTTCCTCAGCTTCCCGTTCGAGTTGGCCAAATTCATTGCTCTTATTCTAAAATTTAAAACCCCTGATAAACACGTGTGAAAACTAAAAGTAACCCTTGGTTTTACTGTTTTTTTTTATTATTTTTTATTTTATGTCATGTTTTGGTGCGTCTTCTGGAGCGTGTAGGGATCCGGTATGTTCGATAATACGCGTTGGTTCACAAGGATACATCATTAGATTTATCCCGCGACCGCCTGTCTTCTCGAGCTAGCTTGCAATATCGCATGCGTACTTTTGTACGGTCTATCGTCGATATATCTCGGTCGGCACACACACACCCACGTTCGCCCACACTATCTAGCCACAAAAAACATATAGTTTATTAATAATATAGCTATAAAAAATATAGCTTTAATTCCATCTACAATAAAAAAATAAACAATCACAGATTTTCTCTAGATTACAATGGACTAGTGACGGTAAGTAATGAAATATGAAATAGTGTTATAGAATATCAAAACAGTGAAGACCTATAAATCTAAAAGAAGTAATTAGCTAGACTAATGAAAAATAAGAAAAAAATATGATTAAAACTGGAAAAAAAGAAAAATGAAATATAAGGCAGTTTAACTTTCTAGATAAAGAACAGATATGCGATGAGTACTAAAATCTGTGTCTAAATCGTAATAAAATATAAGAGATATACCTACGATCATTTTTAATCATACAATTTACCCTATATTTTCTGACAATGTTAAAGGTTGAGATTTCGTTTCAAAAAAAGCAATTATAAAGAGTAGCTTGTTGGTCTTGTGGTTAAGACTCTCGCCTCGTGATCGAAAGGTTGCGGGTTTGAATCTAACTCCAGACCAGCAAGTTAGTCCTATTTTCATAGCACAAGCGTTTAGCTTAGTTTGAAAATAGTAAGAATATTGATGTCACACGTATTCCGTGTTCGCATCTCTATTTTTTAAAAAATAAGAATGAAAATTAAATACATAATTAATTGGGATAGTTAGATAGTAAAACAAAAATAGAATTTTTACAGATCCAATAAGAACCGCTGATATAGGCATGTACATAAATCTACAATTCGAATCAGACCAGTTTTAAAATATGTTATACTGGCTTGAACAGGGGACGAATTGAATTTATGAATTGCCAGGCTCGCTTGGCATTCGGTAGACTGTGTAAATTGTCTTTGGTCATGGAAGGCATTGCACGTGTAGCGCTGTCGCCAGAACGGTACATTATGCACGTGACAATGGCCGTGGGCGTGCAGTGCCACCGTTGACCTCGATGCGGCCATCGTTCTTCAGATTTTGACCTTGCGGGCGCACCTATTGCCCAGCACTATTCTGATGTCGAGTCGATTCGGGTATTCCACTAGTCGGCCATCGAGCTTATGCGTGCCAAACACTTCTATTGGGGCAAAACTTCCACCGTCGACAGAATATCCAGTCTTTTGTCAGTCGATGGTGCAGTTTTTTTGGGCTACATCTGATACTTCGATTCAAAAAACAACTTAAAGAGACTTTTGATAAAGAATACAAATTAAGCTATTCAAAAATATTAAAAACTCAGATGCAATGACTGTCCAGCGTTTTATATAGAAATAACAGCTAGAAATATAAATACGAGGGTAATCAAAGACAAAATGTACCTAAATAGTGTAGGCTATTCAGAATTCGCGATTCATTTAATACATAAAAAAAGTAACCCATAAGAACCAAGTTTTTACAATACTACCTTTCTCATTTTCGGGTTTCGTAAATACCATAAGCATCGGAATCTCCATACAACTTACTGAGTTGTATGAAAAAACCACAAAAAAAATTAAAAATCCAAAATTATACTATAATTTTTTTTTAAACGAAACTTTGATAGATCTTCTTGATCGTCGCCACGAGTCTACTTGCAAAGTTTCAGCTCGATTGGATCACGGGAAAAAATCGATCCAAAATTTTTTCATCAGACAAGCAGACGCCACGAGTTAAAAGAAAGGAAGTAAAAAACACTCCTTTAACCAATACACGTCTTCACAATTTAGAAGCTTTAGAAATAAAAAAATCATTAAAAAAAAAAACATTATATGAACAATTAGATTTATCGCGTAGCCCAATTCTAGATATGTTCCCCTTTCAATTCTCTACACCTAACCATACCCTCTCTTTCTCACCTAACCCCCACCAAAGTGAACGTTTTGATTCTTTCTGTCCTCAATACTTTTTCCATTGTTTGTAATTCACTTTTAGTTAGTATATATTCAACCCTGACGAATGCTCACCTCTGAGCTGAAACTAGTTGGTGTTTATTCAATAAAGTGGTGTCAAAAAAAGTATTATTTTATTTCAAATATGAAAAAAAAATCTTATTCTGTCATAATTTTGATCGCATCAAAATTCACTTAAGCCAGTAATTTATTAATTCAGAGGTAAGTTTTTTGAACTCCATAATCGCGCATATGGAAATAAAATCAATCACCGTTTTACCGATCGGACTAGAAATTAGAAAACTTATTCCTTAGGACCCGGCCGGTAACATAGGCGACATTTCCCCCTATTCTTCTATACCTTCCCCTCCTAATGATATATTTTAGATGCAAATCTGTACCGTTTGATCTATCGAACTCGAAATTTGGAAACTTATTCTTTAGGACCCGGCGGGTAATAAAGGCGACATTTCCCCTTCCCCCTCTAACCCATCACCTCCCAGAGATATATTTTCTGTACAAAATCTAAACCGCTTCATCGATTGGATCCAAATTTTGCATACTTATTCCCGACGGAAAAAATATGCCATATTTCTTTCCTAGACATCCTATCCATCCCAATCTTGATTTAATGGAAACATTGTTTTAATTAGAGGCTTTGCATAACAATGGAATATTTGTTTTCCTCCACAAATTTATTTTAAAATTAACCCTTAACCCGTGCAACGCCGGGTACAAACAGCTAGTTTTTAATATAAATACAAGTTGTTGAATGTAAAATATTTAGATTGATAATGCCCTCATAAGGCGAAACGCGTCTCAGAAAATTTAAAAGGCAGAACTCACAATTGTTTTTATTTCCATATGTGTTAAGCCAGCAAGTTTCGATACATAATTTAACCTAAACATTGCAACGACTTAATAATGCACAGTAGCAACCGCTACAGAAATTCCGACGTGTTCCGGCGTTTTATAAGTACAACGGCGTATGACACACATTGCACCTTTAAAAGCAGCCAATCATCTTCGAGTGCGAGCAGGTCATGGTTTCTCCAATGACTCATCATTTTTGATATCACCCATCCCGATAGGCGCCACTCGACCCGATTTATTACGCATTTTTATTTATTCGTTTCCCTTATTACGAGGGTGAATCATGCGATTCACCCCTGATCTATTTCAAAAATTCTTGGCACCTTATTTTTCGACACAGTCCCCTTTGAGTTGAATTCACTTCGTCCACCGACGCCTTAGCATCTCTAAGGCTTCCTGGTGGAAAGACTGTCCGACCCTTGCAAACACGACATCATTGTAATCGGCAATTTTGTAAACAGCCGCTTGTTACTTGTTACTTGGGCCTAGATCTGGCGAATATGGGGGGTGAACCGATTCGAAAAAGTTTATACATTTTTATTTCTTAAGATAGATTTGGTATAGAAGTCTCGCAGAGACGAAATTATATTTTTATGGGGAAGTAGGTATGGAAGTCTTTGGGTGTTCATAGGGCTTACGACCTATCGTACGGCTGGCTTGAGTGATCACTTACGCGATGTGACGTTCGCCATTTCCACCCATGATAGAATACCATGTCTATTAAATTTTTGAAAGTTGTATAAATTTAAATTATACGACATGTTCCGTGTATGTGTCGCAACAATCCTTAGCGCGGCCGACATCCAAATTTCATTTCCCTTAAATGAGCACAGATGTCACTAATGAGATATTTATTTTGTGATTTTTTTTGGAATTTTTACCAATATCCTTTATATGTGTAAAGGAATTTTTCCGAATTATTCGCATTACACTAGGATAAGCCTGAAATATAATTTCAAGTTTTTTAAAACTCCTTTAGACCTTTGTCACAGGGACATCATTAAAATTAATGATGTCCCCGTGACATAAATCCAGTACTGTTCTGAAAAATTTGGACAAACTCAAAATATACTAAAGACTAAATCGACGAAAGCTGACGTAGTGACGTATGACCGGCTTACGGTTGGTATAGCTTGCCCAACGTAAATTGACGTGCGGCGACTTTGTCATTTAGTTCAATCTCGTATTTGCGCGCGAGCTGTGACATCTTGATTTCCAATATACACTGAATTATGTCCATAACAGTGTTGCAACACCTTTCAGGTGGTGCAAGAACAATTTCCAATGTAGTTTTAAAGTTTTTCGAAGCTGAAAAAACAAATAATGGACCAATATTATCGTCTGGACAGGACTCGCCTTTACTGGTTTATTTCTTTAGTGTTGCCCAACCACATTTCTATTATAATATCATAAAATATATTTGTCAATGTACCGGCCGCTGTGTACATTATGTATTGTGTAATAAATTTACACCCGGGCAACTTCTGTTTCGCGACAGGGACGCCCTCCCTCGCACGCCAATTTATACTGGTGGTATTCTATGGGCCCGATTCTGAAGATAGCAATGTCTGGATCTTTATGCTATATCTGGATCTTGACAGCTATTCATATAACATTGTGACGCCGTCAAATGGGACGTTTTAAGTTTGACAGATTTGGAATTAATGAATTCAACCAATGAGAATGCTCTAAAACGTAAACAAACGTTAAGTTATTCGCAACAGATGGAAGGGATGTGCACACTCCTATGAATCGACATTTTTTTATTTTTTATTTATTAAGTTCTCTTAAAACTTATAGTACCTACTTTAATCGGTCGGACGGGTAGACCTCTTTCCATTTAAGAAAGACAATCGAATTAGTATGTGTTAGCCGTGCGTATGATGCGAATTGTTTCATTGTGTTGGTGTTTATACCCGTAAACGCCAACGCAATGAAACAACGTGCGTCTACGCTTGGCTTACACATACTAATTCGATTTTCTTTCTTAAATGGAAAGAGGTCTAGTCAACACAAATGTGTTCCAAAATTATAATAATTTCAAAATTACATCGAAATTTAATTTTAACGTTGTGTATTTTGGGATTACGTTTATAAAAAAAAAATTTTCATGCATCGCATGCTCAAAATACAAGTTAATTCCTTAAAATTATGAATTTTCGTCAGTGTGCTGAGTTTAAATATAATTATATGTCACTAAAATATATATATTTCTTGATTTTTCTAACATCTCTTTGTGATTTCTTTATATTTTATTTAAATCAATAATCGTGGTACAATATGAGATCCAGTATCATTTTTGTACAAAATGATTGCACAAGATTTTGTACAAAAGCACTTGTGTATAATTAAATATAAATCAGAATCAAATTCGTTTTAATAAAATAATCATTTTCGTGATTTTGGTAGTTTAGTGTAAGTTTCGGTACGTTACCTTCACCACGCGAATATATAATATATGTATGTTTATACTTGAAATACGAACGTTTTATCACAGTATACCCAGAACAGTAGTTTATCTCCGGCCAGTCGGCGAGTTATTAGCCTACTCTTGCATTGACGCTAGGGTTGTCACTTTATTTTTACTCCCTTTCTTTTAACTCGTAGCGTCTGAGATTCCGACGCATAGTCTTATTCTCTAATTAGTATACCTAGTTTCTGCTCTTAAATTGCAAGAACGCTGATTATCATCAACGTAGATTTTTAAAAACTCTCAGTCTTTGTGATAATCAACAATCCTTTTTAGTAAAGCACCACAGACGTAAAAAAGGCATTTTTTTCGGGAAGCGCATTTTTTCTCTTAAGCGGCGGCTGTGAGCGTGAATGGCACCGAAGGCACGGCCCTTACTGCCGCTGCCTTGTGCCCCCATATTCTATGTCAATGCGTGCGTACACGGCGCCGAGCACGCACGCACACATTTTAATGGGTAGCGGCCGTTTGTATGAAGACGTATTACTGTTCTTAGTATACTGTGGTTTTATGCTATCTATAGTACGTATTATGTAGCATAAAACTTCGTATTTCAAGTATAAATATACAACGCGGTATATTGGGACACGAGTCCAATTTTTACTTATTATTATAATCTAAAATCTTTTTTTTTTCCCAAATGCAGAAAAGTTCCTACCACAAAAATGACGGAACGCGAAACTAGCAAAACCGATTTATCGGTGACATCCCTTAACTCTGTACCCATAGGTAGGTACATATATATATGTCAAATGTCAAAGATAGGCGCAAATGATATTTAAAATTACGACAAAGGTTTGTAATTGAAATTGTCAGTAGGTAAAAACTTACACGCGTTTTCTTCATATTGACCGAAGCGTTATTACAATATTTTGACCTAATGATATCAATTTCAGGAATTTTAAGTCTCAATATTTATAATTCTGCTACTTCCAAGGAGCGTGATCAGTTTTGTTTCAACTTCTCTTTTGATGAAGCAAGATTTGTTCTACATTTTTAATTTTTTTAGACGCGTTTCGTCTTATAAGGGCATTACCAATCAATCAATATCTTATGAGATTGACAATGCCCTCATAAGGCGAAACGCGTCTCAAAAATTAAAAATGTAGAACTAAAAGAACAAGTGTTTTTCTTTCTATATCATCCCATGATAGCCAAAACATGACTGACAAAAACAAAATTTTACAGAAGATTTTTTCTTCTCATTTTTTAAGGAATATACTTTAGGAACAAAATTTTATATAGAGTATTTATTTTATTAATGTCTTTCGCTTATCATTATAAAAATCGATTAATTATTACTGCTTTGCTGTAGTTTTTTGTATTTCTGAACGATTCTAAGAAGCAATTTACAAAAACTAATGAATGGTAATACCTACAATGAAGAGGATAGCTATACAGTTAGATGTAAATGAGATAGAGCACATTAATGATATTAATTCATGGTAACAATTAAGTTTTTATAAGAAAACTATTGAAAATAAATGCTACATAATTTTGTATTTCTGCACGATTCTAAGAAACAATTTTGTTCAAACACTAAGGAAAGGTAATACATGCAATGAAGAGGAAAGCTATACAATTTGTTGCAAATGAAATAGAGACAAAATTATTAATATTAATTCTTGGAAACAATTAAGTTCCACACTAATGATATTCTAAAAATGCGGGAATTCCCACATTACAATCCCTCCCAAAGAATAAATAAAAAAACTAATTATAATGATAAGAATATTTGACATAATAATATTCAATAAATTATCTATTGTCAAGTATGTTCTCTTTACAATAAAACGCTGTAAGATAAATAAATGCACAGGTATACTTTATTTGATCTACGCACAAACGAATTTTAAAGTTTTTGGTAACATACACCAAATGCACAGTGCTATACTTGTGCATCATCCTCATTTGATTTGCTAAAACATCAGCTGCTTTAGGATCATGGGACAGTGTCAAGTATTCATGACGAAGTCTTCTGGGAATTATGCCATTTTCACATAGTTAACGCAGGTCATTATATTTTGCTTTCGATATTTTAAATAGTTCTTTGTACAGTTGTACCAGTAAAGAATTGATTACTGAAGAACTTCGGTGGGATCTAATAATATTTTATGTGTCAATAATATCTATCTATCAAAACAGCCTTATTTTTTACTTTAAGTTCAATAGTAGGACAATTTTGTTTAAATGATGCACTTCTAAGCTCGTTAAATTTTATTTTATGCTTTGCCGACAAGTAAGGCAGCGAAAAGGATTTCCAACCATTAACATGATGTGTCATCAGTGTTATTTGTTATGTGTCTGTTATACAGGGAGCTGGTCCACCATACTTTATAGGCAGATTCCTGAATAAATTATGAGTCGAAAATGTTCAAATTATAAACAATAAATAGTGTTCTAATATCAATAGTTAGAGATCAATGACTTTCAAAACGATGATGAAAATTGTATTTTTTTCAATATCTATGACTTAACTTCTGTTAAACGTAGGACTATCATTAGACAGTATAGGTAGTGTGACAAATATCAAAAATTTATTCGCTTTAATACAAGTCAAATAAAATGTTTAAAACCCTGCACAAATTTGAAAAATACTTTTATCATTTTATTTGAATTATATTAATGATTATGATTTTTTAATATTCAATATAATTTCATTTTATTTTTTTTACACAATTCAGAAATATTGAAAAATAAACGCTAAACTTTGGAGACATTTATTTCATTCAATAAGTATGTCATTGTTATAATATCATTGTTCATAATTACATAAAATACTACCCTCAAATAAAAAATAAGGTAAGAATCTCTGCTATTGCAGTTTAATTGTTCTTAGGATCATAATAAGTTAAAATTAAGAATAAGTTAAACAAAACTAAAATATCAACAGTCTCTAATGAATATACATAAATTATTAATACCTATGTATATAGGTATTTATTAATTAATGTATAAAATAAATACATTTCCAAAAAGAACCGTAAAGAAAACTGACAAAAATGCTGAATGTATTGAATATATTTAGAATAATTATTCTTAAACAAGGCGGAGTTATTAAATGTACAAAGTCAAAATAATATATAATAAACTAAAACAACAATAAACAAGCAAAATTTATAAATATAAAAATGGTAAACAAATTTTTTTATTATCACTGTACAACATTATTCCAGACTTGTCGACCCCATCTTGGTAAGCTTTTTATATGTGCATTAAACGGAAGATTTTTTACTAAAACTGAAAACTGCAACATCACCTGAAATCAAAATAATTAAAATATTGTAACATTATATATAAAGTCTTCAGTTTTCCATTAAATGAATAAAATAAATCAAAAGTTACCATTAGTTGTGCTGCCATTGCAACATTTCACATATGCATATATTGTGTAGAACTACACATGAGTATACAATTTGTCCAGCAACGGTCCGACTGTAATGCAGAATTGAATGCTTCAGAATGCACCGAAATGTTGACTTAAAAAGTTCAATACATCACTTCACAACATTTCTGATTTTGTTGTGTGCTTTTGTATACCTAGATTCGGTGTATTCTTTCCTGGATTTTATGAAAGCATAAGAAGCCAGGACTCTGATGGATACCCACAATCACCTGAAAGTTCAACAATATTTTATGTTATAAATTGCATAAGGCTATTGGAAAACTATGAAAAATCAAACATTTATAAGCATTAATAAAATAATGTAGGTATGCTTAACCAAATAATTTTCAATGTGGCAATTGATCCGCATATATTATAATGAATATGTTAGTAAGATATGCGAAACACAAATTTGCTACGCACTTTTATGAACGGAGATTATTTTGACACTTCTTAATTATGCATTGCAGTACTTTCAGAGAGTATTTCTCAACTCACGTGTGATTCGAAGCAAGTTTTGCAACTCATCCAAATGTTTGTTTTACTATTAACGCAATGGAGTGGGATTTTTTACTCAATGTTCGATCGATTTTTAGATACTCCACTATATGAAAAACTAACCTCATTTTTTCAAAATTCGTCCAGAGCGGATTTTGTAATTATACGGCTCAAATACACTGTATTAAAAGATGATATAAGAAAGATTGTTTCTTACAAACGTATTAATTTCTTCATCCACAGCGTCCAGATGAAAAATCATGGCTAAACTTGTCCGCGTTACGGCGTATTCAAATCTTCCCATCTTGACATTTGACAGATAACAATTTACATCTTTCTCCCTCCCTCTATATCTATCTCACGTAGAAACTTACAGAAACAAACACCGACGTAAAGCTATGTCTCGTTTATTTTTAATTTTTATTATCGTCTATTAAGTGTTGGGATAAAGATCTTAAAGATCTAGACATTGCTATTTTCAGAATACGGATGTATGTGTGGCAATACGAATTCCAATAAATAGCTACATTGTTTTCGGGCACTCCTAATATCGGTGCAATTGTCCAATTTTGTGTCTGACATTAAGCGCTTGTTCAGACACAGCGGGAACCGTGCAGTTTCAGAATCGCGTTTCAAAACACGCGATTTGTGTCATCTGTTCACACAGCCGCGCTTAATAAGCGATTTGTGCGCGCGAAAATAAACGTCAGTTTGACAGTTCCGGTGCCGTTCTCCATCTTTGAATATCAGAGATATATTCGCTCATTACTTTGTTAACGACGGCCGTGTTCCATGGCAAGACACAAAAATATCATTCTGTCAGTTCATTTTTGGTGAATAAATACCTACTTACCTAAAACACTATTTTTTTACAACGTGCCTTCACCATTTTCAAATATCTCCACCAACTCCTGTCAAGCTTGGTTCTTGGTATATTTGAGTAATCCTCACACTGAAGATCCCATATTACAGGTCTATTCTCCACTTCATCAATAAAAAGTTCAGTGTCAAAGCGATCCATAACCATAGAAAAGAGAATATAATCCACGCGTGCTCCTGTTGTGACATGGGAACCGCGCGGTGCCCGCAACGCAACTGAACGCTCTCGAAAGGCTCCATAGTAATAGGATCGTGCGGACGCCACGCGAGTCTATTTTCTAACGGTTGGGTGGCGGGCACCGGGTGTCTGAACGATCACATACAAACCTACGTAAATAAGATCCGCGCGGAACCCACGCGATTCTGAAACTGCGCGGTTCCCGCAGTGTCTGAACAAGCACTAAGCGCTTGTTCAGACACAGCGGGAACCGTGCCGTTTCAGAATCGCATGAATTCCGTGCGGGTCTCATTTACCTAGGTTTGTATGTGATCGTTCAGACACAACCGTGCGGTTAATCAACCGCTGCGGTGCCCGCAACCCAATCGCTAGAAAATAGACCCGCACGGCGCCCGCACGATCCTATTACTATGGAGCCTTACGAGAGCGTTCAGACGCGTTGCGGGCACCGCACGGTTCCCATGTCACAACAGGAGCACGCGTGGATTATATTCTCTTTTCTATGGTTACGGATCGCTTTGACACTGAAGTTTTTATTGATGAAGTGGAAAAAAGACCTGTAATATGGGATCTTCAGTGTGAGGATTACTCAAATATGCCAAGAACCAAGCTTGGCAGGAGTTGGTGGAGATATTTGGAAATGGTGGAAAATAAAAGTATTTTAGGGAAATAGGTATTTATTCACCAAAAATGAACTGACAGAATGATATTTTTGTGTCTTGCCATGGAACACGGCCGTCGTTAACAAAGTAATGAGCGAATATATCTCTGATATTCAAAGGTGGAGAACGGCACCGGAGCTGTCAAACTGACGTTTATTTTCGCGCGCACAAATCGCTTATTAACCGAGGCTGTGTGAACAGATGACACAAACCGCGTCTTTTTAAACGCGATTCTGAAACTGAACGGTTCCCGCTGTGTCTGAACAAGCACTAAATAGACGAAAGCTAACATATTGACGTATGACCGCCTCACGGTTGGTATGTGTGGCAATACGAATTCCATTAAATAGCACATTGTTTTCGGGCACTCCTAATATCGGTGCAATTGTCCAATTTTGAGTCTGACATTAAGACTGGTTGGCGCAGACGTCGTATGAATAATGTAGCAGGGCGAAGCCGGCGGTCGCGATGATGCGGTGCCGCCATTCTCGCTTATCCGTCCCCCGCAAGCACAAACATCCCCATCCCCTGCCGCAATGACTGGTCGGAATTCCCTGGATCCTGTGCCAAATGGGGTGGGCCTCCATTTCTGCGAAATGAGACTTTATCCGCGGCTGTATTCGCGGCGATGACGCGAACTTTTCTTCCGCGAATCACTTCACTGATCCGGGCAGACCCGGCGCACAGTGATCGGTTTGGGTTTTTTATTTTTTGTCAATAATATACGCCTGATTTGGGCTTTTACATAATAAAAAAGAAGCGTAGCTGACTAAGCACATAGGAATAAATTAAATAGTATTAACAATATTGCTATAAAATCAAAAAGTCATAAGAAAATACAGTACAATAAGTAATATATAGAAAATAGTAAAAAATAAATGTCAAAATAAAACACAAATCACGTTGTTTTCCAAACTTTTTTAAAAAAAATAAGTCAAAAATGTTTTTAAAAAAATGCGAACTTTGATATTGCGCTATTGATATTAGGTCATGGTTGCTTGAATATTTTCGACTCATTATCAAGACAGGAATCCACCTTTAAAGTTTTTTTTCTGTTACCTAAGAGACAACCTTCAATGATTATTCGCATTTCCATAAAAAAACTTCACATAACTTTTATGGTAAACCCAATATCGCGCACGCTTTTTCCTGTGGGAAAATGAATCATATTTCTCATCCTTATATTTACTAACCATGTTTGTAAAAAATGTCTTTAATTTCCCATCCTTTCTACATGAACCTAGGAAGCCAACACGTCTTTGACCGAATTTGGTCTTCATCTTAGGTATGATAAATTTATTCATAATCTTTTTTGTTTTGTTTGATATTCCGTTATTCGCTTCGTTTTTATAATCAGTACACGAACAACTGTCAAAACAGTAATGATAATGGCCGCCCGCCGTTTCCGGAATAAGAGACTCATCACAATTTTCAGTGTATTGCCGCCAACTGTTAGACTGAATACATAATTTTAAATTGGCTGCGTTACCGAAATTGACTAGTATGTGTTCTTACGTATAATGTTCCAAATTTTGAAAATTCAGCAAATAGACTGAATACATAATTTGAAATTGGCTGCGTTAACGAAATTGATTAGTATGTGTTCTTACGTATATTGTTTTTTTTAAATTCAGCATTATTCTATACATAAACTGCATCGCCTAGGTAATCAGTAGAGTAAAGTTGATATATCTAATACTCGTTTAAATGTACACTACACACATTAAGAAGACAAAGCTACTCATCTTCTATTTTATAGTTTTTCTATATATGTGGGGTATAAAAGCAAAGGCAGCAATATTACAAAAGAATTTAACGCAGTCATCGAGGATCATTAATTTACTAGCGGAAATCCGTTAAAAACGACGGAAATTGGTTCACCTTAGTATATATTGCTATCTTTGCTAAACCCTTGTATATATTTATAGTACACTTTCGGCGGTCTTTGGAGAAGCGGCCGTAGCAGCATGCGTTAAGCGGCCGGCTCGGGTTTGCTGGCCCGGGGTTCTAGCCGTTTAATTTTGTTTTTAGCTGAGAATTCGAACGAAATTACGGACGTTACTCGAAATTAGGGGACAGATAGACGAACGGACGGACGGATGGACAAACGGACAGACAACGAAATTATTATGTTTGATTATGTTTTGAATTCGAAATTTTATCAAGAAACATAGTCTGTAAATTTATAGGAAACATAATTTTGGCAGGGATAAATAATAATTAATACTAAATTTTAAATTATTTATTCTCGATGACGGCATTCAAAACATTTTAAATTTTTACTCGCTTTCTTTTAACTCGTAGCGTCTGCTTGTCTGTTGTTTGCCGATAAAACTTTGGATCGATTTTTAACCCTTTTCCCGCGATGCAATCGAGCTGAAACTTTGCAGGCAGACTCGTGGCGACGCTAAAAATGATCTAACAAATTTTCGTATAAATAATTATAGTATAATTTTGGAATTTTCGAAATTTTAATGGTTTTATCAAATTAGAATCCATACAAATGAGTAATGAGCCCGACGCGTGCAGTAGGCGCGAAGCCTGTTTCAATGAGAAAGGGAGTATAATAAAAACTTGGTTTTTATGGGTTAGTTTTTTTTTTAGATATTCTTGCCTTTGCACTTTTACACCTTTCATATTATGCGATCTATTATGTGTTGAATTTATGTTTTTAATTGTTTCCAATTTTTAGTCACTCTTTTGTATGTACAGTTTACATATTGTATTTTCTTTTACTTCTTACTCCTTTTTTTTACTATTTACTATATATAAATTATTGTATTTCCTAATGACTTTGTATTTTATTGTTAATTTTATTTCATTTTTTGTCATGTTATTTCTATGTACTTAGATAACTATGCTTCTTTTTTATGATGTAAAGGCCCAAATCTGGGCGTATATTATTAATAAATAAATCAGTCGTTGTTTTTCGTAGTGATGTGCTAATCTGTGATTCATATAAATTCTGTGGAAATTCCGCCTCTGCTTTTATTGTGATCAGCGAAGGCACATCACTAGGGAGCTGTCAATACTCCCGCCATTACTTCGACTGAAATATGTCAACGAGATGAATCAATATGGGATATTTGAAACGAATATCTGAGCTAGAAAAATCTGAATATAAAAAATGGTGGGTTACGAATAATATGAATATTCTTGCAGGCATTTTTGTCGGGAAAATAATATATTCTTCTGAGGCTTAAGCATAGGGAATGATAAAATAAATACGGTTTATGAAAGATATTTACATTTGAGCAAGTATTAAAATGAGAACACAATAATTAAATAATCACAAAAACCATCTTGAATATGTAATATTAACATAAAAAATCATCGGATGGGGAGGAGCGTACAACAATAGAGAATAATAAACAATAATTAAAACATTAAACGATTCGAAACAAGCACATCTTTAAAATACCAAAGTGCAATACCAAACAATATCGACAAAACTACATATATTTAGGAAAAAAAAACTTGAATAATCTTCCTACAGAAATCAAACAGCTAAAGACATATTTTAAAAAAAACTAAATGAACATTTCAATAAACACAATAATATTTAAAAAAAAAAAAACATTACAGGAGATATATGTGAATATATAGGTAGATATATTTAAAAAAAATATGTATTATACGTATATAGATATATATAACATTTAAAAAAAATAAAAGTCCCTCACCAAGCACAAGAGTTTGGCTTTTTTTTGGAAAGGAACAGCGAAAAACCAAATGTTAAAAAAGTTAATAATGCATGATCTATACATTGAATAAAATCTTACCCTTATAAAAAATAAATATTATAATTATGAATAATTACGAAGATAGCTAAAAGTGTAGTGTTTCATAAAGAAAATCATGCGCAGACGACTGCGCACAAGGCTAAAGCGCGCAGTACAACAGCGCACAGACAATTACGCGCAGAACAAAACTACAAAATTAAAAAAAAGTTTTTTAATCTAACCTTTAGTCCACTGATAATGCTTGCAATTTTGTGAAACATTCCATGAAAAAGTTTATCTTCAACAATGAAATACATCGAAGAAAAAATTTGCTTGAAAAAAATTGTTACATTATTCCTTTTCAATATATTGTAATACACCCCCTCATGTTTTTTTTTAACAGAGACGCGAACACGGAATACGTGTCGCATCAATATTCTTACTGTCCTCAAAATATGGTAAACGCTTGTGCTGTGAATACAACGACTAACTTGCTGGTGTCCTGGAGTGGGGCTCGACCTACCGACCACCAGACCACTAGGCGAGCGTCCTGACTACTACACCGACAAGCTATAGATATGAAATTATAATTTTTTATGTCTGTTATATTCACAAAGCGTTACATTTAGTTATTAATTACCTTTCAGCTTTGTAAAACACTCTAAAATGAAATACTCGGGAATTGATGTCCTCATTTCCTTTTTTATTGCGCGCTATTGTAGGCGCGCAATTATCCTGCGCGCAATTATTCTGCGCGCTGTTGCGCAATTTTTGAGATACTCGTAGATTGTTTCTAAATTAGTATTGATATAATTATGGTACCCGAATTTAATCAAAAATATAAAATTTTGGGATCATACATTTTAATCACGTAATTCATAAATAGTGTTCACTGAAACGAGATCCTGCTATTGAATTTACTAGTTAAGGCTGGACATTCAGTGCAAATGCACATTTCGGCGTTTTTTTATGAAAATGTGGGTTTTTGTTATTCATTTATGTCAGAATGTATACTCTAGACTACAATTTTTTTAGGGCAATAACTTAGATAGAACCTTTATTATATAAAAGTAATAAAAGGACATTATTTACAATAATTAATAAAATATAAGCATTAATCGACAGGCCGCGGCCAAAAAATCCTTTTTAGTGTCCTAGGCGGCGCTAATTTTTTATAAATATTTATATATACGCATGATATGTTTTTTTATACGTATAAAGTATAACTTCACTATCTAGAATTTTTACTAAAGAAATCGAGAAATATTCAATATTAATAAAGTTATAATGTTTTAAATTTGCAAGAATTTTTTACGTTTTTTTAAAAGTTAGTTTTTTTTAATAAAAACACCTTAATTGATATTTAAAAATAAAAATTCTAATGTATGAAATATGTCTCAATAAATGACGTAATTATAAAACAGAATACCGTCGGCAACTGCGTGTAAAATGTGTAGAGTGCTACGAAATGCTCCTACTGTGCAATTCTTTCTGCTTCTACCATCTTCTATCATATTTTCAACAGAGTTAACAATAAAGTAGGCATATAACGTCCGGAATTACGTTTTTCACTTCTTGGCACGGTTCAAACATAATAAATTTAGTGGCGTTCTGAAATGCTGGTTCGCAACTCGTCTGAAACTTTTCGTGCCCATTTATATTTCACTGTGTAGAAGGAAAATAATGCTAATTAAAAAATTGGACATCAGCTGTGCAGTGATTGGCTGCTTGGACTCGCACCCTGGCAGCGGTTCAATTCGGTGCCGACTGACCTAAATGACATCAATTCGAGCATCCCTTATCGCGAATTCATTGCATTGCGAAGCACCGAACATTACCATATAAGTACCGAGCCAACTTTTGTTTGGAAGTGGCTGTTTTCCTGGAGCCGACCCTTTTTTGAAAAATACATCCTGATCTGTTTCTATTCACCATCGCCTCCTACATTCAAGCATTAATTTAATTTATATTAATGAAAAGAAAACACTTTGCATAAAACCATTACAACCAGGATACAACCATTATTAAAAATTAAAATTGATGAAGGAATGAATTAATGAAAGCCTTTATATTGCTGGAACGAAATTAAGTTTTTCATTAAAAATCAATCATCACATCACAACATGATCATACATTAAAACTATATAATTTCGGCATTATGCTCCTCTTCTAAACACCTGCTTCTATAAAAGTGGAACATAAAAATAAAATAAGTTATTTAAAAAAATAAGTTAGCCTGTATTGTGTTAGATCTTTGGCGGGTTATATGTAGGTGTTAGGAGAAAATGCCCACCCGTCCAAAGGCATCTTCTCGTGTCGGCCATGCCGTGTATTGTGTGAGTGTCGCGTGTATGGTATGTATGGGATGAATGCGGCGTAGGCAAGATGAGTGGAAATTACACTCACGGATAACTGTGGTATTTATCGGTACTTCTTAAATATCACTTTTGATTGCTACGGCGGACGGCGACAGAGTGATTGTACCTGTTGGTGACTGGGACCTGGTTAGCCGCATCGAGACCCTCATTGGTTGATATCGCTCGATGCGTGCGGCTAGAGTGGCGAGGCTCTGGACCACCACAGACCATTTATAAATAAATAATATTTTTTAAATTGAAAAATGTTTTTATCGGAGAAGTTGACCTTGGATGCGAAATAACTGTGACACTAAGCAGCAAAATCAATTGGGTAAATCGTTTGATTACTGCTAGTAAACAGTAATTACATTATTATAAGAATAAATAACATACATGTTAGCAAATATAATAAATTCATTACAGACTTAAAATAAAATTCAGAATCCACTATGAGTCCAAGCCATACAGAGGAGAAAATTCAGAGTTCATAGAAAATAAAGTTCAAGCCCGCTCCTATAGGCTTTGGCTTGGTTAACGCTTCCTCGGGCATTGCTCAATCGGCTGTGAGAGTCAATTAACGGGAGGTTCGTGAACGTCGTTTATCGGTCCAGTGCAACTTTAGCGTAGTCCACTGAGCAGCCTGCTCTTACCATTGTACCATAATAACGTCTTTATATCCGACTGAGTTTATGAATAACAAGTAGTATCGCAAAATGCAGAAACCCAATGCGAGAGTAGCAATCTTTACAAGGAAAAATCACAGACTCTTACAAAAATACAAGTATTTTTACTTCCTTTCTTTTAACTCGTAGCGTCTGCTTGTTTGCTTGTCTGTCGAAAAAAATTGGATCAATTTTTAACCCTTTTCCCGTGATCCAATTGAGCTGAAACTTTGCAGGCAGACTCGTGGCGACGATGAAAATGGTCTAACAAATTTTCGTTTAAAATTTTTTAATAGTATAATCTTGGATTTTTCGAAATTTTAATGTTTTTTCAAATTGGAAACCAGACAAATGTTCTTCTAGGAAATGAATAGAATAACCGATATGTTTTTAAAAAACGTGAAACCATTAAAATTAAAAATATAGGTACACTCACTTAAAAAATATCAACATCCATACCAGGTTTAAATCAAAACACCAACGATATATTCCGTTTGAACCGCAGTTTGCAAGAAAGTTTGATTACTACCAACGGCGGACTGATGACTTCACGGAATATTTAAAATTTGAATTACTCCATCGGTGTTATAGATACTTCACTACGAATTTCGAAAATTTATGACAATTGGTTCACAGATGACCGGTTTTTGGGTTCTTGGGAAGAAATCGAATATTAATTTATTTCTTTTAGATTTCTGCTTAGTTTTGAATAATTCTACATTCCTCAAATCTGATTCTGACTATTTTAAATCATTTGACGCTGGAAATTCATAAGATACGATATTGCTGATAATGAAGTAATTTAAATTATAATGCAAATATGTAGTTTGTTATAAAAAAAACAGTAAAAATAACGTAATTCGGACACATTTATATATATTTAAATATAGGTATTTGAATATGACAATTTCCGCGCGCTGTCGCCGCCACTTACAAAGAAAATATTATTTCTCGAATGGTCTCGTATAATCTCGTGTATTCTATTTGTGTAGTTCTTCTCGATTTAGGATCTGGTGAACCAATTAAGGTCGTTTCTTAATTACTAATTGCTATTAAAAAAAAACGTTAATGTTGTTGTAGACGGACAACTCTTGTTTGTTTTGGGTTGCCGTGTTACATGTAGTGACAGACACAGAGATGTATGAATTTATTCATGTGACGCGATGAGAATTTTAATGAACGTCGAAATCGAGAACATATACGTGTTAGACCTTGAATTATCTACTGTGGACCAACGCCCGTGGGAAGATTTGAGAATGCGAACCAGGCGAATGTGCATACATATTTGTGTACTTGCTTTGCAAGAAGCAAACCGTCTCATGCATATTTGAGCATGCTTTCTTTGCTTCTTTGAATATTTGCTGAATTGATTTCACCCTTCGTGGTTTATTTTAAGACGTCATTTTGAGGCATATATATGCTCGAATATTTTTAACGATGAATTCCAACTGTCGACGTTTATTTTCTTTTGTTGATCGAAGACAGAATTTCTCTTACGAGACGATTCTTTTCAGGAAGAGGACACAACAAAAATATCACAGCAAATTAACTAATAATCTATTCTCCCTTATTACTTACAACTTCTTGCCAACGTTCAACATGTTTCGACTCTTGAACATTCGAACAGTAGGAGGCATCGAAAGCGCTCACTTTTTTCTACTTGACGTTCCATTTTGAAGGCCTGTAATTAAGTAAAATAATAAATGTAATCTAAAAAGAAACATTATCTTGTAGTGCGGAAAATATTTCGTCCAATAATGTATAACCTTTACCAATTTGTACAATTTATAAGAAAATTCCTGCAGGATTTAAGAAAATATCAGGATTTAACGTGTACAATAGATACGTTGTATCCTGGGGAAGAGACCATTGGCCCTGAAACATGTTGGTTTTTTCAACAAATAAGTAGTAAAAACAAGGTATTTTCTTATTATTTATATTAATAATGTCACCACAAAATCATTTTGCTGCTGAAGAATTTACCAATTTGATTTTCTTTCGACACAACTTATGTTAATACCTAATATTTTAATTTTAGAGTTAAGGAACACTTTAAGTTTTTAAGTAGCAATAATTATTCCGAATTTTCAAATCGTCTTTTGGTTATGGATCAGTGTTTTGATATTAATAAGGGTTTACAAATTAAATAAAAAGTTTGATAAATTAGAAATTTTAAAAATAATAAAAAGTGTTGTTATTAAATTGAATGTTATAAATAACCAGGTCCTTCTTTACAAATAGTAATCTTTTAATTTTTTTCTTATTTATCATTTCCCATATATAATTTTTATTTTATTTTTATGGTCTATACATAGATTTTTTTTTGTTAGTATATATTGCATCCTTACGAACGGACCGTTGGCCCTGAAACATGTTAATATTTTCGATATATGAGTGGTGAAAACAAGATACATTTTTATTAATTATATGACCTAATATTTAGATAATTTTAGCCATAAATGTTATTTGTAAATATAATAAAGACGAGTTGTCTGTCAGGTACAGAACTGATGTACTATTAGTCGTTAATAATTTAGATTTTACAGTTCATTAAAATCTCGAGAGGCGTAGAAATTTGCAAAATGCGCGGTTCGATCCGCTTTCCTTGGCAATATTGAAATTTTTATATGAAAAATTGCCAGTAAATTTTATTCGTAGCAACCGCGATTGCAACACGCCGGATTGTATCACTGTTTATTTTTTAATGCGCCGTTTGTAACTCTTGGGCGGAGAAAAGTTTTTGATTTATCTGCAAGTGGAAAACACGAGTTTTTTAACCATTCCCTGCCCGTATCCGTTGGCATATTTTATCTTACAAAATAAATTAAAAGAATTTGCAGTTAGTAAAATGTGATAAGTTATATTGTATGTTTCTCTCTATTTACTGTAAAATGGAAACAGGGAAGATTAAAAGGTACAGAATGAAGTCCATTTGCCATAATTAAAAAAAAAATTGTCAAACAGTCAACGCATCGTTATTGACCCTAATAACATCTTTCTCCTACGGCGTTCTCTCGTTGCAAGAATGACGTATGCCATGTTTTAATTATGTATCCGAGCGTGGCTGAGGAGCCCTAGTCTGGAAGCTTCCACAAGTAGGTAAATTTCACATATCACAAATACCGACGAAAATATATGAAATAGATTCATAAATATTAATTATATTCTGTGAATCATTGTGGATAACGTGGGTTAATGCTTTCATTCATAATCTTTATTAATCGACTAAAGACGACTCTATATGATCGATTGGTCATGACGTATGAATTCGTGTGTTTGGAGTAGTGACGTAGTATTTGTACATCTGGGTACCATACAATTGTGACGCACGTATTCGTGAAAAGTGAAATGAAGTGTTTTGGCGGGAAGTTAAAACGTTGAATTCAAAATAATTTTTGTACGTACTCTTAATTCTAATTTCTAAACCAAAGTAAAGATTTTTCCACGTAAAAAAAGTGAAATTGTTTTGCACATGCATCTGGAGAAGGGCTTTTCTCCTTTTCTTTCCTCTTCTGTTCTCGGTAATTGCATTGATCCTATTCCGTTCGATTGTTTTCCAAGCAGTGTAATGTAATAAATACTCGTCATAGATACACGGTGATGACCTTGGAATCCGTGCACACTCTGTAAACGTTCAACAAAATGTTCATTACAATTACGTAATTTTCAAAAATTTCGCAAAATGTTCTTACTTTGTACTCTAATGTCACTTTAGGAACATCTATTGGGGTCATTAATGACCCGTTGGCGGTCTGTTTGTTAAAAAAAAACATAGAATAATTACACAATTAAATCTTTTACGCGTTACCTCTCTATGAAAGCAGAACTGATCGTGTTTAGAGAGGGAGTTCGCTTACAGTTAAATGTAATCAAACTCATGTACACAATTCAGTTTATAACAGATATGTTAGAAGTACAAATGAAATATTTAATTGAAGTTAAAGATATATCGTCATAATCGCAGAACAACGACGCAAGTGATTTTTCTCAAGTTTGCAGGAGAGCAATTTGAAGTTTTATTTAGACACTTTATGACATAGCTCGATAACTACAAAAGATTTTCCTTTGAAACTTGGGTTAGTTATTTAAAAATGATACCTTTCAAACCTCAAATATAGTCAGCGCAGTACAACACATTTTTTACACATGCTGCATTGTTCTACGATCGCAAATCAGAACCGTCGTTATACAAAGTCGGTATGATTTGCGATCGTAATTAAATTAATGAGAAAAAATACACTTCTTATATACCATTAGATGGCTTATTTTTTCACTTTTTAACGAAACAAAAAAGTCAATATGGAATTTTTTGCACATCCTTCATTGTTTTACGATCATGACGATATACGTAACCTACTGATGTTTATCACTGATTTATCTATACCGACCACAATACTTATTTTACGTAAAAGAGTTTATATCGAAATTTATCATGGGTAATTGCATACCGGAAATACTCATAGCTGTTCACATACAAGGAAATTCGTGCAATTTTTAGCTGACGTCAAAAATCCCATTCAGCTCTCAAAACAAGCCTGAGGGGAAATGTTCCCAATGCCCACTATACAAACATTCCGAAAACTGGCAATATTTGGTGCTTTGATAACGAACCACGTCGCTCAAACTTTCAACAATTTGTGTTAAGTAATTCAGCCGAATTTTAACAAAATGTATTTTATGCGTTATTGTTGATCTAGTGGTCAGGCCGCTCGTCTAGTTAACCAATGGTTGGGTTAGGTTAGATTAGGTTAATTAAGTTAGTTGGTTATTTAATTAACAATAATTTCTCGCACTATTTTTATAGAATATTCGCCCCTCTATAATCCCCTCTGGGATCGCACTAATTTACTATTTAACGCTCGGTGGCTACTCTCTCAATGTATTTCGCTGGTCACACTGAATCGCCGCTGGTCGCTTATTTTTGTGGTATCGCTGAACTGTCACAACAAACTGTTCAAATAATGTCAGCCGTGCGGCCCAATTTTGCTTTGAGTGCTGGGTTGCACGGCTGCCTTTAGCATTAAAAAATACCAACCTGGCGGCGAATGAGTAGGACCAATATAGGAGCTTTTGCTTATAAAACGATCCTGGGTAAGCGGTGGGTCTGCCCTCATTGGTACTCACTGCCCCCATTAGCGAACATTCGGATATAATCGATTGACTTCTAAGACTTTCCAGTAATTTCTAATTTACCGTAAAATATCTAGGGTGCTGTAAAATCCTCGATTAGTTGTAATTCTTACTGTTTCTACAGTGTCGTGACAGTATTAAGAATATTATTGTGACGCGTATTCCACAAAGTTCCGTATGATGTTTAAAAATGTTATACTTTGTCTACTCATACTGTATATATCTCTCTGTAGTCTCTTGTGTGACTTGGAAGTCATTATGCTCTTGTACCTTCCCAATCCTTCTTCTATTTTCCAAGTCTCTCTTTCATTAAAGGCTGCATTAAGTGCCAATTCTTTCGTCCTACCTAGTTTTCAGTGGCGTGCAGCACATACATTGCCTGCATTGCCTTCTCAAGAAGTAGTTTTGGCTACTGCCGTCTGTGGTCTCAGCAAATCCCTTGGTTGTATACACCAAGTCTTTTTGCATCATTCTCAATATCTTTATCTTCATCGAGGTCTTCCCCGTAGTCGCGTCTGTTGAGATTGCTGGTAGATACCATATTCGGGTGCCTCGGAGGGGGCATTCTTTTGACGTTTCCGTCCCAGCGTAGTCGGGCAATCTCCAATGTATCAAAATAAATATTTGGCGGTTTAAAATGTGTTGGTGTTTTGGGAGAAAATGCCCACCCGTCCAAAGGCATCTCCTTGCATCGGCACGTGACGTGTATCGTGTAAGTGGCGCGTGGTATGGGTCAATGGATACGGGGCGTAAATTATACTAACGATTAACTGTGGTAATTTAATGGCAACAATTTACAGAGGTGGCGTTGAGTACAGAAATATTTCTATCGAGGGGTACGGCGGTCGGCGACAGAGTTAGCCGCATCGAGCCCCTGATTGGTTGATATCACTCGATGCGTGCGGCTAGAGTCGCGACGGCTCTGGACCACCACAAATATATAATCAAACGGCACCCATCGCAGACGTAGTTCTACGTTTCAAAGCTTAGTAGAGTTATGCTCCCGTCGATTTTTTTAACTATGAATAGCGAGAAAAGTTTGAGGCTCTCCGGGTGGTGCGGTACTTTCGGAGTCCCCCGTGGGTACTTCGGTCCATTTCCGGATGCCCCCTCCCCTCCCGCATCCCCCCTCTCCTCCCCGTTGGATCATAGCTTTGTGGGTTCATGGCAATCGCGGGAAATTTCAATCCATACATACAAATATTCTACTTATTCAGCGTATTATGTTGATTTTCTTCATAAATTTACTTGGATCTGTTGTGCACAGTTCCTTCATGGAAATCGGCTGTATTTCCGTTCCATCTGCCGGGATATATTTTCATATATTCGATGTATTTTATGTTCTAGAAACACAACCCAACCCTAAATACATGTAAATAAAATTAAATGCATAATTGTATGTAGCTATGTCAGTAACGTTACCAAGACCCTAGATGGCGCTGTTATCACAGCTATAACTCGCAGCCGAAATATATATAATTCTCTATATAATAATATTTTGTATCATTGTGCATTTTCTGCGAAGATTTACCATTTACCAGCTTTTGTTACTAAAAGTATTATTAATAAGGCTTATTGGTGGGAGACTTTCATGTCACCTGCGAACAAGTACGGCTAGTCCGTAACTTTTGAGGCCTTTTTAGCCTTGACAATGGCACGTGATACCGTGTCGAAACGTCGGCCTAGGTCTTCTCAGGGAGACCATTTACAGAAAACGCGAAGTAGTCCAGAAATTACTTTTGTTACATACAATAACGCTCGCGGAAACCTCAAGCAAAACACATATATATATAATATATATATATATATATAAAATATTCAATATGAAAGCCTTTAAAGAAGAGAATTATGTATAATATGTTTTGATGTATATAGGTACTGGGACATAAAAATTCCTAATTAGTGCACAGCTGAAATTCAAACATGTAAAATATCTGGATGCAAAACCGCCACTATCCATATGGAGCCCAAATGGATAGTGGCAATTTGAATCTATACGCCACAGTTATAAATGACTCAGTTACTCTTTGGAGCACTTTACCAGACGTAACCATTGATTGCCTACCGTTCCACATTTTCCCGAGTTGCACTCTAGGATTCTGAGGATAATACATTAACCTCTTCCCCTACCTCGCTATAGCAATAGCAATATTTGAATACATCGTTACTCTCTAGGTTTTGCAGCAGTAGGAACTGAAATTAATGACTTAAAACCATTTTTTTGTTTGATAACAAAGTCACTGAGCACAAAATTTAGCTCGAACACTATTTCTTAATTCGCGATAGTCACTAGTCTGTGAAACGCTTTATTTTCGTCCCCTAGAATATTCCTCCCGTCTGTGGAACACTTTATTCGCGTTGTCTATTTCTCGCACGTTTTCCTATATCTATGACTTCGCCGAATGTCAAATAAGTGGCAGCCGCCACTTATATAGGTGAATATCATGACTCGAATTTTCTGGTATAATCTCGTGTGTTCTTTGGACTTCTAGTGTATTTTAAAATGTCCAGTGTTGAAAATTCTCATTGTAAAATAAATATTTGTCATTTAGTTATATTTAGTCACGCAACAGTGAACTAACCCGCTTTGGTCTAGAAATATAATTATCATTTTCCGTTCGCAGTTTCCGCTGGTCAGCTCTTCGCAAAGTGTTTGTCCAAGATTCGAACCCCTCTTGCGTTAATTAAAATTAATTAACCTACCGCCCTCTCTCGAGATTAATAATTAGCCTTTGATTGGTTTTATCGGAACTTTGTGATTGAAAATGAAAATTACTCGTTTTTGCTGCTTATTATTTTCGAGGCGATTTTTATTTAATAATTTAGGTATTTCCGTATATTTTTTGCGAACATGTTTTATTATATCGAAAATGTTTTAAATTATATACTTTAGGTATACAGAAATGAGGATTATATTCGTAGTGAATATTTTGTTTTTCCTATTTGAAATTCAATTTGCTGATTTTAATTTTCTCCCTAATATATAATAATACGCTGATAAATTCTTTTAATTTACCAAAAAATTAACTTTATAATACACACACGTTATTTTGTCACAACTATAGTTTCGAGAGGAGCACTCCCTCTCACCATCTGGTGTGATTAATTACAATTAAAGAGTTAGTCACACCTGAAAATGGGAGTCTGCTCCTTTCGAAACTATGGTAGTGAAAAACATAACTCGTATGCGTTATGCGTATGCGAAATACAAAGTTTAATTTAGTGCAAATGAAAGTAAGCGTATTGCACCACAGATCAATAAATTGCTCATAAATTCGTTTCAGCCTAATTTAATATGCCGATAAATTTAATACGACAATAAACTCGTATAAAACTAATTTAATATGTCCATAAAGTCGGTTAAGCATGATTTAATATGCATATTGTGATGTTTGGGGCTTTAGTTAAACCAATACCTCCTAGACAATAAGGAGGTGTTGGTTAAACACGCTGAGTTTCTTCTGGATCATTTATTGCGGTAACAATAAATCTCGCGTTACAGGAAAATAGACGTATTTAAACTTTATGGCACTCAATGAAATAATTTTAATTTGATATCATAGAAAAATGTGAAACAAAATGCAAGAGAAGCTATGAGAAAAAATGGTGAATTTCGCTCGAATTTGCTAGATGATTGCCTAAAGTTTACAGTAAAAACATATTATATTTAATTTTCACACGAAGCAAACACATTGCAGTGAGACATAATCATCCGTATTCTGAAAATAACAATGTCTAGATCTTTAAGATCTTTATCCCAACACTTAATAGACGATAATAATAATTAAAAATGTCCAGAGCGGATTTTGCTATTCTACGGCTCAAATACACTGTATTGAAAGATTGTTTCTTACAAACGTATTAATTTCTTCATCTACAGCGTCCAGATGAAATATCATGGCTAAACTTGACTGCGTTACCGCGTATTCAAACTTTCCCATCTTGACATTTGACAGATAACAATTTACATCTTTCTCCCTCCCTCTATATCTATCTCATGTAGAAACTTACAGAAACAAACACCGACGTAAAGCTATGTCTCGTTTATTATCGTCTATTAAGTGTTGGGATAAAGATCTTAAAGATCCAGACATATCTGTCAAATGTCAGGATGGGAAGATTTGAATACGCAGTAACGCCGAACACGGTTATGACAAGTTTAGCCATGATATTTCATCTGGACGCTGTGGATGAAGAAATTAATACGTTTGTGAGAAACAATCTTTCTTATATCATATTTTAATACAGTGTATTTGAGCCGTGAATAGCAAAATCCGCTCTGGACATTTTTAATTATTATAATCGTCTATTAAGTGTTGGGATAAAGATCTTAAAGATCTAGACATTGTTATTTTCAGAATCGGGCCGAATATCTTTAAATAAAATACCTCTTTGTTTAACACCACTTTATTGAGTTTTTAACCAACTAGTTTCAGCTCACAACTGAGCCTTCATCGTGGTTGAATATTACTAATCATAAACAGAATCACCAACAATCAAGAAAGCAATAAGGGAAGAAAGAGACCGAATGTCAACTTTGTTGGAGGTTAGATGTAGATCTTCGGGTGTGGATATATTTCGTAGACATGACATAGGTATAGGTCTTAATAATTTAGAAGCCTTAGAAATGAAAAAAAATTGGATTTATCGCGTAGCCCAATTCTAGATATATTCCCTTTCCAATTAACTACACCCACCCATACCTTCTCTCTATCTCACCTAACCCCCACCAAAGTTGACGTTCTGTCTCTTCCTTGTGATTCTGTTTTTGATTAGTAATATTCAACCCTGATGAAGGCTCAGCTGTGCACTGAAACTAGTTGGTTAAAAACTCAAAGAAGTGGTGTTAAACAAAGAGTTATTTTATTTAAAAATTTATTTATAACAAAACATATTTGTTTCATTTTATTAGGTAAAATAAAGCACCAGTGAAAAAGACAGATATTCTTTAAAAGTGACAAAGTCAAGACTCTAGTGAAGGTGGATTACAAGTGTCAAATATTAACGACATACACAAAAGTGAAGACAGATATAAATAAGTAAAAAAAACTCTAAAGGATATACGTGTTGATGCTATTCAATATCGAATGAAATTGAAGAGTGTCGGGACCTGCAGAAAACATGAAATCGTGATAGAAGAAAGTGTCACGAAATTGGGTGACGCAAATTATATGCAGCACATGCGAAATACCGTAAGGGAGACAACAACAGTGTCTAGTGGCGCATGGAGAGTGGGTTGAAAGAAGTACTGTTCTTGCTCATGGTGATGTTGGTCTTGTGAACCGCTCCACTCCTGGTCGCGCCTGTACTCCTGCTAGCGGACATGGTGCTCCATCAAGCCGTCAGTGAGTATTGAAAAGGATTCGATGGTTACCTATCCCGGCCCTACTCTGCATCCTTGACTAACGCTCTTTTTTCTTTTGCAACTCCCGGTGTTTTTCTCTTCCCTTTGGTTCTTATCTTTATATTACATTTGGTATCGTATTCTTACCCTTAAGCAATATTTGGTCACGACCTTGTAGTGTTCTTTTCTTTAAATAAATTTGGTCGCCAATTGTTAAATTCCATGTGGTGCTCTTATCTTTAAACAATATACAACGCGTCTCCTTTTCCTTTCTTTCTCTCTTTATATCTTTTACCTTTTTTCTTGATTTGATCTATGTATGTCAAAAAAAAGGTTTATCTTCTTGATCAATATGTTCATTTTGACATCTGTCGTAGTCGTTATATACGTTGAATTTTTTTTGACATTACTTTATTTTTGAATTGTTTAAAATAGAATTCTTGCTCACTTTTCGAAATTATGTAGCGTTACCTTTGTGGTTGGACATAATTATTATGTTAAGAAAAATTAACACACTTTGTATATTCTTATCAGATTTCTCTGGGATATTCTTCCGTTTCACTAAAAGAATGAGTGTCGAGTTAGATATTCAATGGTTTGCATTTACTATTAATTTTTTACCGTTTAAAAAAATAGGTTTTCACGGCCGATCAAAATCTTATGGTTTGTGTTTTCTGGGATATTATGGCGTTTTTATGATCTTTCTAGCCAACGTTTCGGATCCCATTGCATGGTCCTTCATAGCGGCTGATGTGCTGTTTTGGAATAACATGTTTATAAAAACGCATCATCCCCGATGATGGACCCTGAAATGAGATCAGAAAGGTCGAAAAAAACGGCATAATACCCCAGAAAACACAAACCAGAAGAACGTAACCGTTTATCTCGAATTATTTAATTCTTGTATACGAGACACTCTTTCTAATTCAGATGGATTAATTCTCTCTGCAAATTCATTTACGAATCCCCACGTGGGAGCAATCAGAAATTATCTCCAGAGTAATTGATGACGTCACGAAAGGTTCTGTGGGCTATAGACGGGTGTATAGGCTCACGTAGATGCTGGGGGAACACCTTTGGAGTCGCTAAATGCCAACACGAACTAGGAGATACACGTAACGTTTTCCTTACGTTAATTTCCTTCTTAATTAGACCTCCGTCTCATTTCCTTCGGGTATATTATATCTTGACGCAAATTAATTTGAAAGTTTAATTTAATAAGACTTGGAAGTCGAATGCTTTCGATGTGTGGTGTATTAAGGGATGATATGACAAAATCATTTTATTTTTTTACTTTATCTTATAGCTTAAAGTTTTAAAAATAAGTTGAGTCGTCATTCATTCAAAAAATTACAAAACATGGATGAGTTATAGCAATTGAAAGCTTACTTGGTAGGCGAATTTTTAAAAGAATTTCATGATTTGTTCGGACTAGTTGGTGAAATATCTTTAAAACTATCGGGCCAATTTCGTTAAAATTTTGCACACATATTACTCATAATATTATCTACAATACGGTTGACGATTTTTTTGATAAAATGCACCGTTTGCTCGTTATGAATTTTTAACTTTAGGAAAAAAATTAAGATATATTATAGATGTCTAATAGAGACGAAATTATATTTTTTATGGGAAAGTAGGTATGGAAGCCTTTGGGTGTTCAAAGGGCTTATGACCTATTTACCAGGCGCGTGCAGTGGGAACATTGCAGCAAGACTTTTTTGTAAACGTATATTTTGGAAAAAAAATAGTAATTAAATATTTATGCAACAGATTATTGTGTTTTATCAAAATATGAATACTATGATAATAATTGTAATAGAGATATTACGAAATATATGTTGTACTCCTATTTTTTCCAAATAATTGCTTACGTAAAAGTCATGCTGCAATGTTCCCACTGCACGCCCCTGCTATTAACTTATTTTTTCGTTTCCAATTGATTTCTGGCCTTGTCCCGGTTAATACACTCCCGTTGTCCGGAAATAATCAAACTTCGGACCACCCGAAGGTGAAAAATTTCCATTTAAATTGTTAAAATTCCTGCTCATGCTCCGTAGGGGCGAACTGGCCAATTTGGAATTATCGTCGATTCTTCCCGATCCTCGCTGGGAATTTAAAATGCACATCGGGCCCATGTCGCTCCCGCATTCTCGCTCGTGTGGACCCTCCCTGCTCCCCGCTGGAACTGGAATTCCAGAGTACTACTCCAGGGTCTAGACTGCTTGTCGCGAGGTCTTTTTGCACTGTTATTGTCGGATGCGGAATGATATTTTGTTTTGGTCAATTCCTCGCCGTGAAATTGCATCCTTTTTATTTTACAGTGGAGATTGTCACACAGCAAGCAATGCGCGACAAAATATACATGCTTGAATTTCAGCTTTAAGTTAGTTTTTTGTTTTTATGTCCTAGCGGAATATAAATCGAAACATTTCACGCTCCCTACGTACACTGTCGAATCTGCAAAAATTCGATTTTCATTTTACCATCTTAAACTATTCGATTTACTTTATATTTTCGGATAATTTTAACTATAATTTTACTTAAATGTTTGCTTTTTAAAACGAAAATTATTTTTTTTAAGATCGTCTAAAAATATGTAGTAAATTGTATGGTTTAAGATAGTAAAACGATAAAAGAATTTTATCAGGTTTTACACTATACTTGTACTAGTCCACAATACTTAACAGGTGGATTCCTGCCTTGATTATGTCGAAAATGTTGAAGCAACCGTGACCTAACATCAATAAATAAGGAGATATGCGACATCAAAATTTGCATTTTTTTCCAATATTTCTGACTTATTTTTTGCAAAACGTTGGACTGTCACCGCATTAATACAAGTCAAATAAAATGATAAAAACCTTCCAATTCCAATTGGAATTTTTCCAGGGTTTTTATTATTTTATTTAACTTTTGAATTGAAAAGAATAAATTTTTCGCAATCGATATAAGTTTCTGTAATGATACTTCAATATTTTTTGAAAAATAAGTCTGAAATATTGATAAAAAAATGCAAACTTTGGTATTGCATAATTCCATAATTATTGATATTGGGTCATGGTTGCTTGAACATTTTCGAGTCATAATCATGACGGGAATCCACTTGTAAAGTATTATGGACTAGGTCTGTTATACCTTGTATATAAAATAAAAGCCCACAAGGGCGTTAATGTTAATAAATAAATAAATATATACGAAATAAAAAATTTCAAATTGATCTTATTTTAAAAATACTTATTTCCTTGAATGGTTCCTTTTTTGAATGACAGACGATAGTTATCTTACTCGTATGTAAATATAAAAATCTTTTATTTCAAAAGTCGAACGTGCATCTTGCCTGGAATTACATTTTGAAATTCTTCTGATTCAAATGCTCCTTTTGGATTATAAAGCACATCCTGGAATTAAATTGGATTCTTCCCCAGTTGCGACCGCTTGCACTATCCGAGGCTGCATACTAAATTCCTGGGGACACGACTCGGGATATTGATATTATTAGGGAAGACGACTTTGTAGAGAAGTCCAATATCTGAATTCGTGCTATAGAATTCCCCGAGCATCTTGAATTAATGTCTTTGTATTTTGTGTTATTGCTGGACTCGCATTGTAGATTTATTAGAAGCGTTGAATAATATTATGTTGATGCGTAACTATCCGCCATTTTAATTGACATTTGTTGTAATATATAATTCTTTAATAGGGTTAGGAAGTAAAAATGTGCACGAAAAACATGCACAGAAAAACTCCGATAATTGGAAATTTGACACAAAATCCTAAAACGTTAATTTCATAGTAGATTGATCCCGATAATTGGAAAACTCGGTTATTCGTTATTCGAAACAATTTTGCCCCTTTATTTTTTTGAAATTTGACACAATTGGAAAAAAATATTTCGATCTGTTTCGCAAGTGAGGTAGACAAATATGTCAATATTAGATGTTTTAGTAAGAGAAATGTCACGATCTTTGTATTAGCGTAAAACATACTGCGTTTTTTAAATGCTATCTTGAAACATACAAAACACAGATGTTTCTCACAAAGTAAATGATTTTTTTTTCATGAGTTTTTGATTTTTTAGCTAATTTTGTAATCGCGTTGCGTTTTTTTTTTTTTTGGTCACTTGAATTTCGAATTAAAGTGGTTCTACTGTATACCGCGTGTACCGCTTCAAAAAAACGCTTAATTTAAAAACGCGATCTTGGCGATCTTTATTAACCATTCGCGAAACGGCGTGCCGAGTGGTTTGTTCGCTTCAAAGCTTAAACAACGAATCAGGAAAGGGGTTGGTCGAGTGATGCACCGTTAGGACGTTGGACACTCTTCGTCCGAAATTAATAGGGTGAAACAAAAGTAGTCTGGATGAGTAGTTGGCTTTTCGGCTGGAATCTAGCTTTTTGATTTTGTTATAAAGCATTAATGCATAATCCGCATAATTATAAATGTTATGATTTTAATTAAGGCTCCCATTACACGGCAAAAGTAAAGCGCTGGTGAACGCGCAGGGCGCGGTGGCGACACCGAAGGGGTGATTGTATTGAATCATGTTGAAATCAAATTGAAACAAAAAAAATGTACACAAACACCGACTAGATACGAAATATGATCATGAAACTATTTGAAAATGTCGATTCAGAACAAATTGCACATCCCACCCCAATATTATCATCAAATAAAAACAGCATTTAAGGCTACTATTACTTCTTACTAATATAATATTTATTTATATGTAATCATTGTTATACATTCAATTCTGTTGTGTACTACTTAGATTAATGAATATTTATACTTTACACCTGCAATACGCCTTCTCTTTACACGAGTCTCTGACTCTCATATAGATATTAGAGTAAATTGTTTCCTTATTTTAAATGTTAAATTATATCATTATATTATCAGTCAAATTCTGTGATTAGCAGAATATTAAAGACTGGTAATGAATTTGGTTATATGGTTGACGTTTTCAATGACAATCTAATGAAAATAAAGTTTATACTTAAAGGGACAATACTGCTTTATTACTAACTTCAACTGTTAATATATACATGTAATGATGTGTTATACATTACTGCTCTGTGCTTTATATTATTAATTTTTATACTCATATTTCAATGCTTATACCTGATACTTTCACTGCTTATATCTTTTATTGCTTATACATGTACTTTATGAAAAAGCCTATAATGAGCGTAAACAAATAAATATTAAGTTATATAAAAAGAATTAATAAATAAAATAAAACTGTATTCCGTCATTAGATGCTGATAAAAAAATATGACTACAAGATAATAAAAAGTATCGTGGTGTAGTATGTGCTATAGGATTTCATAGCCTTAATTCAGCATCACAAAATACATAAAGTAACATGTTTTTAATCAAAATTAAAAGAATCAACTCGCCTATTATTAGACCACAATAGAAACCATTTTTGGGTTATTGTGTCTTTGCTTGGAAATAATGAAGGTCCAGGGAATTCATCTTTCGTCGAATTAGTTACCAACAACGAAGAGAAGAATTACGTTTATTACGACCGTGGGCATTTGTTACAGTGAGGTGACCCTTTCTAAATTAATTCGTCAAACACTCATTCGGCAAGTATAATTCTGGACTTCGCATCGCAATAGATATTAATAATAAAAGGCCAAATATAATAATATACTTGGCACCCTTGAAATGTATTATTGATGTCGTATTCAATGAAATACAACAAATAGTAAAAATGAATTAACAAAACTAATAAAATGGTGAGATACGCTTTTGTTGCAGTTATATTGTAGGTATTTGGCGCCATCTGGCGGCGCACACACCTGGCAATGCGCGCCTAGCCATGACGCACACCCGTTGGCGACTTGTGTTTACAACAGTTAAATCCATGCTTTATTTTATAAGATGCTTATTATCGTCAATATCATCATCGAAAGCCCAAAGATAAGACGGCTATATCTTACCCTGTCTGTCGCTATTTCGGTACTTTATTACCACTAAAAGCCCAATATTTATTTATAAGGTGACCCACAGGCCACTTTTCCTCCTGTGTTACCGAGAAAATACGTTTCGATTATTGTTCCTCTGGCTTTTGCAAGGCGAGTCCAAGCCACAACTATCTTTCTGTGTGTTTAATAGTTAATAATAATTGTAACGTATCTGAGTCATGTCTGTCCGATGAACGAGAGTGACAGACGGCATGGAAGAAAGAGAGAGCGAGCGTCTCTTTACCACGCAGCCACGGTAACGAGCATTAGTCCTATTTGATTTTTTAAATAACTAATCAAAATGCGTGCAATGCATTCACATAGTGCGACAAATAAAACTAGCTTAATGGTATACGGGGACTAATATTGAACCCCCGACATCTCTGTTAATACCATTTTTTGTATATGTAGATAGATGAAAATTTCTAAACAGATAATGATTATCTACACGCAAATCGGTATTTTTGACACATTTTTCATACCTAATTATTTTCGTCAGATTTGAAAATGTACGAGCATATTCGAAATTAGTTCTCTAGTTAATTCACTAATTTCATTCCCTGTACCTACTAGCCAAAAAGTCGTAAATAATGTTGCGTGCAAGGCTAATTTAAAAGTTTTAAAAAAAATTTTGGCGTCATGCATGTTATGGTGTAATTGTTTTGTTTTCTTAAGTCGCTGAAAACAAATGGAATCTTGAAAATAATTATATAAAATCCGGCAAGTTTTCAGAATTCAAATAATTTGTGTTTTAGACTGAAAATATTATTCTACAGGATTTACATTTTTTATGATATTTACAAAGATTATTTAAATATGATTATAAATCATCATCATCATCACTCTTGGCTCTACAACCCCTGGTGGGTCTTGGCTTCCTCAAGAGGCTTCCTCCACTCATCTCGGTTTAGTGCCAGCTCTCTCCAGTTCAGATGCTCCAAGGCAGAGATGTATTTGAGGACGTTGTCGCTCCATCTTAATTTTGGCCTTCCTAAGCTCCTTCGCCCAATCGGCCTTGAGTTCAGCAGGGTTCAGAGTTATTTAGTGCTTGATGCTCGGTCATTCTCTCCACATAACCCAACCACCGAAGTCTTATAAATGTTGTGAAGTTTAGCTCATTAAACAGAGTATAATGTATAAATAATACATTAATCAAATCTGTGGTGGTCCAGACCCGTCGCGACTCTAGCCGCGCGCATCTAGCGACATACACCAATCGGGGGCTCGATGCGATTTACCAGGTCTCTGTCGCTTTTATTATTTTCTGTACTCAACGCCACCTCTGTAAATTTTTGCTAGTAAAGTACCACCGTTAATCGTGAATAGAATTTACACTCTGAATTCTCAATGTGCCACTCACACAATACACGTCACGTGCCGTTACAAGACGATGTCTTTGAACGGGTGGGCATTTTCTTCTCAGAACTCCTACACACACACCTAACCCTTCAAAAATTTGTAAAGAACTTTATTTTGGTAGAGGTCACCAATAAAGTAGATTAATATGAAGGTGTATTTATGAGAGTGCGAAAATGTTCCGCCTTTTACATTCGAGCTCCCATCGTTGTGAATATATGTCGCGAGTTTTATACATAGGGTGTTTCTTAGCTAGTAGCTAAAATTTTGGGGAAGACTTCCTCATTCAATTTTGAATATAAAGTATTCTTAACGCTTTGGGTGAAATGTCAACAGTTATGGAGACAACCAACACCAAAGTTTTAATTTTATTCAATATTTCTGAGCTATCTTTTGTTTTTCTAAAAATACAAAATTGTACGTTCAGAACAAAAACTTTACAAATCCACCTATTTCGTATATCAAGTAAATTCAAAGGAACCTTTATCCTACCCTTTTTAAACCTTCTGCGATTGTCATTAAAATAGATGCTAAAGTGCATAGATTGGCTTGAAAACACATTTTTCACACATCCCCGTACATTTTTGCACATATACAATTCCGAGCAGCTAGTGCACGGGCGCTGATAATACGCGTGTCCTTTGTTGTAATAAAACACGAGATTCATTTAATTGCTGTATTATAGCAATTTGACATTCTTCTTGCACGACGAAATATGATATCTAAAGGAGTTTTATTATCTTTTTTGCAATTTACAAACAGTTTACGTAAAATGTATTAATACCCGTCCTGCACTTGGACACCAGTCGAGCGAACGGGTATTAATACGCTTCCCGGCACAAATTGTATCACTGTGCAATGTTTTTTTATTTGTGTTTACCGTCTGACATTATATAAATAAATAATCTATTCCCCCTCATCAATTATTTAGTAATAAGTCTCACATTGACCTGAGAGCTATTTAAGCTCCATGAATTTTTACTTCTAACATTTTTGAACAATTTTTTAAAGACAAGCTTTCACTAACTTGCCTACAGATCGATCAGGAATCTGCGAGGGAAAGAGAGTGAGAGGGGGCGGGGTCTAAAGTGGGCATGTGATAAAAATTGGTGAAAAGTTAACAATACTATGGTTGTGGTGTGTAGTGTTGTGAACACAGTAGTGTAGTGTTGGTCCTGACGAAGAGACGGGTACGTTTCGAAATCGGTAGACCTAAAATCTGGTAGTGGTTTATACTAATTTAACTTTCATTTAATTTAAGTTTCAAAACACCAACATCATGACGATAGAAATAACGAATAAAAAACTAGAAATAAAAAAAAAACAAATAATTGTTATGGAGACAGAACCAAACAGTGCGTAATTCCAAAATTATTCAACAAGCTACCGGATAAAATAAAAAATGTAACGAGACAAAAATATATAAAAAAGACATTAAAGAAATACTACAGTGAATTGTGAAGTGGATAGGAAAAGCAAAATTAGTTTAATATAGTAGCTTATTATATAATATATCCTAAATTAAATACAATTAAGTTAAGAAATGTACATACACTTATTATAATTAAATCCTTGCGTTTAAACTATAATTACAGTTTTACAAGAGGTAATTTAAAATAAATAAATAAGAAAATATATAAATAAAAAAAAATAACTCTGTTATAACGTCTAACCACAAAGTTAATGCTTTAAATATTAATAATAAATTTTTAAATTTGTAAAAAAAATATGTTACGTTATATTTCACCCTCAAAAAACGAAACTGCAATGTCGTCACGCGGCGTCATCCCTCCCTCCCTCCCTCCCCCGCACCCTCCCCGCCACGTCCGGGGTTATTTTGAAAATGGAATAGGGCCAGCGCGAGGAACGTGACTACTTTACTGTACAAGCCCTTTGGCTTTTTGATGACTATAGATTCTAGAGTCTCCTCCTACCCTCGCACCCTTCGTATTATTAAGACATAGCGACCCCTAAAATAATAAGAGATATAAGACTCTAACATCGCAACGCAGATATAATGTTATTATGTCACGTTGGAGGTGAGCCTGCATAACGGTTACGATCTCTTTGTAACGGTTACTCGCTCGAATCGCAAGCACCCCTTTATTTTAGAAGTGAAACTTCTGTGGGCACGCTAGTAAATTCAAACGGTCACCGTCACGTGGATTCGCGTTTTGTATTCATCACGTCATTTAGAGCAACGGAAATCGCGTCTGATTATGAATAAAGAATCCTGAGATAATCTTAATTATTTTTCACACTCTTTTATTTAGCTTCACTTGTCGGTCTGCCAGATAAATCTTGCAATCAATATTTGACTCACTTTATGACCAACAACCGTTCTGAAATTTGGCAGACAGACGTATTACCGATGACGACAGGATTACTGCGACTCCGTTGATTGTTTGTGTTGTCATTTGTTTTTCTTTCTCTCTTTTAGCCTAAGGGGAGTGCCGTTGTCATAATTTGTCTCCATGGTGCAACCTTTCTTTATTTATATTTTTTATTACACTTTTAATTTTTATTGGTATTTACTTTTTTGGTATCTTTTATATTATGTTTTAATGATACTTATTGTTTGTTATTTTCTTTTCTTTGTATTTCTTAGCATTTAGTTAAATTACGTTGTTTTGTTATTTTGTTTTATGCTTTGATATTTTCTTTCAAATAAATTATTGTTCTTATATTGCACCCCGGGGACAGTGAAGCGGTTTGTGCGGTTTCTTCGCCGCGTCGCACGAGTACTTTTGCTTCGTCAGCGGCGCAGCGAGGAAACTGCCTTAGCACTAAAACAATGGCAATCTGGGTGGCGAAAGTGTAGGGACGAAACGGAAGCTTTTGCTCGTACCACTTTTATGACGACACAATAATTATTAATTACTGAAAATCTCGGTTTATTTTGATATTTAATAACGTTATTATTTGTTTATTTCTGTCATCAAATGATTACTTTTATTATACTAATTATGGAGGGATGTATTTTTTATAATATACAGTTTCCGACGACTAAATACGTAAAATTGATTTTATGGTATGGACCATTTCAGTCTTGGGCAAAAAAATTAATGCGCCGTCTTTAGCCGAATTTAAAAAAATGGTTTTGCAAAATTTTTTCACAAGATTCTTTGAAAAAAAAAACCTTTTTCTTAACGTTACAATCAAACAGATATTGTAACCGTTACTTCGTACCCGGTGAATTCACCTGTTCGTTGTGTAGAGTGAAAAATAACCCCGAGTAGCAAGGCTCATAAATACACCACATGGCAGACATTCAACTTGTTTATAGCCCATCTAAATATTCATATCTCCTTTATTCATATATGTTTATCACTCTTTGACTTCAACCGTTCAATTTGAATATGTTTTAAATTCCTATTTGGTTCCCAACAGGCTGGAGAATGTGAATGTAAAAACTGCGTGTCGTATTATGCTTGCAGACTAAAATTACTCGAATAAAGTAGACCTTTTTTTGGCTAATTTAGGCTGGTTTTTTACTTACATTATTAACTTTTTTCGCCGAAGCGTTTGACATTTAAAAAGCCGTCGAAATAGTTTTTTTAGTAACCTCGTATGGTTTTTCCTCACCAGATTGAAGATAATTTTGAACTCTTTCTAAAAACAGTGGAAAATGATTAACATAAAAAACGACCAACATGATTTCGTGCATTTATTAACTTACAATATGAAACAAAAAACGCTCAACATTAAAATATTTCACATCTTAAAATTAATAAAAGCATATACCGGCCGCCACGTCGTCACCAAATTATTTACTGTTTATGACTTAACGACTGAAATTTCTACTGACTAGTATGCCGTTTGCTGTGCTTACCAATTAAAACATTATCTAATGGGCCGCTTCGTCACCGAATTCTTTAATATTTAAGATTAAACGACCCATTTTTTTTTCACTAGGCGGATATTTGGTAATAAACGAAAATGCCGCTTGCCGCACACCACGTTTACCATTTTAAACATTGGTTATTGATTACTGTTTATGACTTTACGACTAAGTCTTGACTTTGACCCTATGTGGTCCACTTGGTTTCATGTTTATTTATTTATTACAATCAACTGTGAGCTGTTGAGATATTTTACATCAAACATTATAATTTCGTTGTCTGTCCGCCCGTCCGTAACTTCGTGTAACTTCGGTAATTTCGTTTGAATTCACGACCAAAAAAATCAAATTAAACGGACGGAGATGAACCCCGGGCCAGCAAACCCGAACCGGTCGCCAAACGCATGTTGCTACCGCCGCCTCTAAGTGGACCGCCAAAGTATATACTATATAAGTATATACTAGGGCTTAGCAAAGACGCGACTTAGTGAAAGTAAGAAATATATTAAACTCAGTAGAGGTAACAAGGTTTATATAATTTATAATAATCAATGTGTGGATGTTCATACGATGAAATTGTTGAACGTCGCATTGTGTAGAGTGCTTAAGCCAGCTCAAACAGGTAGTAAGCCCATCGTAAAATAGACTTCCACACACGTTACTTTATATTATACTGAATATTATTTACAGTTTATTTATCACTAAGACATTTTTTACTATTAATGTGTTATTTATTTATAAAAAGTGTGTTGTGTATTATGGAAAAACTTGCTTATTCCAAAATTGTGATTATTGATTTTTTTTTCTAAATATTATTTACAATTCATTTAATTATTTTTTATTTATCACAAAAGTGTACTCTAAAGTCACTTTATGACCATCTTTTAGGGTCATTAATTACCTATTGCCGGTATGTTTGTTAAAAAATAAAATAAATAAATAAATAAATATCTTCGTCTCTGTGGGACTTCTATAATGATTTATCTTGATATTTATTCAATTCAGGTTTGCTCCTACGACGAAAAATGTCAACGAAATTCAACCTATTACCAAGACGGTGCATCCGTTATATTGGCTATATATTGAACGATCTCCACGATTTCTACCACCGCTAGATATTCCAATAGAAAGCATAAATAATGATAATTTAATGAAAGTCATTTGAAGAAATTATCACACAAAAGAGATGTCAGCGACATGGTGTTCCTATTTAAAATTATCAAAAGTATGTTGGACTGCCCTGAACTGATTCATATGGTCTCGTATAATATACCGAGACAAACGAGACATTTGTTGTAACAAAACACGAGATTCATTTAATTGCTGTATTATAGCAATTTGACATTCTTCTTGCACGACGAAATATGATATCTAAAGGAGTTTTATTATCTTTTTTGCAATTTACAAACAGTTTAGGTAAAATGTATTAATACCCGTCCCGCACTTGGACACCAGTCGAGCGAACGGGTATTAATACGCTTCCCGGCACAAATTGTGTCACTATGCAATGTTTTTTTTATTTGTGTTTACCGTCTGACATTATATAAATAAATAATCTATTCCCCCTCATCAATTATTTAGTAATAAGTCTCACATTGACCTCAGAGCTATTAAAGCTCCATGAATTTTTACTTCTAACATTTTTGAATAATTTTTCTACCACCGCTAGATATTATTAGATATTCCAATAGAAACCATAAATTATGATAATTTAATGAAAGTCATTTGAAGAAATTATCACACAAAAGAGATGTCAGCGACATGGTGTTCCTATTTAAAATTATCAAAAGTATGTTGGACTGCCCTGAACTGATTCATATGGTCTCGTATAATATACCGAGACAAACGAGACATCACGAAGGGTTCTTTGTAGGGACCCACAGGAATAACTATGCATTAAATTCACCGTTAACACGCATGCATCGCCTTGGAAACAAATTTTCGGAATTCGTATACATTTTTCGTTGAAGGAGCGTACCCGAATTAAAGATTTAGAATTAGAATATACCAATAGAATTAATTACATTTTAACGGACTAAAGTTTTACTTATGTTTTGTTCCCCGTGAATTATATATATTTATTTATTTTAAAATATCCTAATTATTGTTCATTTCCCTTTTAAATATGTTTTGATTTTATCTTTTATATATTTTTTTTTTTTTTTTTTATTCTTTTTATCTTAGTTATCCGATATATTGGTTTAATTATCTTTATTTTAAAGGTCTCTTATTATTACTGTTTGCTTGTGTACTAATCATCGTATTGTTCATTTATCTTAGATATGTTCTATTTATATTATTGTTTTTAACTATTTACTGTAAAACGTGTTTTATGTCAGGTATATAAAAATCCTTTTAATTTTCTTGTACTGTAAAAGCCCACTAGGGTATTTATTATTAATAAACAAATTAAAATTTCTTCTTTGTCACATCTCTTTGACCTTCTCCTAGCACGTACATATTTGCGTTCGGAGATTGGCTTTGGCTGTGGGTTTTACGGCCACCTGACGCCAAAGTACCCTTCCAGGAAGTATTAAAAATATTCCCTTTCGTCTTTGACCTTTGTGGTTCTTCAGACGTCTTCTATCGTGTGAGCTCCTACTCGAGGTCTTGTGGTGTTAGACTACGAGCCAGCGAACGCCAGACAAGATTATAGTATCAAACCTGAAATATTTTTGTACATGTACTCTATAGTAGATAAGAAGGTTTGGATATTATAACATACTAGCTGTAACCCGTCAAAAATGACGGTATTTTTACATGTCGGTTCCTAAGGCATAAGTATGTGCTTATTTATTTTATTTAAAAAAAAAAACGTAAAAAAAAAATTGTGAAAAAGAAAATTTGAAAAAAAAAATTATTATAAAGAAATTACGGACGTTACGCGAAGATACGGGGACAGACGGATAGACAGACGGACGGACAGACAGACAACAGCAGACAGAAATTATTATAATTGGGATGAGTTCGAGAGATAATAAATGTGCCAAAAATATGTATGTAAGATATTAATTTATTAAGGATGAATAAAATTTCGCATTTTCGCTACAAGCATTCGCTACATGCCCCACTGCATGCTGTTTCCCGCTACAAATTTTCCCGCGCAATTTCCGTTACAATAATGTTTCTCGTTTTAGGTATTTAATAAAAACGAAACGTATTTAAGACTCCTAAAAAGTTAAGAATGCTCTTCTCTGTTGGTAATGTTGAGACAATATCTACAACATCTTTTCAAAATATTTCGCATTACCAGAAATGATTACCTACAAACTTTAATTAAAAAATATCCAATATTCAATTAGATTATAAACGTCACGTTTTCATCCCAATAGGTTGGTAAATGTGCGGTGGGTACTCTAGTAGCTTACGAAGTATATCGTGTATTGATTTTTCAAAAAGACTGTCTAATAGCCTTCACCCAATAGATCCGATTATTCACTGTCGACGGCGGCAGACCGAGACCGATTAACCTGCCCTAAAGCCTACCTACATTACTATACCGTTGACCTAATTCTCCTAATTTAGATTTTGTTTAAATTTTATTATATTTTATACAGTATATTCTAGGGATGGGTCGTCTACGTCCGTCCATCGACGAGACGATCAACAAGTTGAATTCGTCAACTAGTTGATCTATTTTCAACTTTATAGACAAAAAAATAAATCTATTATAATTTTGTTTACACCACTTTTTATTGATTTTTTACATGTTTCGAGAACAATGTTCCTTTTCTCAGATTGAGCCTTAAACTAAAGTTGACAAATAATACAGATATATTTATTTATTAATAATGTCACCACAAAGTGAAAACCTGACTTTGAAAGATTTATTCTTCAATAAATTTCTAGATAACATCTCAAATGTAAAGTATTTTTAAATTATGTATTTATTTATAAATTTATAAGTAATAAATAAATGTAAAGGTTTTTATCATTTTATTTAACATGTATTGAAACGAATGAATTTTTCGTAATCGATTTGAGTTAGTGTAGTGATAGTCCAACGTTTTCCAAAAAAATAAGTCAGATATATTGAAAAAATTCAAACTTTGATGTAGTTCATGTAGTTTATATTTATATTTTACTGCTTACACCTGATATTGTTGTGTATACCTACTTCTTTCTTTATTATATATAGAAAGAAGTATATAAAACAATATGTAAAAGCCTATAATGTGCGCAAACAAATAAATAATAAAATATTTCTTTTTACATATAAGCACAAGTAGCGGTTTTACTTTCCCCGAAACTATATTCCTTCGAACTTCTTTAAATTTTAAAAATGAACGTAATAAAAATAGCCAACGATAGTCCGCGTAACGAAGTTGATGCGTCAACTAGTTGACGAATTCAACTAGTTGATCGTCTCGTCGATGGACGGACGTGGACGACCCATCCCTAGTATATTCAGAATTCGTGAATGACTTCATTTACTTCAGATGCTGTATAACTGAAGCCCCATGGCAAGAAGTTGTTAACTAACATTTTTGTCAAAAATAAGTAAATAAGCCGTCTAAACTAAATATTGTACGCTCTTTCCATTGGAAATAAGTTCAGAACTTAAAAATAATTAGAACATGTTCAAATCATAGGGATGAACATGTTAACTACACTTTTTCGTAAAAATCAAATCAGTTACTAATGGGAAGAACATGTTATCTTCAATATTTATGGTTAATATAAATTTTACTCTGGCAGTACTGTCGTATATTTGTTTTTATTTGAAGACTATTGCAATATGTACTTATATATTATTTTTGAATAATTTTAAATGGTACATACCATGTTTTGTATTATTAATTAACATGCCAGGTATTTTTAATTTTGGATAATGGATGATAAAAACGGATAGCATTTGAATGATTGTTTGATGTTCGTGATTTACCAATTTTAAAAAGGTGTTATTCTATTAAAAATCAGTTCCAGAGGCGAAAAACTGGATGTTAACTACATTTTTTTAGGGAAAATTAGTATATTTTCATTTTTTGCTCATAAATGCGTTTTTTTTACTTTGTAAATACTTTTTTGATATTTTAGCGACATAAATTAATAAAAATTAATCTTGAATTAGTAATAAAACATATTTTTCAAAGGTGAAATGCAAATGTCTAATTAAAATGACTTGAATGTTAGTTAACAATTTCTTGCCGTGGGGTCTTCAACTGATAACGTTGGCTCTGAAAGGAAAAATTAAGACAGCCAAAAATGCGATGTCAACTTTATTATACGTCGACGATAACAATTCATGTTTTATTTTTTCAAAAAAGGGTCCTAGTACCTATAAACACATTACATTTGTTTCATATATTATTTATTATTTGGATGCATACATCATCAAACATTATAATTTCGTTGTCTGTTAGTCGCTCGTCTGTCTATCTCCGTAACGTCTGTAATTTCGTTCGAATTCACGACTAAAAACCAAATTAAACGGCCGGAGATGGGGCTTGAATCCCGGGCCTGCAAACCCAAACACATGTCATGGAAAAAGTCACGTAACACAAATTAAATTTAACGCTATTATTTAAATCACACTGTTTCGCAATTTATCACTCATCTATGGACACTTTATTATCGCTGGGAACACTTTATCGATCACTCGCCAGAACAATCCAACCAATTCTCGCAAGTGTTGTCGCATTTATTTCGTCACTTAGGTAAGAACTCGCTCGATATCTGTCGCTCCGAAATTCCACGACTGGGCAAACCGGCCGTCGTTCCGCGCTTACTTCGCACCGATTGAAATGTCAGAATAAAAACTCTTGCAGTGGCCTAGACCTGCTATTTATAATCAAATGCTGGTTTTCGAACTCTTGAGAAGATTATTTTCCTTTCTAGTGTTTAGGTTCCCGTCGCTTTTAGGCTGTTCCAAGCGTCTCCCGAATTCGTACTCTGTTCTAGAAGGTACTGGAGGCTTCGTATCTTATTGGCTTAGGAATCTTATTGTCATCGTCGGCATATTATGAGGGATTTTGTGCATGTTCGGTGTTAGTCGTATTCAAATAAGAAGATTTGTATATTTTCACATAGATATCTCTCTCACTCTCTCTAAGTAAATACCTTTTGCCTATCTCTTAAGCAAAAGAAAAAAAGGGATTCTTATCCAGGCGGTCTGCTCTGACAGAGCTCCAAATGAATTACCGAAGTGCATATCGCAAACGTAACCCCACGATTCTCTTGTTTCGACTAAAATTATATCATATAAGTACTAATCGTCGCTATATAATATATGTACCGTTTAGTACATTCTGAGATGAACGAATCAATTTGTTAATTTTTCATATAAATAATGGAGATATACTAAAAAAACATTGCCGTTCATCTGCAAAGTCTGCCTAGTAATTATTTGAAAAAAAATATATAAATCTAGTCAGATTTCGGTCGAAATTAAGCATTTTTGGTAAATGCCCAAAACATTGGTAAAAATCAAGGGACACGCGCCAATCGATATGTTTAGGTCCTCAGCAACTTCCCTAACGGACATTCGACGATTGGCTAATACTATTTTCTTCACTTCATCAATGTTTTCGTCTGATGTTGACGTGCTCGGGCGTCCGGCACGCTCTTCGTCGTTCACATCTTCTCGCCCTCTGAGAACATTTTGTACCATCAATGTTGCTTCAGTCCAAGGTAGCTTCACCGTATGCCACAGTCAACATTTGGAATGCGTCCGCGCACTTATTTTTGTTTTTCACACAAAATTTGATACATATTCTTTGATCCATTTTTTGGTATAGGCAAAAATCGAAGATTCAAAACACGTGTAAGCAAAGCAGCTGTCAAAAATTAACTGAACATTCAAAATGGCCGAACTTGTCGTCATAAGTGAGACACATGAGTACCAATATAACGCCACAAAAAAAACTAATCGAATATAAAATATCGAATATACGTAACCTGCGGAAATTCAAAATTCGCGATACTTTTTGAACAGACCTCGTACAGCGACGTAATGCTGTATTTAAAGCTTACAGAAACAATATTATTTCCTGTCCTCGTGTAAAATTATGGCAATATTGTCATTGTTGTGTTGGACTCGTATTTATTTCGTATACTCGTATTTATACGTTTTACGGATAACCTTCATGGGCGTCATGTACTTCTTTGTCCCTCTTTCTAACCTAACCTAACCTAACCTAACCTTCATGGGCGTCATGTACTTCTTTATCCCTCTTTCTAACCTAACCTAACCTTCATGGGCGTCATGTACTTCTTTGTCCCTCTTTCTAACCTAACCTAACCTTCATGGGCGTCATGTACTTCTTTGTCCCTCTTTCTCAAGTAGAAACTGAAAGAAATAAACACCGACATACAACTACGTCTCGTTTATTTTTTGCTATTTTCAGAATACGACCATACGACCAAACATATATTGTTGAATGATTTTATTGTTATCATATTTTCAGTATCGGGGTCGCTGGTGCTGATAATCCGCGGTTGGCTTCATCCACATTCGGATAATCGAGGTTCTGCCGTAATTACAAACAGGGTTCGAGGATATGTATCCGCGGATGTATATCATGATATATATCACGATATTTATGGCTTGATTTTTATCTTTGATATAGATCCAAAAAAACTTTCTGTGGTCGTTAGTAGATGGCGCTAGTTGTATTTTTAAAATACTGCAGATTGTTTTTTTTTTTTAATATCTGCGTTCGTTACTAGATGGCGCTAGATGTTTTTTAAAAAGTGCTACAGGTTATTTTTTTAATATCTGCGTTAAAAAAAGGGCTACAGGTATTTTTTTATATCTGGGGTTGTTACTAGATGGCGCTAGTTGTATTTTAAAACTACTACGATTATTTTTTATTTTATTTTGTTTCATATAATCCATTTTTTATTTCACACAAAGAATCAAACAGTCATAATACTACATTAGAAAGAGCAACTTTTATAACTTGTATATAATAATTGCATATATTAGCTTTTTTCAGTATGCAGTTCATTTATTTAATAAATAATAATTCATGTACAAAATATATTTCCTAATAATTTTGATTGTATCAATCGACGTATACAAAAAAGGAGAAAAAAAGTTTGGATACGTATCCAATTTTTGATATACATCGGATATATATAAAAAAATCCGATTTTTTGATTTTTATTATAAAAATCAGATTTTTTCGAACCCTGGTTACAAACAACTCTGAATTTTCACGTTCTCGAACTCCCAGGCGCGCAGAAGACAGTGGGAGCTGCTAACGGATAATATTGATTGAAGCCATACGCTCGCCCCGACGGTAAATAATAATTTTCCACGTCTGGGAAATTCGCTCCGTCTGTGTTTACGTCGGAGAGGGGGGAGGGGGAAGCGGGATGGACGATATTAAGCGGGAAAGGAGGAGACTATGGGTGGCCGCGGCCTGCCGATCTGCCGTCAATCTCCCGGCCAAATGACGTTTGTCGAAGGTTGGCGCGTCCAGTTTACGGTGTCTCCGTTCTCCTGACGAGGGTCTTTAGTTACAACAGCTCTGATAAATTAAATTTTGGTAAATAAACAGAAATAGCAATATTCTTTTTATATATAATAACTAGCTGTGCCCGCAGCTTCGCCCGCGTGGAATCAAGTTTGAGTAGGGAAAAATCAATATAATCTAAATCTACTCGTCCAAACAATGTTGTGTAAAAGGCAATTTTTATCTACAGAAAATTTTTCTGACGATAAGCAAATTGATTTTGATAAGAATTTAACATTACTTACTTAAATTACCCCCGACAGATTAATATTATTTTTTTTTAATATTTAAATTCATATTTTATGAATTTGTGAATTAGCCTTATCATATAAATATATGTCTTTTTTTTTCACACGAAGCAAACACATTGTGGTGCGACATAATATCTTTAAATAAAATAACTTTTTGTTTAACACCACTTTATTGAGTTAAAACCAACTAGTTTCGACTCACAACTGAGTCTTCATCAGGGTTCAGATATTAACTAAATAAAAACAGAATTACGAACAATTAAGAAAACATTAAGGGAAGAAAGAGACAGAACGTCAACTGTGGTGGGGGTTGAGGGAAAGAGAGTGGGTGTGGGTGGGTGTAGTTAATTGGAAGGGGAATATATCTATAATTGGACTACACGATAAATCTAGTTGCTTATTTAGTAAATATTTTTTATTTGTTTTTAAAGATTTTTTTATTTCTAAAGCTTCTAAATTATTGAGACGAATACCTATGTCATTTCTGTGAAGTACATCTACACCCGAAGATTGGTCAAATGTGTGGTTTTTTTCTATTAAATGAATTGCAAATTCTGAATAGCCTACACTATTTAAACATCTTTTATGTTCAATGACTCTTGTATTTATATTTCTAGCTGTTTTTCCTATGTAAAATGCAGGGCAATCGTTGCACCTGAGTTTATAAATCCTTGAATAGCTTAGTTTATGTTCTTTATCTTTAGAATTTATTCAATTTCAATTTCAATTTCAATTTTTATTTATTACATAATATGTACATTACAAACATTATGTCCAATAATTATTAAAAGTCTACCTAAGTTGTTTGTACAAAAAGCGGCTTTAAAGCCGCTTTTTATATATTTATTCATTATTTTATATATTAGGTACACACAGTTGACGTTCTGTCTCTTTCTTCCCTTAATGTTTTCTTAATTGTTCGTAATTCTGTTTTTATTTAGTTAATATCTGAATCCTGATGAAGACTCAGTTGTGAGTCGAAACTAGTTGGTTTTAACTCAATAAAGTGATGTTAAACAAAAAGTTATTTTATTTAAAGATAAATATATGTCGTTGTAAACTTTTTTGTAGATCTTTTTGAATTATACAACTTCTCTATAGAGCGCATTAATTTATCTCTTACTGTTAAGACAGCGTTCCTAAAAAACTTATAACTCGACCATTTTTTCGTCGACTTTAGTTGTAAAATAGGTCACCACGAAAAGCCATTTTATTTTAACGGGATAATATATATTTTTTCAATTGATTCAGCAACATTGAAGATTGACGTTTTCAAATATTGACATTCAATATTTAAGGATAATATATAGCCTATGTCCACCCTGAAAGTCCACTCTAAATATTGGTGATATAATTTTTGAAATTGGATGAGTAGTTTCGGAGATTACCTCCTACATTCCAAACTTACAAACTCACAAAATTTACCTATTTATATATTTGTATAGAAGCATAGACTAACTGTATTTTTTCATGTCGGTTTCTAAGGAATAAGTATGTATTTATTTTATTTAAAAAAAATTATTTCATCTTGTCTATTGCGCACAAAAACTAAACATTAAACATTACAGTTTTAGAAGGAAAAATGATACTTTGCTTATGACGAGAAAAGAGTGTCAATTTCACAATTGATTTTGAAATCATTTTTATGTGTTATAGAAGCGTTTTATCAAAACCATATTATTTTTCAAATCTCCGCTCTGGGTTTAAAATTCTTAACTAAATTTCGTATATTTTGTTTCTGATATCTTCATGAATAATCACATTTTTGACACACGTCGTGTTTTGTCTCTAGAAGTTAATTATTTTCCTCACACAAAGCGCTGTGTTCTATTTCTATTGTTTTCTGGAGGAGCGTTTCTCGTCCAGCAAAAAACTGGACAAAGCTCATTTTCTTCGATATCACTTTCCTTTGTTGGTTTTCTGTTCCTGATAGTTTCTCTCTTTGTCCTTTCTGTCACGCCATTTTTATCATCACTACACCCTGCTCGCTTTGTGCGAAAACTCGTCCGTTTTCTAGGGTACTTCGCGAAGAGTCGCGAGTGCTAAAATAAAAATAAAAATGGTACGGTTATCTAACTTCGAAAGCTGCTCTTAATTTTAAAATAGCTGCTGTCAGAAGTTGTAGGAGCAACCCAGCTGCTGGATGTACAAATCTATATTTTAGAGTCAACGTGCCTTTAAGCCATGTATTCACTAGGGGACAAATTGTCCCTCAACAGCACGCGCGGCATAGAGTCTACGTGACGTGGCAACGTTGCCATGCGCACGGTACCCGAGCGTACTCACTGCAACATTCCGCGGAGCGTCAGTACCACGTGGTATGTTTACAAGTGAATACGCATGCGCTGTATCTGTCAAGATGACAATGCGGGGAAACGAAATCGTTCTCGAACTCATCGAGCTGTATCGATCGAAGATCGCATAGAATGTCCGTCCTTCTTTCTCTTTGCAGTAAATAATTTCGCATTCTCCTCTTTTTTCTCCTCTTACTTTTCGATAAACTCATTAACATAAACAGATACGTGGCTATCATATAACCTCATAGGGCGATATATTTCTGCGACGTCTGGAAAACAATAATTATTTGCAAAAAGGACCTTGTTTTTAATAATATTCAATTTACTACAGTAAAACCTCGTTAATTTGAAATTGCGACCCAAAAAAACATTTCGAATTGCGCTGAACCCCGTTTTCGCCAAATGAGATACCGCAGCTGTCATCGTAACCTCATGACATTTCCGCGACAAGATATGCGAGTCCCGGTGTGTACACGTCAAATGACCGCGTCATTGTCCCCGAAACATGAGCGTAGATGTTGATGCGACATGCCGAGCGGAATGTTTCGCGATTTGTCCCCTAGTGAATACATGGCTTTAGGAATTACGCCACTTGCGACATCAAAAAGACAAGCACGATATTGTTTATTTTATAGTAGGGTAAACTCGTATTTAGATAACGTAAATCAATGCTTGTTTAACGGTTTAACGATCAAGGATGAAACAATGGCACGTGATTGGATGGTTCGCTAAATATTATGGCCAAAATTCACTGAAGTAGCTCTCGTAACACCATACATGCAATGTATTACACGGGCCAACGGGTCGGCCAGTATTTTGGAGATAAAATCGGCTTCTGAACATTACTCTTTTTGAAGTACTACTTCTTTTGGCACATTCAGGATAACTTTTTTATTGTAACGGAAGTTGCGCACGCAGCATGTAGCGGAAATGCGATACCAGAACTAACGACACCGCATTGAATTCTTGTCAGCTGTCTGATTCTATTAACACGCGAGTTCACGAATGTTTCGAACATTTTTTAAGAAAGTTTTAGTTTATCACCACGCCAAAAACGATTAAAAGTGATATTCGAGAAATTATTTATTAATTGTCAGATATTCGTTTTCAAAACAAATAACATTCATTCATTCATTCGACATTCAATGCGGCTGTCAAAGTTGTATAGTTTCGAACTTTCGAACGCGGAACCGTTTTAGGCCGAAAATCGATAAAACAAGAAAAAAGGTAGGTACTTGGACTTTTTTTGAAAATGTGCACGATTTTTCAATAACGACGCCGTATTGAATTGCTGTCAGATTCTGTTTGCATGCGATTTCACGAATGTCGTTCGTTTTTAAAAAACGTTTTTGTTTGTAGAGGTATAATATTTCTTGCGGGGGCTTACACTACTTGCGCCATTTTATAAAACTTTTTGTTTTAACCATTACGGTGCTTATGCAAATATATTGTTTTCTGCAAATATTGAATGAAACGGGTCGCGGGCTCGGGAGCCGCGCTATTGTAAATGAATAAATGAATGAATGAATGAATGCTTTCACGTGGAGAAAAATTTTCCACGGACGTCGGCCATCTGTCGCCGATACCGTGCCGGAGCCGCTCCGTGGGAAGATAATCCATTGTGCTGGTCTCCATTCACTGGAACAATCGTGGAGTTTTGAAAATTCTGCTTTGTGTAATTGTTTATCTGCGGAGAGTTTCCTTTCTTCCGGAGAGAAAGAGCACAATCGATGTTTGAAAGCTTCTGAGAATTGTTTTCGAGCGAATATCTCAACGTGGCGGTTTTGTTAAAGTGAATTATTAGGCTGGTTAGGAAAATAGTGCTTTCTCAATAGGCGTGATGACATATTTTGAAATAGCGCTCTATAATGTAGGTAGAGTCCGTTCACTTTAGGAAACCATTAGTGTGAGTAGCAAAGAGTTTACAAAAACTCGTTACATAATTTTTTTTTGAGTAAATGACAGACGAAAAAATAAATTTTATTTTATTTTCTAAACCTAAAATAAGCATAGATACAAGTATTATAAAAATACTCATTTAGTTTTCAAAATTAATATAATTTCAATTGTTATTAAATAAAATGAAAACATTGACTGTATGCTTTATTAAATAAAATACTCTACAATGGATTTTTTTAAATATTTTAGTTTATTGAAAATTAAAACTAATAAGTGAATCCATTACCTACCAACTATATCGTATTTGTCATTGGTGTTAATCATTAATCAAAATATATAATTCTTTACGTAACAATATCCGTCACCAATGCTACCAGAATGCTCAAATAATAATTTGATATAGTATAATAATGAGGTATAAGAAGCAAAAAAAACATAATTCTCTTAATATTGTCCATCACTAACGTTATCAAGACGCTACTCTAGATGGCGCTATTCTCCCAGCATCAACTAACGGCTGAAATATATAACAAAAGCATGTCATTTTTGATGGGTTATAGCTAGTTTAAAATAAGTAACATATAAGCAGGTATAATTGTAGTGAAATGGTTTCAAAATCTTCTAATTAATTTTAATCATTAAAATAAACTATTGTGGTCTGTATCGGTACTATACGTATATGTATATATAATCCTCTTCTAAATTCTTGCAAAAATCTTGCAGTCACCGTATCTTTAAATAAAAAATATTAAACAAAGAAACGACCGCTCCACGTGACTGCCAATGTGATACTGAAGTGACCAATGGAGTAGCTTTAAAAAATGAATACCCCTACACAATGTACGTGTTACAGAGGGTATCACTCACACTAAGGCAAGTTACTTTCATAAAGTGAACGGACCCTACTTTTACCGAAAATAACGAAACACACTAAGTTTTTACGCAAATAATTGCATTTTCATCTAGCTATTTTTAATTTCGCGCAAAAACGCGTCTACGTGACGTCAAGCCTAAGTAAACATTGCATTGTGTCTATGATAACAATTCAAAGACACGGTGAGACACTTAGGCGTGAAGTTATTCGCTCTGACCGGTGTTTCAGTTAAAACGACGCATTGCACAATTTTATATTTTTATTTTACTGAATATCTTATTTATATCTTGTGTTCATTTTATGTATTTATGTGTGTAATATATGTGTACTATGTATGTATGTAATATAAAGTATGTAATATAACGTGTACATTTTAAAACTCGATAATTTTTCAGCATCCTTTCCTGTCTCTTAATTCAATTATTCTTTAATTCTTTAATACTGTCATTTAATTTTATTAAATTCTTTAATACATCATGCCTATTCTAATAACGGAGTATAAAATTATACAGAGTTGAACTAAATACCTTCTTTACGTGAGGGGATTGGCACACAGCGAAAGTTTGTCTCTCTTCACGTAGACTTATTTTTTTATTTTTTATTTTATTTATTAATTGTTTATTTCTTTTTTTTTTTTTTTACATCTCAGACCCACAAAACATCACATTGATATTTGTCTGTAGGTGCATCAATACATATATATAAATAAATTGTATTTACCAGAAATACATTCATATTAATTAATTACAATAGATCTTATAAACTCAAATACAAATCTACAATACTATACAACAATACAAGAAAAAATACAAATATTACCAAAATCAAAATAAGTCTCTTTTATTTAATAACATATTCATTAATTCTGTATTTTGCCCTTTTTTATTAATATCCATTTTGACACGACATGGGATTTTATTAAATATTTTTGGTATGACATATTTTAATGTTCTTTGTCCATATTTATTTATGACCTTCGGTATTCGTAGTCCTTCTTTAACCGTAGTTAGTAATAATGTAGTTAAAGTATTTATTCTAGCATAAGTAATTAAATACCCTAATAAACTAAATGTATTATTTTAAATTTCGTTTCAAACCGAGTCTTCAAATAAAAACGTCATTCCGTAGCAACTTATTTTATAAGACATTGTACTTTTTAAAAGTATTTAGTTTGACCTTTTCATATTGTTTAAAAAAATTACAAGTTAGTAGTATTTTATTTAAATAATTCATAAGTATTGGAACCGGCCGTAGAAGCAGACTATGTAGACCTCTTTCCGTTTAAGAAATACAATCGAATTAGTATGCGTAAGCCGTGCGTACGAGGCACATTGTTTCGTTGTGTTTGTGTTTATATTCGTAACGGTTAAGGAGGTAAGCGACGTCAAAGATTTCATTCTTTTGTCAATATTTCTGGTTAATCTCTAGTTAAACGTTGGACGAAAATACACGAATATCAAAAATTCATTCGTCTATGATACAAGACAAATAAAATTATTCAAACCTCACAGAAATTTGAAAAATATTTTATTTTAATTCACTTGTGTTAGAGCGAGTGAATTTTATTATTATTAATATAAATTAACTTTGTTTAAACCACTTATTTATTGAAAAAAATCAACATGTTTCAAAGCCAATGGCTTCTTCATCAGGAAAACAAAAATAATATTTAAAAAATCGAAGTAAAGATCAAAATATTAAAAAGTTATATATGGAAAATAATAAAATAATTTAATTTTATTATTCCCTATAAGTTACTGTAGTGATATTCCGACGTTTTACGGAAAATTATTTAAAAATATTGAGAAAAAAAATGGAAAATTTGAAGTCGTTTTTTTCCAAAACTATCGCTAGGATTATTGTTATTTCCTTCAGCATTAACTTTCAGGCCCGAATACAGAGACAATACTTAATGATTTAAAGGTTAGATAGAGTACGCCGTAAAAGCGTAATTTTCAGTACAAAATAAAACTTTAAGGGGTACTTCAACCTTTAAATCATTTAAGTATTAACTGTGTATTCGGGCCTTAGCGGCTCTCGCGGCCCAGTGGGCATAACACTGGCTTCTCACACCGAGGGTTCCGGGTTCGATTCCCGCTGACGTCGCAATAAATCTATATGATTAACTCAGGCTTGGGTGTTTTTAAGGTACAGATACACATGCTTCTTTACTGGCATGCTAATGAGCATGCCACTAATAAGCATGCCCTGACAACTGTACACACTTGCTCATTACTGGCATGCTTATTAGTGGCATGCTCATAAATAAGCATGCCCAAAGCTAACAATCAAACACACATGCTTATTAGTGGCATGCTCTTGTCATAGAATAGAGACCCTCTTGTTCAAAATGGAAACTTTGCAAACTGAAATAGAAAATTCAAGTGAACCAATAAATCAAAAAAGTTCCCGAGTTTCCATCCGCACATTTTTGATTTTAGTTTGCCTATTAATAAAGTTTCGTAAACATTATTTCTCACTATATTATTTTTACACAACGGTGACCGAGTATTCCACAGACATTCGTGATTCCTATAATAAGTCACGAAAAGTAATGTTTTATCATTCCCCAACGCGCCATATTTGTTTCATCTGTCGCGACTGAGAAGATCGCATTGATAATACTAGCCGCGAAGCCCGCGAATGACATAAGCATGCTCATAAATAAGCAAGTCTGTTCACACATGCTCCAAAGATAGCCCTTCTCTATGGTGAATGACAGTGGCATGCTTATAAATCAACCGGCGGTTGATTTTTGAGCATGCCACTAGGTGGCATGCTCATTTCTAGCAATGTGCGTACACACATGCCACTAATAAGCATGCCACTGTCAAAGTCGATACTGCGCATGCTCACGTGCCACTAAAGAAGCATGTGTATCAGACGCCTTATGATGTAACGACTACAATAATTGGGCCTCTTGGCCTGTTGAAGCATTTAAAAAGGAAATAAAATATACATTTTCTACTCAATATAGGCGGGAATCTCATTCTTAATAAATGGTAAAATCATAAATTTTGTAATAATAATTTTGTATGTTGGACTGCCCTGATCTGATTCAGATGGTTTCGTATAATATACCGAGACAAACGAGACATCACGAAGTGTTTTTTTAGGGACCCACAGGAATACTTACTTACGATCACGCCGTTTCCCCGTGGGGGTTAGCAGAGAGGATAGAGCGCCACACTCTTCATTCCTGACATACAAATCTCGCCTCATCCACATTCATACATCTTCGCATGCAGTCCCGACGGTTTTTGAGGCTTCTAACGGGACCATCTTCCAGTATCTGGTTAATCTGTTCGTGCCACGTCTTCCGCGTTCTCTCTTTCTGGCATCGTCTTGCTTAATGTATTTTTCTTACCATTCTTTCCTCACCCATTTTTAGTGAAATTTTTCATTGAGATTTTTATCACAATTTAGTTCTACTTTCAACAATTCTAAGGGTTTAAGGCAATAATAAAGTATTGTTTGAGGAGAAGACATTGTGGAGCGTCATAATTAAAGGTGGAAGGCGGAAGCGGAAGTACATTATAGGAAGTAAAAGGAACGAATCGGGTCGCCTGCAGTCGGATGCCCGAGGGAAATAATTGTCTGTGCCATTTTCTAACTCTTCCTCTTTCCCCATCGCGCTAGCTCCGCCGTATATATTCTTCCATTTGCGGAATTGTTCCCAGGGATTCCCTGTTTTCCCGCGATGCGGGAACGGTTCGCGAATTTTCAATTAAACTAATTTATTATTTACTTTGATTACCTAACCGAAATGACTAAAGCCTTGCAGAAAAAAATGGATTCAATTTTGGCGAGGTTTTGATCTTTTTGTTTGACTTGTATTAAAGCGAATTAATTATTATTATTTATTCGATATAAGTTGCTTTGACAATACTTATGTGATCATATCTCTGAAGTAAAAGCCAGACATATAAGAAAATCTCCATAAATATTGATATAAGGAAAATTATGGTAGAATATTTTCCACTTATAATTTAATAAAAATAATATTTTTATATGTAAGTTTTGAGAACACAATTACTGGATTTATATACTGGTTTATGAAAATGAGTTTAAAGAAATTAAATATCGATTTTCACGCGTATTCTAGTGTACATGTTAAATAATGCGGAAGAATATCATATACACATTAAAAAGAATATTGCATAATACTCCACATTAAAAATATACAAGTATGATTCATTACCAGCTGCAAAATCTATGTTTATTATTTCATGAGAAGGACCACAGATATCTCTAGCATACTCCCTTCAAATAAATGGAATGTTTCGATTTGGAACATATTTACGAGTACCTATAAATAACTTTCAAAAAATTTATAATGCGAGAATGTTCTTACGATGGTATTGGTGGTACCTAATTAAAACTGACTAAAATGCTATTTGATCAAAATTAAAATTTTGCTTTCTTTTGTTTCAACAAATATTTTGTTATCTGGGATAATTTGCCGTGCATATCTGACCTCTCTGGCCGACGTCAGATATACACGTAAACCACATGCAGAAGATTCTGAACTGCCCTAAGAATTTTTTATTTATTTATTTAATGTTCATGGAAGACCAACAGCACAAAAAAAAGAAGCATAGAAAACATTGATACAATATAGATGGCCAATTACAGGTCTCCACATTTAGAAATATGTCAGTAATGATAAATATTTATGAATTAAACTAAGGCATATTAAAAATTATATAGAAAGAACGAATAAAAAATTTAAACAAAAGAAAAAGAAACTTAATAATTACGTGGAAAAAAATTCAGCACTCAAAATTTTTCTTAATCTTGTGTGGCTGCACTCGAACAGATCAATATCCAATAATCTTATCAGTTTATTGAATGCATCGCATACCCTCAAGAAATGTGAATTACGACGATAGTTGGATGAGATAAAATCAATGTGAAAGACTGGGTTGTGTCTCCGAGATCTACAGGGAACATGGAATTTTAGTCTATTTAATAGTTCAGGACAGTCGACGTTGCCTGATACAATTTTTAGTAGGTACATCATTTTTTTTTTTACAACATTTTTAAATATATTGTTAAATTGTATATTGTTTTCTCGCCGTTCCTCACAGACAATTCTTACAATTCACCCCGTTGTGTGGGGTTGCAACAATCACTTTAATATACGGGGGTGGCACGTGACCGGCGGGGAGGCAGTCTGCGGTTAACGTAACGTTAATATTATAAAGGCGTTTGTCTGCTGAAGGGAGTTTCATGCTACGTTCCCCCCCAGAGGAACTTCACACAACAAAGCTTTTATAGATAAGATGATAATGATATAAATGAACTTACATTCACGTGCTTTTATTTAACTCTCTTTGTCTGTGTGCGGTGGAATCTTATAATTGATTTTTCACCAACTTCCCAACTAGCTACAGCTTTGAAACTTTCAACTTTTACGTTAAGTGGATGTCCGTACGTTATTAAGTCATAGACTAATTTTAATTTGAACTTAATTAAACACAGATGTCACTAATGAGATACATATTTTTGATTGGAATTTTTAAAGCAATTTTCTTTATATGTGTAATAAGATTCATCCGAATTATTAGCATTGCACTAGAATACGCCCGAAATATCATTTCAATTTTTTAAACTCCTTTTTAGACCAGTTTTTTACAGTCAGTGTTGGAGCAATTTTCTGATTTTATGTTACCCTGGTTCGGGTTTCCTGCAGGGAAAAATTGAACTAGAAATTCTCTAGATATGAAGATGCCACTTACCAGTTTGCAGGCGACTTTGGCGTTGTTTGGTCCGATTTCCGTTCTCTTCGTCCAGTTATTCCAAATCCGTCGTTAGCACCACTTTAACACACCAAATGTTTAATTATATTTTATAGTTTTTATCCGCCGCGACCAAATTCAACCGCTGGTTCGAGATGTCCCAAAACATTCTGTCTCGTAGCAACTGTCACACACAGAGAACTCCGCGCTCTATGTATTTCCTTTTATAAAATTCCCGACCAGAGACTAACAAATTTTTTGCTCGAACAGTCAGATATAATTTAAAAAATTTAATTTCGTCTCTTTGAGCCATCTATAATACATCTTAATTGATGATGTCCCTTGTCCAGTTCTGTGTTCTGAAAAATTTGGACTGAAAATATTCTGGATTAAAATATTCTTTGTGTATTTATAACAATGCGATTATTTGATATAGTACGTCTAAATTCTATTTTTATCTTAATTCTGAATTCCTAAATAAAAATATATTCCACGTATGTAAAGATTACGTCACGTATTTGGAGAGCAACAACGCGTTTTCAATTTTCGCAACTGTAAATACAAAATACAAATGTAAGCCGTTTTATCCACCTTTTCCCGCTCGCGTCGTTAAGTTTGTCGACTGCGTATCCTGTTCCCCTAATACTTTATAAACAAATGTTGTTCGTAACAAACGGATATTCATAAAGAAAGAAAAATACCCCCCCGTTTTTCCTCCGCCATATTTTAAAAACAAAATTACCAGCATTGCGGAATGTTTTTGTAAGGAACTTCTTTCAAAACATTTTTCACACACACACTCACGCGTACAAGGGTAGGTACCTCCTTGGAAAATATCTCGGCGAATGCGTAGTTAACTTGTTTTAACGATTGCGTATATTTGGGAAAAAATATTCGAACTGTCGCAGTGGGCCGTACATTGAAAATAACGCGATTGTTATGTTGGTGATTGTGGTAACAAGACTCGTGTATTGGGGTACCAAGACTCAAAAATAGACAAGACGTAGATTTACGACAGCCCGCCGTGTTCGGTAATTACTACCTCAGCACTCAAACACCACGAGACATATGTATTTATGTCCGTGTATTAATTAATTTACATATATTACAAAGTTCTGTGAATTATTAAAAAAATTATTAATCAATTAGAAAAGACATACAGAAAAATCAAATTAACGAAAAAATATTTTAATTGCTACCGGGATTCCCATCTATCCGGGAATGGCACGTTATCCAATTTCGCCACGGCAGCTTGGTAAATTAACGTAAATTTTTCGACCTCATGTGCATTATATAAACTGGATTGTTTTGAAAATGGAATAATATGTGAATTTATCAATTAAAAAGAGACTACATATAAGGTCGAAAATTTTACGTTAATTTACCAAGATGCCGTGGCGAAATTGGATAACGCGCCTTCCTGGATAGAGTGGAGGTCCATTGGTTCGAATCATCCCAGTAGCAGCTTAAATATTTTTTCGTTAATTTAATTTTTCTGTGTGTCTTTTCTAATTTAACTAATTAATAAATTTGTTAATTAATTAATTTACATTTAGGTGCGACTTTTGAAATTTTAGATAAAGATCTTTAGAAAGTAATAGTGAATCTACACAGAGTATTTAGTGTGATATGTTGATTGGGGGGGAATATAAGGGATTTATAAATAATTGTCATTTAAAATCCAAAAGAAAAAATTAAGCAGAAAAATCCTGTGCTTTTATGTCTATATATACGAGTACATACGATGCTGCACTTTTCAACACCCAACAGTCGTGCAGTAACGGCATACAAACCACATTAAATTAAAATAGGTCAGGTTTGTTACATACATGGATTGTAATGTCAGTCATTTAAATCTGTAGTTTAATCAAAAATATAAGTCGACCTGTACATGGCGAATGGGCAGCGTAGCCCGTTTCTAACTTCTATTGATTGGACTCGCTCCCTGTTATGGCTAGAGTGCGCTGGAGGTCTTGCTGACCATACATTAACACAGTTATCCTGCTGATAACTGTGATAACACAGCTATCACTGCTTCCCATCTCCGGCCACGGAGAATCCAAATTATATGCAAAATGAAAATTTGATTCCTTTCTACTCTAGGCGTGTCTCTTATGTGTATTAAAACATTTTATCTTATGTAATTTCGTTGTCTCTCTGTCGGTGCGTAAAATCCGTAACTTGCTGGAATGACGCTGGGATTACAACTTTAGATAATTAGAGTGTGACGCGCAATCAGCGCGGGCCAGGCAACACGCAAGGGTCGCCCCCGCCAAATTACACGATCTTTACACTTTTATATTATTATTTTATTGTATTTAGTTGAAGTTTTTAGCGAATAAGTCGATTAAAAAAACAAATTGTTTTCTGTTCAACCAGCGCGGGCCAGGCAACACGCAAGGGTCGCCCCCACCAAATTACACGATCTCGACACTTTTATATTATCATTTTATTACATTTAGTTGAAGGTTTAAGCGAATTAGGTCGATAAAAAAACAAATGGTTTTCTGTTCAATCAGCGCGGGCCAGGCAACACGCAAGGGTCGCCCCCGCCAAATTACATGATCTTGGAACTTTTATATTATTATTTTATTGCATTCAGTTGAAGATTTAAGCGAATAAGGTCGATTAAAAAAAGAAAATGGTTTTCTGTTCAATCAGCGCGGGCCAGGCAACACGCAAGGGTTGCCCCTGCCAAATTACACGATCTTGACGATTTTATATTGTTATTTTATTACATTTAGTTGAAGTTTTAAGCGAATAAAGTCGATTTAAAAAAAAACTATTTTTCTGTTCATGAATTTTCAGCTTCAAAATCCTGCAATTATTTTGTGATTTTCTACGGGTATACGGCTAGTTATTATAGAATAATTGTCAATTATCTGCCTGCTCATAGATGGAGGTCGTTGTTGAGTTCGCCTGTCGTATCTGGAGAGAATTAATTCACTCAACACAAACACTCCCACGGGTATTTCTCTCGTACCATTTCATCTCCATACAATCGCCTCACCGTTACTGTGCGCTTCATCGGGGATCGCCGCCTGTAATTCGAGAGTGCGCAGATGTACCGAAATAGATTGTAACAGATTGTGCGAGTACGGCCGATTTACGAAACCAACCTCTGTTCAACATTCGCTGCATGACTGCATTAGTGTTGATTGATTCGGTGTGACAGCAAAAACATACAAGTGTTTGTATGTAGCAGGCCAATGTATTTTACAATACTCATTTTCGGGTTTCGTGTCTAACTTATGCGTCGGAATCTCCACACAACTTGTAAGAAAAAACCATTAAAAATTTGAAAAATCCAAAATTATACTATAATTGTTATTATTTTTTAACGAAAATTTGATAGATCTTCTTGATCGTCGCCACGAGTCTGCTTGCAAAGTTTCAGCTCGATTGGATCACGGGAAAAGGGTTAAAAATCTATCCAAAGTTTTTTCGTCAAGCAAGCAGACGCCACGAGTTAATATAAAGTGAGTAAAAAAGTAACCCATAAAAACCAGGTTTTTACAATACTCCTTTTCTCATTTTCGGGTTTCGTGTCTACCGTATCACGGGTTAAAAGAAAGGAAATAAAAACACCTCCGTCTGTCTGTAACTTCGTGTATCGTCCGTAATTTCGTTCGAATTCACGGCTAAAAAAGCCAAACCGGCCGCCTCTCCGTGGACCATCGAAGAGATGAGTACCTACTATAAATGTATACTAGGGGATTAGGAAAGACGCGAACCAATGTTCCGTCATTTTTTACAGTTAGTTTTCCAAATAAAAAATATACATTATTTCAAAAGATTATATTTAATCGAAAGCGTGGCACGCTTTGTTTTTGTTCATTATTTTTAATTATTTTTTGTAACAAATAATAAAAATAAACTTAACTTTCACCATTTTTGTATTGAAAAATATCAACATGTTTCAGAGCCCATGGCCGCTTCGTCAGGATACATTGTACACTAGCAAATTGAATTCAAAAATCGAAATATAGACAGTCAAAATATAGAAAAAAATATATATGGAAAATGAATAATAATAAAGTACCTACTTAACATTATTATTATTATTCATTTTCCTTCGATTTTTGATATTTGACATGTTGACATTTCTCAATACAAAAGTGGTGAAAACTAAGTTTATTTTTATTAATTATATTATTAATGTCATTACAAAATTATTTTGCTATTTTTGAAGAAGAAGCTATTATTTTTTTTACTACACTCATAATACTGGATTCAAAATACACACAAAAACAAAACATTTCTGGACGTAATTATTAATTTGAGACAACTAACAATCTTCATATAAACCACATTGATTGTTTTTAAACTTCTACCGGTTTCGATGCTGTAGTGTACCTTTGTCAAAGCGAACGCACAATAACATCCATAAATAAATTTATAGAGTAATTCCGGGAGGAATTAATGAAAACGCTGGAATTTAATATCAGATTTATTAATTGGTGCTTAATAAATATTAAATGTAAAAAAATCACTTACTGTGTAACTTAACACTATTATTTAAATTAAACTCTTTCGTAATTTATCACTCGTAAATAGACGTTTTATTATCGCTTGACCACTGTATTCAATATTCACAAGAACATTCGCTTCGGTTTGTTTCGCTACGTAAATGTAATCGCCATGTAAAAATCATAAATTATAACCTCTAGGGTGGAATTTTTAATTAGAATAATGATCGGGGTATTGCGTAACCTCGTGTTACGCTGCTTGAGGTTGCATAACATCCCGCTAGGGAGTGCAAATGTTAAGCCAGAATATCGTGTGTAAAATAAACACTGCAGCTGATTACATGGAAGACTTGGAAACATACTTAACAAGTATGTTTGATTAAAACGGAAATGCTGAGAAAGGTGTGGAAAAAATAGAAATCCACAGGGAATAAAGTGAATTTTACTTTGAAGGCAGTAATTATTGCTAATGGAAACATTTCGTGTGAGCAAAGATCGGATCTCGTAGAGTACACAGTCCCACACAATTAAGATTATGCAATATGAGGGGTATAAAAACAAAGGCGAGAATATCCAAAACATTAAATAATGTTCTGAATACACTCACCGAGTTTTTCATTTAGATTGCAATTTAGATTCCTTACAAATTTAGATTCCTTACAAAATCATGTTTTCTAATCATCAAAAACAGCAATATCTACTTCAAACAATCAACCTAATGTGTATTTAATATGATCGCTCTTAGTACTGTGCCTGTTAAAAGAAACATATTTTTTAGTAATTTTTATTAAAGCGTGTTTGCAATATATTTTTTAATTATATTACTTTCTCTTATTAGTCTCCCTCATATTAAATGTTTTAATCAACGCATCCTCAAAACTTAAACGTCACTTTAAAAATAATACAAACCGACAGATGTCACTGGTATGTATTTAATGTCCGATAAAGTAACGCAGTAAGGCATCGTAGATCTCTTTCTATTTAAGAAAGCAATCGAATTAGTATATTTAATTTTTTTATATAATTAATTCCCCCACAAAAGTAAAAACTATTGATAATTACAATAAATTCAAGTACAGCTTAAAGTCCCAGTAAAAGAATATGTAATAAATATGCCACATCTTTTATATGCCTATATATAATTTTCGTCATTTATATACTTATAATTCTCACTGTTTGTTAACACAAATTATACTATCAATATATTACACAATTTTTCCAGTTAAAAAAGCTAACATAGGAATTATTTTGTAATTCATAATTTTTGTTTTATTGATAATTTTTTTCTTTAGTAAGTGATTATCCCTCACCACACACAAGAACCTTGATTCTTTCTGGTGAGGTATAACATATATAATAGCTTTATAATGAATATGTTATTGGTTATCATTGTTGTACAAAAATCATATTATGTATTTGTCTATTAAATAAACTAAAAATATTTGACTACCAAAAAGTAACACATTTAATATAAAAAAATTCGAAATATGGTTGTTGGTGTTAGGTATAAACACCAACACAACGAAACAATCTACCTCGTACGTACGACTTTCACGTACTAATTCGATTATCTTTCTTAAATGGAAAGAGAGAAATATACTTTAGCTGTTATATACAAATATCTCATTTTAAATAAAAAAAATTATTAAACCATGTTTTTTTAAACATTATGCATAAGTATTCTGGTCGGCGTTTATTTTTCTTCATAGTTAATTGATTACACAATCGATTAAACAATACGGATATGTATTTATATCACTACATATTAAAACTAGTCCTCAGACGTTATGTCCATCTCTTTTTAATTGAGCACCAACAATCCAGAACCACCAGAACCAGATATCATGTCCAAAGAATGCTTCCTCAAAGGTACATTACGTATGGTAGTGTGTCAGCAATGAGAAAGGCGTGTGACAACTTGACGTTGACATCTGGAAGATTGACATGAGAAGTCAAAGATCTTCAACGGATCTTATTCACGTGATAGCGATGATGAATGACGTAATTTTATTACATTAGGTTGATGCATAATATATTATTAATTTAATTTGGCGTTTAATTGACAAGTCATCATATAAATTTTTAATACGGTTAGATTTTTTTTCAGAAACCACACTTATATTTAAATGTACTAAAAAGTACAAAATATTTTTTTGGACAAAAAAAATTTTGCTTTACTCTCCAAATAAAAGGTGGGGGCTTACGATATTGATATAGATTACAGAATTTTGTTTTTTTGATGGAAAGAAAGTGATACGAATGTAAAATCATGAGGAGGGCCGCAAATAAATTAAGGTCCTCTGCGCCAAGCCGTCACTTTCCTATCACTACCGGACTTGTCAACATCGTTATGCTCCAACCTCCGTATTAGCATTCCACCGCATAAATATTTCACGTTTAATAACTGTAAAACGTTATACAATAAACTCAGTGCTATCTCATGTAAGTACGAGTAAAACAGCAGTAGCATAGATTTTATAAACATTTGTAAAAATGGAAAGAAACTAGATATCTTAGAAAACTTAGCGACTAATAGTTACAAAAATGTTATTAATATTCAAACACCTTCTATTACGTCTCCCCTTCTGCACTTAGTGACCAGCCCACACACCCACCCGACTCTAATCTCCATCCCACTCCTCACGTCATCCTTTAGTCTTAAGTTTAGTCACATTGCTGAAAATGATGCGTTAATATCGATAACGTACTCGTCGTTATAAATAGTGAAAGAAAACAGTTATCATTTTTTAATATTATTTAAAATGGCCATACAAAAAAAATTCTATAAGTATCGATTGTTTCAATCTTCTTATACCCCAGTATAAGAACACTTAACACCTTTCTTTTCTATCCTAGTAATCCGAGGTTAATAGCAATAAGCCGACGTGGAGGCAGATTATCATTCACACTCATACATATAATCCCTCTGATCCAATACACAAACACACATAACTTCTCAACATTACTTCAGATAGAACTCTCAGTTTCCTTAGAAACGCGTATTAAATTCACGCGTACCTAACCGTTTGTTTTTGGACTTAAAATAGGAATATTATTTACATAAATAATTATCAAAAAAATAAATCAAATATTATGTTTAACAATATTTTTATATTAAAGTATGTTCTAAGAACATAGTTACTGGATTTGATCCCCAGAGAGATGATTAATTAATTGAGGCTAAACTATAGAAGTCTCACAGAGACGAAGCTATTTTTCACATATATAAATAGACTCTGAGAGACTTTTATAATTTATCCTTAATTAAATATTATTTTGTTTATACTATAATAATTCTGGCAGATAACAGATGGTAGATAAAATGATAAACCTACTTTTTTTATACAGTACTAAATACTTATATTAATCATTCCCAGACGCTTTTCGCGGGTCATTTCTTTCGCCAGACGCTTTGAAGCTCTAAAAATAATCATAGTAACAAATCTGAATTTTATATATTTAAAAACAAATTTATTAATCAATTAGAAAGACATGCACAAAGCACAAAATTCAAATCAACGTAAAAATATTTTGGCTGCTACCGGGACTCGAACTCAGATCTTCTATCTTTCCGGGAAGGTGTGTTACCATTACGTCACATCAGCCTCGTACCTTTCCGTCAAAACATCGACCTTATCTGTAAGTCTCATTTATTAATTGATAAGCAAAATATTTTTTTTATTCATGCTTTTCGAATTGATTTATAAATTTGGTTTTAAATTTCACGGAACTTTGTTCTGAAAAATTGTTTTTGAATATAATTTATATATTTAGTTCGGGCCACTTTTTAACAATATTACCTAATACCTTATATTTTAACGTTTTACTTGGATATTTTTTTGTATCTGCCAAAATCCCCCGAACTCGAATGTCATAATATCCAAACCTTCTTACCTACTGTACTTAAGTGTGAAGGATATATTAGAATTTGCGGGAAGATACATCCCTCCCCTACCCTTTTCCCGACAAGCTTAACAATGTTTTTCTGCTAGTTAATCTCGCAACCTCCCTTCATTAGAAGTCTATGGAAACCAGTATCGCGTTATAGGTCACTGAACAAGCTATTTTCGTCCGGATTGATTCATAACACTAGAACATTCTTATTTTTAGATCAGTACGATGGAATATTCACTGTAAATGCATATTTCGACATTTTTTTTTACGAAAATGTGGATTTTATTATTCATTTATATCAAAATCTATATTTTAGACTGCAATTCTTTTAGGGCACTAACTTAGATAGAACCTTTTTTATTATATTAAAGTAATAAACTGGACATTATTTACAATAATTAAGAGAATATAAGCATTAATCGACAGGCCGCGGCCAAAAAGTCGTTTTTAATGTCCTAGGCGGCGCTAAGTTTTAATGAATATTTATATGTACGCATAATATGTTTTTTTATACGTATAAAGTATAACTTCTTTATCTAGAATTTTTGCTAAGGAATCAAGAAATATTCAATATTAGTAAAGTTAAAATATTTTAAATTTGCAAGAAATTTTTACGTTTTTTCTTGATTTTAAAACGCTTTTTATTTATATAAAGGAATGATTTTAAACAGTATATTCTATTTATTCCCGTATTTTGAAACTTTACTCACTTAATAAAAGTTAGTTTTTTAAATAAAAACAAGCCTTAATAATGCTATGATAACATAATTGAGATGAAATAGGTATAATCGGATAAGTATTGTACTGATCTGAATCGATTGAATTTACTGAATGAGGGCAGTTTTTTTTTACCGTTTACCTTGGACCGTTTACCCTGGACCGTTTTATAAGCAAAAGCACCTATATCGGTCCTACTCACCCGCCGCCAGGTTTGCATTTTTTAACGCTAAAGGCAATCGTGCAACCCAGCGTTGCAAAGCAGAATTGGGCCGCACGGCTGCCATCCAAAATTTTTTCCCTCATTGTCCCGTGAGTTCACTTCTTAATTTTTTTAAAATACATAATCACCTAGATATTTAAATGTATAAGCATGTACAAAATACAATGTATGTAATATTGATTGAATTTACTCAATATTATGATGCTTTTTAACAGATAATCGACCGTATTCCGAATTTTTTTAATTTTATTTTATTTAGTTATTTATCTTCATTTTGATACATGACATAGAAAATGGAGCTGCTCATCTCACTAGGAAGAACCTGTGGTGAGATGAGCAACTGACTGAAAAAAAAAGATATAAAACAAAATACTACAAAACTGTAAAATTAATCAATCAATTGAAGATATAAATATAAGATATAAAATGTGGGTAATAAAAACAGTAGATATTATGTTATTCAAAAGTAATAGTGAAAATAAAATAAATATGTATGTAAAGAATCATATGTATGGATAGTAACAACATGTAAATATGATTGATTTCCTAAGCAATATTGTTATATTTGTATCTTGACAGTTATTGTGCCGCCAATTTTGACGTTTTAAGTTTAATAGGTATGAAATTAATTAATTTAGTCAACGGGACCATTCTACATATTGCTTAAGGAATTTTTGAAATCGGATGAGTAGTTTCTGAGATTACCTCCTACATGTAAACTTACAAATTTTTCCTCTTGATATATTAGTATAGGTGAATTACAATAATTGTGTTAAAAAAATATTTTGGCATTTTGTATAATAAGAAAACATTGCGCCCAGTAATGACTACGTCTTTTCCAAGAATACCTTAATGTGCAAAATAACATGTGTATTATGCAATTAGGGAATGCAATGCCGATCCCACTAGATCGGGATCCCGCGAGATCTCGAGGCATTGTACGAGATCAATCCCGAACCGAAAATCGGACGAGATTACCGGGATTGATCAACATTTTTTATGTTTAATTTTATATGTCAATAGAGCTTATAGTAAGTACTTAAAGCTTATGCTCATGTCACATTCAAATAATGAAAATAGCTTTGAATAACATTTTCCGTATTTTATCAAGCTAACATAGTAATAAAAACTGCTACTAGTTAATAGTTTTTACTCTACTACATTGACTGATTGATGCTTGGAAAAACGCCTACAAAAACTTTAATGCAATGATTAATAATGAACATTTTATTAAAATTGCTGATATAAAATGCAAGGCATTGTCGTTAAGTGCTATTCAGCTCAATAAACAAACAAAAAAACACAAAAGTATTCGGGATCCCGCGGGTTTGGAAATTATAATCTCGAGGGATCCCGAAAGGGCAATCCCGACTCGGGATTTTGATTTCGACTATTTGCAATATTTTGAAAACTGCACATAAAAAAGGCAGGTTATCGAGTTCCAGAGCGTTCATGTGCACGCCAGATTAAATTCAAGGCTCCGACAGCCGGATGGATGGATGCCTGGCGTCATCTCGGAAAAAACTGTTTACGTTGAAGATATCTCCGAGTCTGCTGCTCGCCTGCACCACAAGGTCTACGACGTGGACGCCTGGTGACGGCGTGACCTTGATCTATGGAGACGATCGAACACGTAATTTTGCTCGCAGTGAAATTGTGCGGATTGCGTCGTCTATTATTAGGTCTGGTATTTATTGGCTGTGTCGTTTTTGCTGCAGTCAATGCACTCCAAGCTTGTAGTAAAACAATATTTATTCATAGTATCATGTGGGAAGCAATCGAAAACACTGGAAATTAGTTAACGATTTATTAATTATATTAATAACTTCAAAAAGTTTTTGGCCACGAATTTAACTTTACTTCTTCAATTCACACTCCAGGCAACAGGAATAGAGGGCGTCCGCGAAAGACCTGGCATGATCAAATATTGGAGGATGGCCTTTTTAAGAGCCTCGACAACCGTAGAGCCTGCATGTGTGCCAAGATAGAAAAATATGACTTCTATCCTCCCTGCCTACCCCTGCGGGGAAGCGGCTGATGGTTAGTTAGTTCACACTTTTTCGCAATCAATCACTCGTCTGTGGGACACTTTATTATCGCGTGCTAGAATATTCCCGCACAGCTTCACGTCAATTCCCACGTAAGTGGTTGTACTTATATTCAACGCCAGTTAGGTTCTTCGCTTAATTTGTTGTCGCTGGTATCACACACGCGTTGGTACAGTAGCCGGCAAACATCTTGAAATTCTACGGCGTAGTGGGGGGAAGTTTGCGCATCTACCTTTCCACCAAAGAGACCCAAATTTCGTCTTCTGCGCATTCCCCCACCACGTCAAAGAATTTCAAGAAGTTTGCCGGCAACGTAACCCGGTTTTATGTCATGCCGGTAAACTTCAAACCGAGTTTCTCCAGGGTACGCATGGCTACAATAATTTAGAGACTGTATGGTGTATTTGATTACGTATTTTTATCGATTGTGTTGCGCGGTATGATCGATAGTCCTGAAATTAGTTTTTGTGTTCCTGATAATCACCTTAAACAGCGTCAGCATAGATTGTTTCACATTCCAATATACAGAAGCAACCTGCCAATGGTTATGCCTGTTGGAAGAGCTACTACTATGCTGAACAATATCTCTCTGGACATAGATCTGTTCCATGTCTGTGAGAGGGTTTTCCGAAGCAGGATTTTCCTACACCTTTGATATGAATGATTTCATATATGTTTAATATTTAATTTTGTTTACATATTTCTAAATCATCTATAACATTTACGAATTAAATTTTATGTTTGTATTGTAAATGTTATATAAAAAAAATACATTGTATATATTGAGAATAAACGTGATCCGCCGCGGCAATGGTTCCGCTCTTTATACAAAACACGTTAGTTTTTCGAACCTCCAAGATTATTCTCTACATTTATAGTGTTTGCGAGAACGTTTCCGTGGCTTCCAGTCTAAATCTATGTCTTGTCTATTTTTGAGTGTTGGAGTAATAATCGCCAAAATAAAAATTATTTTCTTTTCGCATTTATTAAGCATTTTTTCTATTCACTGCGAGCTCTTTTTATTCCGTGTCCATTGCAAGCAGACTCGATGTTTGGAAATTTCCAAACAAAAATATTATGTTATGCATGCATTCAAAAGTTGTTTTACAAGTTAATAAACATTAGGTTTTCTTGATGACTCGCATTGAGGTGTGATATTTGATATTGACTGTACAATTTGGAAACATCACAAGTTTTCGTTACATTAAACACCGTAAATTATGCATTGTGGATAGTAGGTCGTAGAAAGATGTTTTTAATGCAAACGAGTATATAAATTTACACTTGTGAACGAAGCTTTAAACGGAGTTCTGGTGCAAATCTAATGTATGGAAGTGAAGCCTGGAAATGGCAAAAAGGAATGAAAGAATACTGAATGCCATAGAAATGTAGTGCGCTTGAACATATGAGTGAGGAGATAATGTAAGCAGCGAGAACAGAGGGCGTCTGCGAAAGACCTGGTACGATTAGATTACACCAAACATTACAGGATTGCCCTGTTAAAGCTTCAACAGTAGAAGCCCAAGTGGCGCGCCAAGATAGAAGATTTAGACGTTATATCCTCTCTGCCTACTCCTGCGGAAAAATAACGTGATAGCTGGTTAATTAGTTAGTTTCTTATTGTAATGTAACCGAAGTGGAGTGAATTTGTGGTGAATCCTACTTGTAAGACTTTTTTGAAATAAATGAGCCCGACTACACGGCAAGGCGGTTGGTAAACGAGCGCGCGGCCCGCCCGTAGCGTTCGCGCTGTTTACACCCTTCTTTGTGTACATCCTCGATCACGTCTTGTGCCACTTTTACTGACCCTATCTTGTTCTTCTTCCAGAGAACGGGCTGCTGTCGTACGAGAACCCCAACTACCACCTGGACCCCGCTCGGCTGGACGATGCGCTGAACCGCAACTCGGCCGGCCCCAGGTCCCTCTCCCTGCTGGGGGGCCAGCACCAGCTGCCCAGCAAGAACGGCTACGACGATGACGACTTCACGGATAACAGGAGGTGAGTTCAACACAAACAAATCATAACTTTCGATCTACATGTGTTTGTTATCGACCTTAAGCGAACGTTCATCTATATAAAGACGTAATGTTTGGATGTAGGAGCAGACAATGAATGTAATGAGTAGACACACCATAACGCCTAGTGTGCAACTTTTCAATGTATTTAATGATAGCATTAAAAGCACCAGATAAAAGACCGCTTCAATATACACAAATTATTAAACAGGAAATAATAATTAATAGTGGATAAATTTCATTTTCTGTTTAGTGTTTTTCTGGGATATTCTGCCATGTGTATACGACATCGTTTCGGATCCCATTACAGGTTTCGTTATCGATAGCCGATTGTTTGCTGCTAGTATGGTTGATTGTCACAACTATATATAAGTTAATAAATAATAAAAATGAACATTGTTTTCACCATTTTTGTTTTGAAAAATATCAACATGTTTCAAAGCCCATAGCCCCTTCGTCAGGATACAATTGTAAACTAAGAAATTAAATTCAATAATGGAAGTATAATAATCAAAATATATAAATATATATATGGAAAATGAATAATAATGAAGTACCTACTTAACAAGAAAATAAATTTAAATGGTAACTATTTCCAAAATTTCTAATTTATCAACCTGCGATTCTATATAATTTGTATGCAAAATTTATAAACTCTTATTAATATGAAAATAATGATCCATACCCAAAAGATGGTTAGAAAATTCGGAATTATTATTGCTATTTAAACACCTTAAGTGATCCTTTACTCTAACTCCAAAATTTCTATACGTTTTTCCTATATAAAAATAATCACAATCATTACAAATTAATTTATAAACCAAGAAATAATGAATATCAAATACTTAATTAAAAATATCTAAATATTGTTTTTTTAAAAATAATAATAAAATTATGCAGTATACGTGGAATTCCTGCTGGGACTGCTAACCACGAAACACTAATATCAAAATTTATTCAACGTTTTACCAGTTTTGTGATGCAAATTTACTACAGATTAAAAATGAAATCAAATTATTTAATGAACCTTTTAAGAGAAGAAAGTGAGAAAATTCTCTCAACGGTTACGGTTAATGAAAACTAACCGCTTCCAATTGGATTCAGCTTTCCAAAGCATCACAAAATCAGGGAACATTCTACGTTGATTTGAAACGCTTAGTGTAAAAACGTTTCAAAATATGTGCTTGCGTATATCTACGATATCTTAAATGGATTTTCATCTTCTTTTGTCCTTTAACGATATCATATTATGATTGCTAAAACCTCCCCCATTGACTGCGTCCCGCCATCTGCTTTTTGGATTCCAATGTCGATGCGTTGTCCCATTGTTCTACCAAAAAAATATGCATTTGATGGATGTGGTATATTGTGGATGGAATTGGTGAACGTGAAGTGATCACTTAACCCAGCCTAACGATTGTTCTTAAACCCTATAAACACAAAAAAGGCTTTCATGTCTACTTTTCATATTAAAAATAGCTTCGTCTCTATGAGACACCCTGATGTTCGAAATCTTTGAATTAGCGATGCGCGATTTCGAATTATCGTAACTCGAATAATTCGATTATTGAAATTATTCAAATAACTCTAGATATGTCATCAACCAATACTTATTTAATACTCGAGTAACGAATTTCAACAATTATAGTTTTTTTTTCAATTGGTTGAGCAACTTTGTAGATTGAAATTTAAAAAAATATATATTTGTTTTAATCTACACAAAATTATTGGAAATTTTTTTACAATTAGTCTAGTAGTTAAATTTAATTGATTTTTAATCATATTTCGTTTACTTTTACATGCTTAACTAATTTTTAATGATTCTAAATTAATCAATTTCAGACCAAAATTATTTATGTGTAAAATAGAAAGTCTTAAATCTTTATCAAAACCGCGATAATTTTCTAACAAATGTTTGCATACTCCGAAAAACCATGATTATTCAGACATCTCAAATGCTCTAATTTATTTAATAATGTTTTTTTTAAATAATTTAGAAAACCAAAACAAAAGTCATCATTCATTTTGATATTTTGACATATAGAAAACACCCTGACGATGACGAGGTTTTTCCGAAACATGTAGGTGTAATTAATGAATATAGTCGATTAAAACAAATAATAAAATAAAAATTTAACGGCTAATTTAGTACCCAAGTTCGCCGCAACTGTTTGACAATTACTAATTAGTAATCGTATGCTGTATTCGGTTATTGACCATTGATAGTCGTTGGATGGAAATTGACGAACTTTTGAACCCCCCCCCCCCCTCCCACATCTGATTTTATTTTTTGGAAGTTGATGGAGCTAAAGATTATGGAAATGTCTCGAATCGCGCATCTCCATAATATTAAAGAGTTAAGGTTCTTATTACGGTCGTTAGACATATTTAACTGTAAATGTTTACGGATATTTTAAGAGAAATAGTCCGCCCTACACCTCCGCGGGTGCAGGCCTTTCTCCCGATGACGTTGAATACGACTTCAACGAAACGTCGAGAATCGTTTCTCGGAAAAACACACGGTTCGTATGAAATATCCGTGACCATCCGTAATATTTCTTGAAAAAAAAATCTATCGAAAAAGACCACATATGCACTTTGCTCAGCGCGCTTTAGTACTCCTCCCCGGCGGGGACGTCACTTCCGAGTCCTGGCAGAAATTACAAATCGTTCAGCATTGTTCGCACGCGGAATTGCAGCGAAAATCTTATCAGTACCAAACTATGTAATTACACGCATTTTCACCGCTGAGCGTCGCTCGCACGCGTTCTGACGTAACGCTAGCGCCGCCGCCCGGTCGGCCTGCCCGCCGTAAAACAAAGCCTACCGTAATCGGATTGGCCCGCGGGTAGGCGCGGCGGAGCCTCCAGGATCGAATCACGAAACGGCGCACAGTGGTCGGAAAAGACAATCTGAGCGAGCGAAATTATTTTAGTGTTTATTTGTATTACACGCCCATTAAATAATAATAATAAACCAATTTAAAGACATAAAAAATAAAATAAATGTAGTATTAAAAACTTGATTATACCACCTAACCACACTTTATATTTAATTCTAAACTTGTCTTTATGACGTCCACAATTGATCCACTTTCGACGGATTTGTCCACAAAAATTTAACAAAGTTTTTTTTATTATACCTCGTTGTATTAATCGCCCTTAAAACAGCTTTTTTTACTTCCTTTAGAAAAGTCTCGCTCCTTTAACCATACTCCAAACAGTTTTTTCCTCGGTAATCCGAGAGCTGGAAAATAAATAAATTCCGAATACAGGCGCACCGAAGTGCACTCCGATTGATTTTAAATCTGTAGCCAAGGTATTAGAGAACGATGGTTTACAACAATTAGAATCAACACAGGTCAATCCCAGTTTTGGCAGTCTAAGGCATGCAAAAAAAAATTACGATATTTTGTTAAAAATAAATCGTGGCTTTGTAGAATATTAATTGAATAAAAATGTAGATCATATTCAAAAAATGTTACCTAAGTTTATTGATTCCATAGTTCGAAGAACAAAATTCAAAAATATAAACACATCACTTATATACAAAAACTCGTATCCGACTGACAATAACTCAACATTATTTTTTTGCAACAACATGTCACTACCTGCTCGACTAGACACGAGGGGTTTATTCTAGGTAATTAACTATTAGTGGGACTTTATTACCCAAGGAATTAAGTTTATTTCGCTGCATATATTTTATTTTTATTACGACTTCCGTTTTTTGAATTATGCGCGCGCAGAATCTAATTTCCAACCTCTGTGCGGCGCTCGGTTCGATGCTCGCGTTTCGCGAGTATCGGCACGAAAACCAGCCGTTTTTTTTTAATTTTTTGCTCGACCTTCCTGCATACGTCATCACTGATGAGGGCTTATTTCGCGTGACACGACGCGAAATGTTGAACTTCTTCCATTTCTAGATTCGGCAATTTATTTGTTATTCTAATTTTATGCACGGAATGAACTGTATTTATGTAACTGAATTATTTCAAAGTATTTGATTTGAGAGAATTGCTATTTCGAATCAAAGATTTCGGCGTTATAATAAAGTCGCGTCACATTCTAGGATTTTAGATTTGTACCTATTCCAAAAAGATAAATTTTGATATACTACGTAGTGCAGAAGGTTTCATGGCTGGAGATGTAATAAATTATTAAGGTTTATGAAATATAATATCACAAGACAAGTGTAAAGAAAAACAAAAATGTGCGTATTGAAAGCAGGGTCATAATTTATAATACATCACTTAATAAGTCAAAAAACTAACTCATAATAAACAAGTTTTTATTATACTCCCTTTCTTTGTAAAATATAACAACAATTAAAGACGAATTAAAACATATAAAATAACACTAAACTTACAGTTATTTAATATATTTCTAAAATGTCAGATGTTTTGAGCTTTGATGAGACAATTCGTGCTTTGAAGATTAAATTCTAAAAACATTTGTCAGTCAATTTAGATTTTCGAAATTCGTAGTGAAGTACCTATTATGTATACCGACGGAGTAATTCAAATTTAGAAAATATTCCGCGACGTTATCGGACCGCCGTTGCTAGTAATCATACTTTTGTAAGGATTCCAATTTGAAAAACTATTAAAATTTCTAAAAATCCGAAATTATACTATAATTATTATTTTTTTAACGAAAATTTGATAGATCTTCTTGATTGTCACCACGAGTCTGCTTGCAAAGTTTCAGCTCGATTGGATCACGGGAAAAGGGTTAAAAATCGATCCAAAGTTTTTTCGACGGCAAGCCGGCAAGCAAGCAAGCAGACGCCACGAGTTAATATAAAGGGAGTAAAAAAACATTTTTTATTTAGAAATTCGACTTTATTCATCAACATACTCTCCTTCAACAGTGATACATGCATCCCAACCGTCCTACAACGATGCCTTTTTGTGGATCAATTTGTCTTTGCTCTTCAGTTTCGGCAATCATTTTTTCATTTGAGCATCTTTCCTTGGAGCATCTTTTTGATGTCTGCAAAAATATTATCAAAGGAAAATCTATTTGAAAATGAAATAAAATGCGATTATTTTTTTTATTTTTTGAAAAAGGACAAATGATATGACTAATTATTTGAAAAATTTGGCAAAAAAAAAACAACGACATTTGTCTAAATTGTTCAAAGTTCTTGTCCAAAAAACAAAACTACTACTACTGCAAAAATTAGATAAAAATAAAGGCTTTAAGTGATATTAAAAATATAGACGTATCATTACGAGCTGCAAAATCTATGTATACTAACTTGTTAATGAGAAAAGACTACAGATATTTCTAGATGATGTTTCTAGAATAGACCATTCAAATATACGGAAGGTTCCAATAATTGGAAGATGTACCTATATAGAACTTTCAAATAATTTGATAACGTGTTGAAGTTCTTAGGATGGAATTGGTGAACGTTGATTGTGTAGAGTGATCACTAAAGCCAACTCGTACGGATTGTAAGCCCTGGGCCATCGTATAAAGAGACTTCCATACACATTTCTCATACATAAATAGCTTCGTCCCTGTGAGATTTCTATAATTTATCTGAATTTGATTTAAGAGATATTTTCTAAACAAACGAAATTCCCAAATTTTGTTATGGCTCTCCTGAAACCTACATTTTTTACTCGTTCGGTTGTTTCATTCGCCCACAGAATTGATCATTCTAAGTAAAGGGGAGAAATGCCTAGATTTGTATTTTAAAACTGAAAACAGTTTAAATAAGCTTGGAAATTAAAAAGTTAATGTTGTTATTACGGTCGATAGACATATTTAACTGTAAATAGTTTCGGATATTTTATACGAACCGTATGTATTTCCGAGAAGCGAATCTCGACGTTTCGTTCGACCTCCACCCCCGCAGGTAAAGGTCGTCCTCCTGATGGCGTTATTCAACGAAACGTCGAGATTCGCTTCTCGGAAATACATACGGTTTGTATAAAATATCCGAAACTATTTACAGTTAAATAAGCTTGGAAATCTCGTGGATCGGACCATATTTGTCAAAAGTATGCAGAAAACTTTTTATAAAACGCGTGATCTCGGAAGGGTTGTGGCGCCATCCTGCTACCTTCCCTTGTCATATTTCCGTTATCCGTTTTGAAATCACATCGCACTCTTGTATTTCACCCTCATCCCTTAAGGCCGGTTTATCGTGGGCGCCGCGGGCGGTATCGACTCGGCGCATGCGACCTTAGGCTGCTGATCCCCGACCCGGGTACGACCTTACGTAGGTCGGGAGACTTCGCAGGTCGATACTGCTTATGTCATTTCACCGGGAACTGTAGGGTCACATCTACACAGGTGGACTAGACCTCATTTTAAAGTTCCAAAATATAAGCGGAATTATTTTGTATTTTTCATATTTATAGCGTCAACTTTGTGTTTGGACATAATTATGATTTTGAAAAGGTAATAAACTGTGTATAAACCACACTGATTTTTTTATAAGCGTCTATCATCGATACTGCACTGTATCTGCTTCAGTACGGACGCACAATAACTTCCATAAATTAAATTTGTAAGAGTCGTGTGTTAGGTGGGGGAGAGCGGTGGAATTTGACAGTGAAACATTGAAATGGGGAATGTATTAAATTAATAATGGATTATTCGTTGTTTGTGTATTATATTAGATTTGGTATTGAGAGATTTTTTGATTTCTAACATTTCTTTATTTTTACAACAGCAATAATCTCATTAATAAATAACTGATATAGGATTTTATTGATTGCGAGTACAATGTATGAAACTTTGGTGTAATTTTTGAACTTTTCTAATAAAATTCTCTTTTTTTTTCGTTTTTTTCCATTAAAAATTGCTCAGAAGGGTAAATGAGAAAGGATCTACTGAACGAACTACAGAAGGGTGAATGAACCAACTCCCTCTCATCGGACCATGATTAAATATGGCATGGTTCTCACTTCGTGTTTCTTAATTAAAAAACATTCATTATAGCATAATTACAGTTGTTGTTTTTTAAGTAAAAAAAAACTTCTTGGCACGTCAGACAGTTGATAATGTAATGTCGGTAGGTATACATAAAATGGGACAGTGAGCTCATTTTTCCGTCTTCTGATTGGCGGATATAAAATGTCATCATTCAGTCGGCAACTGATTCGTTGTTGATGTCGTCATCCATGGACAATGGACGGGGATATTGGTGTCGTCATCGTCGGTTCAGTCAAGAGTATAAGGGGTGTCAACCTTATGACACCGGTCAGATTTCCACCCGCCGGTAGCATTGTATTTCGTCACTGTCAGTTATATCATTGAAATAAAGAGAGTAAACCGTTGTGGCCCGAGGAATTATTATGTCTATCTTTTCCGCAATACAAGGATATAACAGATAATATATTTGAGAATTTTTGGCGCAGGCACGTGAAAGGTTTGCCATCATTTTGTATCTTATCAAGAGCGCTTAGAATATTTTCATGTAGACAAATTGGAAGTTAGAAGACTAATTGCTGAGTTAATATTCCTATATAATATAATACATGGCAATATTGATTCAGAATTTTGTATAGAAAACATAACTTTGAATGTTCCTAGTCGCTGACTTAGAACAAATAATACCTTTGCTCTTTCGACTTACAATAACAAAATGGCCCGCTTTAATTCTTTATCTAGAATGTTGAGGTCATACAACAAAATAGAAAATAACTCCATGACAGTTTCCACGAATATAAGAGAACTATTACCAAACTTGTGAAATTAGCTGTTTAGTCTCTTTATCCAAGTCACTCTATAACATCACTTTTTTCTGTTCTTTCTTGTATGTTTTAGCCTTTATTACTCCCTTTATATTAACTCGTGGCGTCTGCTTGCTTGCTTGCTTGCCGGCTTGTCGTCAAAAAAAACTTTGGATCGATTTTTGTCCCTTTTCCCGTGATCCAAATCGAACTGAAACTTGGCAAGTAGACTCGTGCCGAGGATCAAGAAGATCTATCAAATTTTCGTTAAAAAAAAATAATAATTATAGTATAATTTCGGATTTTTAGAAATTTTATTGGTTTTTTCAAAT